>JBBCBC010000023.1:26847419-27248078 GCA_037126765.1 Stenogyne calaminthoides | reverse complement strand
AGTAAATAAATAGTCATTCCTGGCCCGCACAGTATAACCGGCGGTATGCGGCACCCCCCCTCAAATCGAATTATGCTTCGCTTGAACTACGTTTTAACTTGATCCTCTTTAAAGGGGTACTTAGGCAACTTGGTATTTTTCTAAGTTTAGTCATAATTCAAATTGTCTTGTCTAAGTGGCTTTGAAATATTATATCTCGCTTGCTACAGTGACATGAAAGAACAAAAAAAATGGGGGCATGTATCAGCAAAATCGCAAGCAGAGCTTTAATTGATTCTCAAGAGACATCAGCCGTGAACTACATCACCGAAGGAGAAGCTTGCTCAATGGAAGATATGTTTGAGGAAGGTGAAGCCCAAGTTAATTAACCTCAAGATAGAAGTTGACAAAGTCCATATCCATTCCTACTGAAACGAATTCACGCGACTTCTGCCCAAGAAAATTCCTAAATCGGACCTCTTCCCCACCAAGCGTCAAAACCGTCATCTCTGATCTCTCTCCATCGCGTCAATCGCAAAATCAATCGAAATTCCCAAATCGGCTCTGCACAACAGAAATCCCGTCGACCTCAAAGCTTGAAGCCGCTGCCCGACGAAACCACCGCTGCATCGCCTCCTGTGCAGCCGCTGCGTCGTCTCCCCCGTCCAAATCCGACGCAAATCGAGAAGCCAAAACGCCGCGCCGCCTCTGCCTCCGCGCAGCGCAAAACACGCCGTCGCCATCGGTCAAAGCCACGCGCCAGAAATCGTCCACCACGCGACAACCAAAATCAAACGCCGCGAATCCGCCAGCGTCGCCGAGTCCAATCTTGCAAGAAATGCCAAAATCCACATCACATCACTGGTGCGTGAATAGCCACCAACGTTGCCGCTCTGAAGCCGAAGCCCAACGCTGCACTTTCAAAACTGAACTAGAAATTGACCTTCGCAGAAGCCCGAATCGAGATCCACAGCCTAGAGCCGCTGCGTTTTTGCACGTCGTCGCCTGAGTCGGAGATTTGGAACTGCTTTTCTCTTTATGCAGCCTCGTATCCAGTTTCTTCGCAACCGTTCCAAGTCGTTGTAGCCGTTGCCGCTCGTCTGAAATCCGACGCAAGAAATTTGCTGCTGCAATTGGTCTCATCAACACTGCTCGCCATCATCTGAATCCTTGCTGAACCAGAAAATCACACTGCACTCACTCGCTGTGGTCACCCCGCTGAGGTTGAACTCTATCTGTGTCGACATCTGTGCTGCATCACTCGATTCAGGGCCTGCCCTGAATCGAACCAAAACCAAACCATCGAAACAGGGCCTGCCCTGAGTCGAACCAAAACCGAACCATCGAAACAGGGCCTGCCCTGAGTCGAACAAAACCGGCATCAAAAATTGCATCGTCTGAGACGATGATTTTTTGGGACGCCAGCACGCCAAAGATAGGAAGGTTGAGGAGAAAAGAAGTGGCCGGTGTGTTGAAATTTGGTGATTTCGATGGTGCATCTAATGTCAATTCCTTCATGTCTACAATATTCAAACAAACAGGAAAAAAAAAGACGTGAAAAAAAAAAAAAAGGAAAAAGAAAATACCTATAATTGCTTCTGCTTGAGATGGAAAAATTAAAGAGTCCAAGGTCCCTTTATATAGAGTTTAAAATCCTAAATCGAAGAGGGTTTGAAAGATTCAATATCATGAAAAGATTCAGATCTTGTGAGATTTTGGAAAATCGAATCTTAAGATTCGTATCTGGTGGATTATAACGAAATCTAAAGCAAAAGATACACAATATCTTTGGATATATATATCTTATATTTATCCATCCATATCCATTAAGTTGATCTTATGTGAGAAATTTGGACGTCACATGCTAGTCCAACAAAAAATCGCAATTCGTCCACATCGAATTAAATCTCGTGAACAAAGTGCGAGGGGGCATTTGTAAGCAAATAAATTTAATTACAAATTAATTATGACACGTGGAAAATCGGACGTTGAAAGTCAATTGAATTTATTTAATTGGGAATACAAGATTAATTCCTAAAACAAATAAATAATTGATGAAGTAAATTGGGCATCTAAAGTCCAATAATTAATTAAATTGGGCCTCAAAAGTCCAATAAATCGAATTGGACCTCTAAAGTCCAATAATAAATCGAATTGGGTCTCTAAAGTCCAATAATTAATTAAATTGGGTCTCAAAAGTCCAATAAATCGAATTGAGCCTCTAAAGTTCAATAAGTCCAATAATTAATTAAATTGGGTCTCAAAAGTCCAATAAATCGAATTGAGCCTCTAAAGTTCAATAATAAATTAAACTGGGACTCCAAAGTCCAATAAATCGAATTGGGCCTCCAAAGTTCAATAAATTGAATTTGGCGTCTAAAGTCCAGTAATTAATTAAATTGGACATCTAAAGTCCAATAAATTAAATCAAGCTCAGTCCAAAACTGTGGAGCCCATCAGATATTTCTAGAAAGTTCTAGAACCTTCCGGCCGTCAGGTCAAGCCCGTCAAATCTAGGGCAAAGGTCACAGACGTATGTGGTCCAATGTCAATCAAAGCAAGAGGAGGTTATGAGTATTTCGTCACCTTTATTGATGATTACTCAAGGTACGGTTATATTTTTCTTATGAAGCATAAATCTGAGACCTTTGAGAAATTCAAAGAATTTAAGGCTCAAGCAGAGAATCATAGGGAAAAACGTATCAAGTCTCTACGATCCGTCGTGGAGGCGAGTACCTCAATGATGAGTTTTTGAACTACTTGTCGATAAAGGGATTGCATCGACTAAGCGACCCGGAACCCCTCAACAAAAGCGGGGTTGCGAGCGAAAAAAAAGCGAACTCTTTTAGAAATGGTTATATAAATGATGAGTTATGCGGATCTACCCAAGTCGATTACGGGGTCATGCCTTGAAAATGACTTATATTACGAACTTGGTGCCATCCAAGTCGGTTCCCAAAACTCCCAAAGAATTGTGGACGGGGTTAAGCCGGTTTGAGACATATGAGAATTTGGGGGTGTCGCCCACGTGTTGGACAAGGAAATAGGAAAAATTGGATCTCGATCGAGAATGAAGGTTGTTTATAGGATACCCCGAGGGAACAAAAGGATGTATGTTCTATGATCCCGAATATCAAAAGGTGGTAATAAGCACCCACTTTAGACTTTTGGAAGAAGACTATATGAACGAAAGAAAGCCCAGAAGTGAGATTACCTTAAATGAGCTAAAAGGGCTAACTCTACTGCCAACTGTACAAGATGACATACCAAACGACATACTTACACAACCGGAACCTCGTCGTAGTGGGAGGATTGTAAGACAACCCGAGAGATTCATGGGGGTAGAAGAGTCCTCGGACTTAGTCCCCGGTCAAGATGAATCAGACTTGTGGACTTACGACGAGGCAATCCAAGACAAGGATGTGGTTTCTTGGCAAACAGCAATGGAAGCCGAAATGGGTTCTATGGATCATAACATAGTGTGGAAGCTAGTTGAACCACTTAATGGGGTCAAACCCACTGGCTTCAAGTGGGTATACAAGAGAAAAAGAAGACCGTGCGGGAAGGTGGAAACCTTCAAGGCAAGGCTTGTGGCGAAGGTTATACTCAGAAAGAAGGGATCGACTATGAGGAAACCTTTTCACCTGTAGCAATGCTCAAGTCCATCCGAATTCTCTTGTTGATTGTTGCGCATCTCGACTTTGAAATCTGGCAAATGGATGTCAAGACGGCTTTCCTTAATGGAAGTCTTGAAGAGGAAATCTATATGCAACAACCCCAAGGCTTCATTGAAAAAGACCAAGAACTCCTAGTTTGTAAGCTCAAGAAGTCCATTTGTGGACTCAAACAAGCATCCAGAGCTTGGAACCAATGTTTTGATCAAGTAATAAAGTCTTATGGGTTTGATCAAAATGAGTACGAAAGTTGTGTGTACAAGAAGCGTGTCGAAGCGCATTGGTATTCTTAGTACTATCGTAGATGACATTCATTCGCTCGGGGGGACGATGTAAAGGTGTTATCGGCGTAAGTGGCATGGCTTTCAAAACAGTTTGATATGAAGGACTTAGGGAAAGCCGCACATCCTTGGGATCAAGATCACTTGAGATCGCAAAGAAAATGATGATAGGCTTATCATGAAGCTTCATATATAGACTTTGTCTTGAAGGCGATTCAACATGCAGGATTCCAAGAAAGGCTTCGTACCTTTCAGCCATGGAATCCATCTATCTAAGGAAATGTGCCCTAAGACACAAAAGGAGATAGATGACATGAAAGGCATTCCTTATACTTCGGCTGTCGGAAGCCTTATGTATGCAATGTTGTGCACGAGACTGGATATCTGCTTTGTCATTGGCATGGTGGCAAGATATCAAAGTAATCCGGGAAAAGAGCATTGGACGTCAGTTAAGAACATTCTGAAGTATCTGAAAAGAACTCGGGATAGAATGTTAGTTTATCAATCAGACAGTCTAATCCCCATCGGTTACACGGACTCGGATTTCCAATCAGACTTAGATTCCAAAAAATTTACCTCCGGTATTGTGGTTTGCATGGGGGGAGGATCCATGACATGGAGAAGCGTTAAGCAGAAATGCATCATCGATTCTACCATGGAAGCCGACACGAACTGCCATAGCGCAAAAAAAAGCGATTTGGCTTAAGAACTTCCTAGTGGACTTGGATGTAGTTCCGAATTTGCCCAGCACAATCACTGTTTACCGTGATAATGCCGGAGCAGTTGCAAATTCAAGGGAACCAAGAGTCCACAAGGCCATCAAACACATTGAAAGTAAAAATAACATCTTATACGAGAAATCGTTAAGAGAGGAGATATAGAGGTGGCAAAGATCGCGTCAGAAGACAACCTAGCAGATCCATTCACAAAGGGTTTGCCTCAGAACACATTCGAGAGACATGTGGAAGGAATGGGTGTCAGGACCGTTGCCAATCTGGTTTGAGTATAAGTGGGAGATATTATTAGGTTCGTGTAGGTGACATTAGATGTCACACATTAGGAACTACACGAGATATGTTGTAGTATACTTAAAAGCAGACTTTTAGTATAAGTGGGAGATTGTTGGGGTTATACTGGAAAGTATGTTTTTACTTTGTATAACCAAACTGAATTTATGTCTTATTTACTGAAATAAATTATTTATCACTGATGCTTTAAATATCATTGAATGTTACATATATTTACTGCATAACTGTTCAATAAATAGTATGTTGGGGAATAAGTTGCACGGATCTATTCGGGATAAATATTTAAATACAAATTTAATTCTGACAATTATTACTAGCATGAATTAATCCTATGTTAATTCAAATAATAATTCAACAACATATCATGCATATAATTAGTTCACGTAAATCCTACGCATGCGGAATTACTACGAGTTTACGTAAATGTACCTCTTGGAATGGTAATGGTCTCGTTGATTAAACACACCGAAAAACCTTCCCAAGTATTCCTTAATCCTTGCTTTCGACAATCCGGTGGTAGGATGCTCGCGAACAATTAACAAAAGGAAAATAAACTTTGTTGCACCACCTTTGTGGATTTACTAATTTTTCCAGCACATGGAATTGTACATGGGAATGAAACACTCATCCCCTATTTATAGAGGGTGTTGGTCGAAAATTTTGGGATAAAATAATATGGGAAAATCTTTTTCTTGATCTCCAAGAAATCTTGAATATATCTCATATATTCTTTTTCTCCATAATTAAAATATTCCACAAAAATCCTAACAACTCTTTGTTATGGAAATTTCGAAAAATATAGGGAACAAGAATCCAAGATTTGGATCTTCTTGAATTTATGAGATATTCTTGTATTTCAAGAAATACATATCTTTCATAATATCTTTTCAAGAAAATCAAGAAAATCTTTCTTGCCCTTTATATTCAAAATTTTCGAAAATACTATATGGATAACCAAGTGGGAGATTTCTTGAATTTAATGAGATAATCTTGTATTCCAAGAATACATATATTCATTCCATAACAAAATTCAAAGAAAATCTTTCTCCCCTTTTAATCCATAATTTTTGAATTTATGAGGAAAAATAAGGCAACAATATTTATTTTATTTTAAACACCTTTTTTCAGTTATTGGACTTTATGTTGGGCTACTTAGGGGGCCTTTAGGAGAATTAAGATTGGACCTTCCAATGGATCTTGAATTATCAATATTTAGCCACAATATTATTCAAGCCCATAAATATTAATTAATCCCACTACATAATTAATATTGCACTATCCATCATAACCCATATTATAGTCAATATGGCTCCCGGTTATTATTTCCCGTGTTTAAGATTATCTAGCCCATTAATTAATTCAAGCCACTGAAATAGATTTCCATTAATTAATATCTTTTGTCCTTGGTTAAGGAACGGTTCAACATTATTATCCATACCGGAAACTAGTTCCACTTGCAAGATTTGGTATGATAAAGCTTATGAACCTCCCAAGGGGGAAAATCGAACAAGCGTACTTGCACACGATTCTCCGTACTAAATCTTAGCAATCGCATGTGACCAATAATATTGTCCAAGATAAAAAGTATTGAATCTCGTTGATTCTCTACCCATGATAAGTCAAAGCAATAGTTACCAACCACACGTGATCCTATTTAAGGAACGAAGATTAAGAAATAACGAACCACTGAGGTCTAATTCTTCCTTGTTCAGTTCTGAAGAATTTGTCCTCATGTAGGTCCTATTCAGTGCATCAGTCATGCACTAGTGTAATCTCTTGGTCAAGACAAGCCAATCTAAGCCTTACACTTCAACCTTTCACGATGGATTATTCATTTCCATCTAGGTCGTGAATGGTGTACTTTTGGTTACATGGGACTGTTAATTTAATCTTCTGTGATTTGGTATCACTAAATTAACTACAATGTAACACGTACTATTTATTGAACAGTTATGCAATAAATATATGTAACATTCAATGATATATAAAGCATCAGTGATAAACAATTTATTTCAGTAAATAAGTCCGAAATTCAGTTTTGATTATACAAAGTAAAAGCATACTCTCCAGTATAATCCTACCTTGTAGTTAATTTAGTGATATCAGATCACATAAGATTAAACTAACAATCCTTTGTAACTAAAACTACGCGCTGTTCACGACCTAGATGGAAACTACATCACCGAAGGAGAAGCTTGCTCAATGGAAGATATGTTTGAGGAAGGTGAAGCCCAAGTTAATTAACCTCAAGATAGAAGTTGACAAAGTCCATATCCATTCCTACTGAAACGAATTCACGCGACTTCTGCCCAAGAAAATTCCTAAATCGGACCTCTTCCCCACCAAGCGTCAAAACCGTCATCTCTGATCTCTCTCCATCGCGTCAATCGCAAAATCAATCGAAATTCCCAAATCGGCTCTGCACAACAGAAATCCCGTCGACCTCAAAGCTTGAAGCCGCTGCCCGACGAAACCACCGCTGCATCGCCTCCTGTGCAGCCGCTGCGTCGTCTCCCCCGTCCAAATCCGACGCAAATCGAGAAGCCAAAACGCCGCGCCGCCTCTGCCTCCCCGCGCAGCGCAAAAACACGCCGTCGCCATCGGTCAAAGCCACGCGCCAGAAATCGTCCACCACGCGACAACCAAAATCAAACGCCGCGAATCCGCCAGCGTCGCCGAGTCCAATCTTGCAAGAAATGCCAAAATCCACATCACATCACTGGTGCGTGAATAGCCACCAACGTTGCCGCTCTGAAGCCGAAGCCCAACGCTGCACTTTCAAAACTGAACTAGAAATTGACCGTCGCAGAAGCCCGAATCGAGATCCACAGCCTAGAGCCGCTGCGTTTTGCACGTCGTCGCCTGAGTCGGAGATTTGGAACTGCTTTCTCTCTTTATGCAGCCTCGTGTCCAGTTTCTTCGCAACCGTTCCAAGTCGTTGTAGCCGTTGCCGCTCGTCTGAAATCCGACGCAAGAAATTTGCTGCTGCAATTGGTCTCATCAACACTGCTCCCATCATCTGAATCCTTGCTGAACCAGAAAATCACACTGCACTCACTCGCTGTGGTCACCCCGCTGAGGTTGAACTCTATCTGTGTCGACATCTGTGCTGCATCACTCGATTCAGGGCCTGCCCTGAATCGAACCAAAACCAAACCATCGAAACAGGGCCTGCCCTGAGTCGAACCAAAACCGAACCATCGAAACAGGGCCTGCCCTGAGTCGAACCAAAACCGGCATCAAAAAATTGCATCGTCTGAGACGATGATTTTTGGGACGCCAGCACGCCAAAGATAGGAAGGTTGAGGAGAAAAGAAGTGGCCGGTGTGTTGAAATTTGGTGATTTCGATGGTGCATCTAATGTCAATTCCTTCATGTCTACAATATTCAAACAAACAGGAAAAAAAAAGACTTGAAAAAAAAAAAAGAAGAAAAAGAAAATACCTATAATTGCTTCTGCTTGAGATGGAAAAATTAAAGAGTCCAAGGTCCCTTTATATAGAGTTTAAAATCCTAAATCGAAGAGGGTTTGAAAGATTCAATATCATGAAAAGATTCAGATCTTGTGAGATTTTGGAAAATCGAATATTAAGATTCGTATATGGTGGATTATAACGAAATCTAAAGCAAAAGATACACAATATCTTTGGATATATATATATATCTTATATTTATCCATCCATATCTATTAAGTTAATCTTATGTGAGAAATTTGGACGTCACATGCTAGTCCAACAAAAAATCGCAATTGGCCCACATCGAATTAAATCTCGTGAACAAAGTGCGAGGGGCATTTTAAGCAAATAAATTTAATTACAAATTAAATTATGACACGTGGAAAATCGGACGTTGAAAGTCAATTGAATTTATTTAATTGGGAATACAAGATTAATTCCTAAAACAAATAAATAATTGTTGAAGTAAATTGGGCATCTAAAGTCCAATAATTAATTAAATTGGGCCTCAAAAGTCCAATAAATCGAATTGGACCTCTAAAGTCCAATAATAAATCGAATTGGGTCTCTAAAGTCCAATAATTAATTAAATTGGGTCTCAAAAGTCCAATAAATCGAATTGAGCCTCTAAAGTTCAATAATAAATTAAACTGGGCCTCCAAAGTCCAATAAATCGAATTGGGCCTCCAAAGTCCAATAAATCGAATTTGGCCTCTAAAGTCCAAGATTAATTAAATTGGACATCTAAAGTCCAATAAATTAAATCAAGCTCAGTCCAAAACTGTGGAGCCCATCAGATATTTCTAGAAAGTTCTAGAACCTTCCGGCCCGTCAGGTCAAGCCCGTCAAATCTAGGGCAAAGGTCACATTCCACACCTATAAATAGGGGTCTCATTCCTCTCATTTGACACACAAAAAAATATTTAATACACAAGAATTCGTAAGTCCTAGCTTAATCGAAGTTTTGTGATTCAAAAGTAATTCTTCAAGGCGTTCTTCAAGTTTTTCAAAGGCGTTCTTCAAGGAAGTCGATTTTCTGAAGCGATCTTCGATCCAAGATTACGGTGCTAAGCCTCATGGATCCACGTTCTCCAAGTTGAAGTTCTTTAAGTTCTTCAAGGAAATTCTTCGAGTTCTTCGTGTCCCTCGAGTGTCCCATGAAGTCCCCTGAAATCAAAAAAAGAACGGTCTTCGATCCAACATCACGATGCTAAGCCTCTTGGATCCGCGTTCTTCTCAAAAGTCCCTCAGAAGTCAAGCAAGAACGGTCTTCGATCCAACATCACGGTGCAAAGCCTCTTGGATCCGCGTTCTTCTCAAAAGTCCCTCGGAAGTCAATCAAGAACGGTCTTCGATCCAAGATCACGGTGCTAAGCCTCTTGGATCCGCGTTCTCCCCACAGTCCCTCGAAAGTCCTTTTATTCCAAGATAAAGGTGCTAACCCCCTTGGATTAATATTACAAAGTCCCGAAATTCAAGCCACGGATAAGATTCGCTATGGATCCGACTCCGAAAATCTTGGAAGAAAGTCAAAGTCAAGATCGAAGAGAGAATCAGAGGATCAAGTTAGAGATTGTAATCGAATTCACATTCAAATCAAGAAATTATCTTTGTAATTCCTTTTTCGTGTTTAATCACATTATTAAATACGAAAATTTGTGTTTACAAATTTTGGCACGCCCATTGGGACGATCTCTACCTCTCATCTCTTCTCTTCAAGCTCAAGCTACTACGATGACACCCATTAAGATCAAGATCATAAGGATTGCTGCGGAATCATCAGAGATGGATTTCGAGAACGTGAATGTCATCACAAGAAGTATGTCGAAGGGTTCGCAATCACTTGATACTTCTGACAATGTTGAGAGTGAAGGAAACAACCCAATATGCTCTACTCCCCGTTCCACCTCAAGCTCATCATCAGACTCCAACATGGCTTCGGTGATGGTAACAGGCGCTATGACTGTCGAGGACCAGATAGCACATCTGACTAAAGCCATCGAAGGATTCACAAAGCACATTCAAGGACAAGATGCTCAGATTACCAAGCTCATGAGCAATTTATATAAGGCAGAGTCAAGTCGTTCTAAAGGAAAAGAAGTCGAAGGGAACGAGGAGGATGAAACTTCTGCTGAAGATCAACAAAAGGAATACGATGCATCTATGAAGGACTTACATGTCTCCGCTGATGGTCTGGTTTCGGTTGACCAGATAAGACAGATCATACTCGGAACAATCAAGGACAAGTACGAGGAAAGCTCTAAATCGTCTTTCACCTACACCAAGCCATACACTAAGAGAATTGACAGTTTGAAAATGCCGACAGGTTATCAACCTCCCAAATTTCAACAATTTGATGGCAAAGGCAATCTAAAGCAACATATTGCTCACTTTGTGGAGACTTGCAACAATGCTGGTACTTACGGGGATCACTTGGTAAAGCAATTTGTGCGCTCTCTAAAAGGAAATGCATTCGATTGGTACATTGATTTGGAGGCCAACACAATTGATAGTTGGGAACAGTTGGAGCAAGAATTTCTTAATCGATTCTACAGCACTCGAAGGACGGTTAGCATGATCGAGTTGACAAGTGCTCGTCAGTGGAGGGAAGAGCCAGTGGTTGATTACATAAACCGATGGAGGAATCTAAGCCTGAACTGTAAAGATAGATTATCTGAAACTTCAGCAATCGAAATGTGCATTCAAGGAATGCAGTGGAGTCTTAGGTATATTCTCCAAGTTATTCAACCGAGATCTTTCGAAGATTTGGCTACTAAGGCTCACGACATGGAGATAAGTATAGCCACGAGTGGGGTTGAAAGATCATTATCTCAAGAATCCCGTAGGTCCGAGGACAATCAAGAAGTCATAAATGGGGGCAAGCCCTTATTCAAGAATATAAATAAAGAATCTATGGCAGTGACTGCTACAACCGTTGAATTCCGTAGAGATGAGAATGATGCAAGTGACAAAGGAAAAAATGTCATGCAAGACAACGGGCAAAGGAGATCGTCTTTTAAAGAGTTGCAACAAAAATAGTATCCTTTCTTGGACTCCGATGTTCTGGGCATATTCAACGACTTGCTTAAAACGAAATTCATCGAGTTGCCAGAAATGAAACGACCGGAAGAAGCTGGGCGGACAGATGACCCTAGATATTGCAAATATCACCAATTGGTAGGGCATCCAATTCAAGAATGCTTTATATTTAAAGAGAAAATCATGCGGCTAGCCGAACAAGGGAAGATTATACTTGAAGATGATAAGACGACTGCGAATGTTCTCACCTTCGAAAATGACAATACTTCGTGTCATGTGGCAAATGGAGAAAACAACGATGCATGCGGTCGACCCACGATCATTCTGCGTTGCAACTTTTATAGAGCGAGGACTCGCTACTTGGTTCACAACCTCACAACCAACCATTGTTCGTAACCGGTTACACTTTGAAGCAAAAAGTGAATCGAATCCTAATTGACGGAGGCTCAGGCGTGAACATCTTACCTTTGAGGATAATGAAAAAGTTAGGAATACCAGCAGAAGACCTCGGGAACAGCCGTTTGATGATCCAGGGTTTCAATCTAGAAGGACAAAGAGTCATCGGCACAATAGTATTGTATTTATTGATTGATGAGATGCCCTCGACGGTACTCTTCCATGTCATAGATGCAAGGATGTCATACAATATGCTCTTAGGACGCCCATGGTTGCACGAATACGGTATGATACCCTCGACATTACACCAATGCTTCAAATATCATGAAGGCAACAACATAAAGACAGTGTTCGGCGATGATAAACCCTTCACCGAGGCTGAATCATACTTCCCTGATGCTAAGTACTTCTTAAAGAGCACGAAGACGAATAAGACTGAGAAAGATTCATCAAAAGAAATAACCAAGGATGAACAGATTGGGCGTAGAGAAGGAAGAGTGCCTCCATCTCGCGCCAAGGACAAACAAATCATTGAAGAAATCAGGGCATTGGAAAAATTGACTCTTCCATTGACTAAACTTGACACCAAAAGACCGTCTTCGCAACCACTTGAAGGATTTACCCGTCCCATTCAAGGAGCTAGAACCGAGCATGGAGGCATATCAGAAGCAGTAATCACAGGGTCATACGGTCCTCAAGCCCTTAACCTTCTTATTAAGGCCGGATATAGTTCGCAAGAAAGCTCGACATCAAAAGAGTCACCCCGCCAAACTCCCAAACAATCAGAATATGGAGTCAATACTACTCAGAAAATGTTGAGAAGAAGTGGTTATGCTGCCAAGAGCACTAAGATTGGCTTAGGGTACACGCCACAAAGTCCAATTCGCATTGCAATCAACAGAGCGAATACAAACTACATCACCGAAGGAGAAGCTTGCTCAATGGAAGATATGTTTGAGGAAGGTGAAGCCCAAGTTAATTAACCTCAAGATAGAAGTTGACAAAGTCCATATCCATTCCTACTGAAACTAATTCACGCGACTTCTGCCCAAGAAAATTCCTAAATCGGACCTCTTCCCCACCAAGCGTCACAACCGTCATCTCTGATCTCTCTCCATCGCGTCAATCGCAAAATCAACTGAAATTCACAAATCGGCTCTGCACAACCGAAAGCCCGTCGACCTCAAAGCTTGAAGCCGCTGCCCGACGAAACCACCACTGCATCACCTCCTGTGCAGCCGCTGCGTCGTCTCCCCCGTCCAAACCCGCCGCAAATTGAGAAGCCAAAATGCCGCGCCGCCTCTGCCTCCACGAAGCGCAAAACACGCCGCCGCCATCGGTCAAAGCCACGCGCCAGAAATCGTCCACCACGCGACAACCAAAATCAAACGCCGCGAATCCGCCAGCGTCGCCGAGTCCAATCTTGCAAGAAATGCCAAAATCCACATCACATTACTGGCGCGCAAGCCCGTCGTGAATCGCCAACAAGCCCGTCGCTTGGAGTCGTGAATAGCCACAAACTTTGCCGCTCGGAAGCCGAAGCCCAATGCTGCGCTTTCAAAACCGAACTAGAAATTGATCGTCGCAGAAGCCCGAATCGAGATCCACAGCCTAGAGCCGCTGCGTTTTGCACGTCGTCGCCTGAGTCGGAGATTTGGAACTGCTTTCTCTCTTTATGCAGCCTCGTGTCCAGTTTCTTCGCAACCGTTCCAAGTCGTTGTAGCCGTTGCCGCTCGTCTGAAATCTGACGCAAGAAATTTGCTGCTGCAATTGGTCTCATCAACACTGCTCGCCATCATCTGAATCCTTGATGAACCAGAAAATCACACTGCACTCACTCGCTGTGGTCACCCCGCTGAGGTTGAACTCTATTTGTGTCGACATCTGTGCTGCATCATTCGATTCAGGGCCTGCCCTGAATCGAACCAAAACCAAACCATCGAAACAGGGCCTGCCCTGAATCGAACCAAAAACCGAACCATCGAAACAGGGCCTGCCCTGAGTCGAAGACAAAACCGAACCATCGAAACAGGGCCTGCCCTGAGTCGAACCAAAACCGAACCATCGAAACAGGGACTGCCTTGAATCGAACCAAAACCGGCATAAAAGAATTGCATCGTCTGAGACGATGATTTTTAGGACGCCAGCACGCCAAAGGTAGGAAGGTTGAGGAGAAAAGAAGTGGCCGGTGTGTTAAAATTTGGTGATTTCGATGGTGCATCTAATGTCAATTCCTTCATGTCTACAATATTCAAACAAGCAGGAAAAAAAAAAGAAACGTGAAAAAAAAAAATACCTGTAATTGTTTCTGCTTTAGATGGAAAAATTAAAGAGCCCAAGGTCCCTTTATATAGAGTTTAAAATCCTAAATCGAAGAGGGTTTGAAAGATTCAATATCATGAAAAGATTCAGATCATCGAATCTTGAGATTCGTATCTTGTAGATTATAACGAAATCTAAAGCAAAAGATACACAATATCTTTGGATATATATCTTATATTTATCCATCCATATCCATTAAGTTGATCTTATGTGGGAAATTTGGACGTCACGTGCTAGTCCAACAAAAAATTGCAATTCGTCTACATCGAATTAAATCTCGTGAACAAAGTGCGAGGGGGCATTTGTAAGCAAATAAATTTAATTACAAATTAAATTATGACACGTGGAAAATCGGACGTTGAAAGTCAATTGAATTTATTTAATTGGGAATACAAGATTAATTCCTAAAACAAATAAATAATTGATGAAGTAAATTGGGTCTCTAAAGTCCAATAATTAATTAAATTGGGTCTCAAAAGTCCAATAAATCGAATTGGGCCTCTAAAGTCCAATAATAAATCGAATTGGGTCTCTAAAGTCCAATAATTAATTAAATTGGACCTCAAAAGTCCAATAAATCGAATTGGGCCTCTAAAGTCCAATAATTAATTAAATTGGGTCTCCAAAGTCCAATAAATCGAATTAGGCCTCTAAAGTCCAGTAATTAATTAAATTGGGCCTCTAAAGTCCAATAAATTAAATCAAGCTCAGTCCAAAACTGTGGAGCCCATCAGATATTTCTAGAAAGTTCTAGAACCTTCCGGCCCGTCAGGTCAAGCCCGTCAAATCTAAGGCAAAAGTCACATTCCACACCTATAAATAGGGATTTCATTCCTCTCATTTGACACACACAAAAATATTGAATACACAAGAATTTGTAAGTCCTAGCGACCGAGTTTTATGATTCAAAAGTAATTCTTCAAGGCGTTCTTCAAGTTTTTCAAGGCGTTCTTCAAGGAAGTCGGCACTACGAACGATCTTCAATCCAAGATTACGGTGCTAAGCCTCTTGGATCCGCGTTCTCCAAGTTGAAGTTCTTCGAGTTCTTCAAGGAAGTTCTTCGAGTTCTTCGTGTCCCTCGGAAGTCCCTCGGTAGTCCCTCGGAAATCAAAAAAAGAACGGTCTTCGATCCAACATCACGGTGCTAAGCCTCTTTGATCCGCGTTCTTCTCAAAAGTCCCTCAGAAATCAAGCAAGAATAGTCTTCGATCCAACATCACGGTGCAAAGCCTCTTGGATCCGCGTTTTTCTCAAAAGTCCCTCGGAAGTCAATCAAGAACGGTCTTCGATCCAAGATCACGGTGCTAAGCCTCTTGGATCCGCGTTCTCCCCACAGTCCCTTGAAAGTCCTTTTAATCCAAGATCAAGGTGCTAAACCCCTTGGATTAATATTACAAAGTCCCGAAATTCAAGCCACGGATAAGATTCGCTACGGATCCGACTCCGAAAATCTTGGAAGAAAGTCAAAGTCAAGATCGAAGAGAGAATCAGAGGATCAAGTTAGAGATTGTAATCGAATAAACATTCAAAACAAGAAATTATCTTTGTAATTCCTTTTTCGTGTTTATTCACATTATTAAATAGTAAAATTTGTGTTTACAAATACAAATACCAGTACTAAATAGAATGCAAAAAAGATGTAAAATTTTAAAATCATGTGCATTGTACGTGTGGTGTAGAAGCGGAAGAGTTGAATGAAAATTTCGCACAAAATCGCGCATCAAAATTTGGACAAAAACTGCACCAAACCTCCAAAAAAATGCAGAAAAAAATCAATTTCAAGGCAAAGGTTCTTGGTAGTTTTGCTGCCTATAAAGGTTCTTTTTATTCCTCAATTTCATCCTCCCACTACCAAGAACTTTTGTCTCATAATTTGTTTCTATATTTTTGGGAGTTTTGGTGTGAATTTTGGTGCACGGTTTTTGTGAATTTTTCGGTTAATTTTCTCGCTTCTTCCCGCACAAATGCAGCATACCTGATCAGTTTATCTCCAACTTCTGTTCACATATTTATCCAGATAAAAAAAAAATACATGTCTAAAATTATCGGTACCATACTACTATGATCTATTATAGCTGGTTTTAAGACTAAAAAGTCAAAAAAGTATAAATTAGAGAACAAAATTTAAAATTTGAAAGTTAAGAGAACGAAAATTAAAATTTGAGAAAAGTAAATGACAAAAAAATAATAACAATATTTTCCAATAATTTTTATTGTAACGATTACTGTAACATGCTCCTCGATTCGTTTATCATAAAGAATCGAGAGTGAAACGAGCTAAAACGAGAAAGGAAAAAAAGAAAAAGTAATGGTCCATGAAAATTCAGCATTTTGTGGACCACTTGAAAGCCAAAATTCGGCCCACATAGCTAGCCAATTTTCAGCAATTGTTCAGTTCATTTTCAGCCATTAATTTGAGCCCAAGAAGAAGCCCATATTAAGCCAATTCACTATTCATTTCCGAAGCCTATTACAAAAAAATCATAAATATTTCTGTAATTTTGTCCTAATTCATAAATAGTTATGTAAGTTTTTACTTTATTAATTTTAATTTTTTTTATTTTAATTTAAGTCCTTTTCGCCAGAAAATTGAAAATTTTAATTAGAAAATGGCCGAAAACATAATGTAGCATACAAAATAATGGAAAAAAAATATTGAAATGACGGATTCAATGAAAGCTTATAAGCTACTTAAAAATGATACGAATATGATATCAAAACAACTTATTAGATGATAGAGCTTATAAGTTATTTAAAATAAGTTTAGTCAATCGGACCCTAAGTCAATATGATTTTGGTGATCAAAAGTTACGCGTTAGGCACCTTCTAATAAAAATGTATCGCTCAAAAAAAAAACAAAGTACAACATTACTTGTTTTATTAAAATCAGAAATATTTAAGGAGTCATTTTAAAATACGTAATACTCCCTCCGTCTTATTTTTTATTATTCGGTTACTGTAGATACGGAGATTAAGAAAAAATAGGAGATAATAGTATTAAATGGTGTAAAGTGGGTAAGGTAGGGAAATAATAGTATTAAATGGTGTAAAGTGGGTTTGGTGTAGAGAAATAATAGTAGTATTAAATAGTATTGAAAGTTGTTTTATTTCTTTTTTAGGAAATGACCAAATAAAATTAGAACGACTATTTGCAGAAAGTGGACAATCAAAATTAAGACATAGGGGAAAATAACTAATACGAGGGTAATTTTGTCACTCCTTGTAATTTTGAAACCTTGAGTTCAGCTAGCTAGAGCTAGTCCTTGTTACAAAATCTGAGCATCGATAAAACAAGAAGAATGAGGTTGGCTTCTGCAATTCCGGCAATTTGCACACGAATTCTTTCTCATTCAGCCCTCCTTTCTTCTCTGCATTTTTATGGACCTCTTCTTATATCACCCACTTTTCATTCTCGAAATCCCAGCAGATTCACTCACTTTTCATCCTCCAATTCGAAACCCAGATTTGATTTTGGGTGTATCCGTCAACCCCAAGATGCAATCTCTCTGTTTCAGAAGATGGTAGCATTGAAGCCGCTTCCTTCAGTTGTTGATTTCACCAAATTGTTGAGTTACCTTGTCAAGATCAAACAACACTCTGTTGCACTCCACCTGTTCGACAAAATGCTTCAACGGGATGCCCTTGTTGACCTCTACACCTTTAATATTGCAATTGATTGCTTTTGCCATGTGAATCGTCTTGATTTCGCTTTAGCTACATTAGGCAGCCTTGTCAAGCGTGGCTATACACCTAATGTCGTAATCTTCAATACTCTGATCAAAGGCCTTTTCTTGCAAGGAAAGGTTCCCCAGGCCCAAAAACTGTTCCTGAAACTGTTGAGAGAGAAAAAAACATGTGAGTTGAATGAAGTTACTTATCTTATTGTGATTAATGGGCTATGCAAAGCTGAACACACTCTCAGGGCCCGCGATTGGCTTATGGTATTGGAAAAGGGAAGATGTGAACTTGATATTAAAGCTTATAACGCGGTAATTGACAGTCTATGTAAGGATAGAATGGTTGATAATGCCCTCCAGATCTTCTCCGAATTGGCTGAAAAGGGAATGTCCTCTGATGTAGTAACGTATAACTCAATGTTACATGGTTTATGCAGTTTTTGTAGATGGAAGGAGGCGAAATACTTATTAAATAAGATGGTGGCTCAAAAAATATCCCCCAATGTGGTTACTTTTAACATTTTAGTGGATGCTTATTGTAAGGAGGGAATGCTAGAAGACGCTGAGGACGTTTTTAAGATTATGAGGCAATTAAATGTTCCACCTAATGTCATCACTTATAACACCCTGATAGACGGTTACTGTTTGCAGGGAGAGATGAAAAAAGCCCGAAAAGTTTTTGATTCAATAGTGGGATTGTGCCTCAAGCCTGACATTTCAAGCTACAATAGCTTGATGAATGGATATTGCAAAAGGGGGCATGTGAACGAAGCTTGGCGTCTTTTTCTTGATATTCCTTGCAAAGGTTTAGAGCATACGGTGGTTTCTTATAGCACCATGATGCTGGGGTTATTTCGTGTAGGCAGATGTGATGATGGCTTCAAGCTTTTTTTGAAGAGATGCAAGCTCAGGAATTGTCCCCAAATATAATGACTTGCAATATATTGTTGGAAGGGTTGTGCAGAGCTGGGCGTATTACTGAAGCATTTTCGCTTTTGCATCTGATGGAAGATAATGGTGTTAGTCCTAGCATTGTATCATATAATATCATAATTGAAGGATTGTGCAAGGAAAATAAACTTGACAGGGCTATACATCTGTTCAACAAACTACCTTCCAAAGGTTTGCAGCCCAACGTTGTTACATTTACCATCCTTATTGGTGCACTTTGTGAAGAAGGGAAAATGCAGGAGGCTAAGGATTTGCTTATGAGAATGGAAAAAAATGGCTGCTTACCCAATAGTGTGACCTACAACGTTTTTGTGCAGGGTTTCCTAAAAAGGAACGAGCCTTACATTGTAATTCCACTGTTGGAAGAAATGAAGAGAAAGGAATTTTCAATAAATGCAACTACTTTTTCAATGTTCATGGATCATCTACAAGCGGAAGGTGAAGATTGTATTCCTTTCAATAAGGCTAAGGAGCTTGTGCCCAAGGATTTGTAGCTTAAGATCAGGGATGTATATTAGTATCAGTTTAGTTGTCAATGGAAACCAATCTGAACCCTCTCTTTCTGGCCAATCCAAACTCAGAGGCAGGAATGTTTCGTTCTAAAAACGGATAAACAGTGTACAAACAGTCATCGATGGCTTCCAGAATTGGTACATTATTTCTTTCGATTACTTCCATATTACTTATGTTTAAATCTTACAATTTAGAGTTCTGAATCTTGGCTTGAATGTTAGTATTTGTAAATGTTATGCTTGGGAATGCATAGGTTATTTATTTATTCAAGAAAAAAGAAGTCATATGTGATTCTCTGTAGGTTTTGGATATAAATTTATATCCATCCCAACTGGAAAGAAATGATTGCCTTTCTTACATTTCTAATTGGAGATGTGTAAGAGGAAACACGAACCATATTTGAGATCAGAGCAATTGAAATTTATTTGAAAATTTCAAACTTTTTCTTTCTTGATGGTTGTTAGAGGTGAATGTGACACATTATAAGTGGACTAAATTTTTTTGTCTCTATTAAGGAGCCTTTGAGAAACTCTACCTATGATTATATATGGATAGAATGGAAAAGCTGGATAGAATGGAAAAGCATACTTGGATGAATCTGTTTTGTTTAGCTTGTTTGAGTTCTAAATAAAGGGACAAAGATGGTTCTTTATTTACTCAACTAACTTCTTCTCCCTTTAAAAAAAAAAAAACTCTACATTTTGATTTCACTGAAATTATGGCTAAGTTTCCTAATGATTTACAATTTGCTATATCAAGTTGCATCAGAAATGCAGGCTGATATGAAAAAATACCGAGGGTCATCTTAACTTATAGACTCGGTTTTTGAACTACTGTATTCCGGCTTCGTATTACTTGTTTCATAGATAATATTTTGATGGATTGTCTTTTGAAAGATTGAGAAACAAGTTGATATTAGAGGTCAAATGGTGTTTATTTGATTCATACAAACGTATAATTATCCTATAACGGTTTATGACTTTATGTTTTATGCATGGAGGTTTTGTACCTAGCTTTTACAATCGGCTGAACCAGTATGCTAGGCTGGCATCTTTTAGTGTAGTTGCATCCAATATAAACTTACTTTGATGGTTTAAGTTAGTTGCTGTAATGTATGAAAATATTATACTTGTGGTTGCTAGTTGCTGGTTGGAATTTCAAGTCTACAAATCGAATTACTTTTTGGCTGTTGTCTGAGTTTTCTTAATGATAAGCCATACCCTCAAGCTTCTTTGATCTTATGAGCATAAAGTAAGAAAGAAAAAAAGTATCATGGTCCTTCTATCATTGATTCTTTGATATGCTATTATATCAATCTACGATTTCATATTCAAGCTGACTCATTTCTCAAATTTTAACAGTTGAAAAAAAGAAAAAATAGTTTCTGAATTCAAAGAGACCGTTGAGAAAAGAAGGATCAGCGATGGCTTTCACTGCTCTAAATTCTCTCCAGAATACACTGTAGTGCCTCTCTAATTTTCGCCGCGTCGTGAGTTATCTTTTTCCTAATTCTCAATCGTATTCATCCATTGTTGATACTTAAAATTTTATAAAGTCTTGAATAGTATGAATAGATTGTTTTGTAGCATGAATTTGCAAAATGTTATTTTTATACAGAGTTGGGAAAAGATGTCCAGACATTGGACAGTCTATTTTTTTTTATCCCAGGAACAGGGGTGCGAGATTGGATGTTAGAATCAATTGATTATTGATGTTCATATTGTAGGTGCCGTCCCCAATTTGTGACAATGATTGAAGTGGCACAGAAGTTGAAAAGAAAATATATAGCTATTGAATCACGGAGAAGAACATAATTTCATATGAAATGTCTGAGGTAACATTTCATATGCATGATTTTAAGAACATTAAATAAGACATAAATTGGTTAGTTGTTTCTAAAATAAAAGGATTTCAAATATATTTGAAAGAACATATAATGATGTTTTATGTGTTGTCATAAATCTTGAGCGTGAAACTCCGATTATGGTATCAATTTTTTTAATCACTTGCATGTTAGTGTCCTGTTTTTCTATCTAGACAAATGTTTATTCGTCGCAACAAGAATGTTGAAGAAGAGCTTCTTTGTACCTCATGTTTTCCTGCCCAAGTTTTTCGTTCTCCCTTTTCAGTTGAGACTTCACTTCCCACATATTTTGCGACTTCATAAGTCATATGAGAGTAAAGGGAGCAGTTTCTTGATAAGTTTAAGGGGCTAAGTCTTATATGCATCCACATGAATCGTGCATTTTAGAACCATGTAACTTGTTATATTGAAAGATATAACTTGCTTATACTGAATCGTGCAACTATTAATGTGAAAAAATAGTTGCACGGTTCAGTGTAAACAAGTTGTATCTTTCAATATAATAAGTTGTATCTTTCAATATAACAAGTTGCATAAATAACCGAACCGAATTTATATGTCGGCTCAACTTGATTTTTGGTTATTACCGATTAGTGCTCACCCCTAGGGCTGGAGTACCGTACCTTACCGAAATTTACGGTATAAGAAAATTCATACCATATCGTACCGAAAATTCGGTATACCGAACTTCGGTATACCGAAATTTCGGTATGCTAAAATCTCATACCGTATACCGTATCGAATTTTTGGTATACCATACCGTACCAAAATTTTCAGTATATATCGAATTAACGGTATACCGAAATTTCAGAATACCATACCATACCGAAAATTTTCGATATATTTCGATCAGTTCATACCTTGATTATTTATTAAAATAAGATATGTATTTTATAAATAATAATTTATCTTAACATATGTCTTAGTAATTTAAATGTTCAAATACAATAAATATTAAAAATCAATATTTTCAATTAACTAAAATAATAAGTGAGCATACATTAACTCAACAATTCAAACAGTCCCAAGAGAAAACCCAATTGCATTATTTATTTTCTAAGATAATCAATAAAACTCTCAAAATTCTTGTAAGAAGAACCACCTTCCTCTAAAGTCTTCCTACACAATTCCTTATATTCCAAAGCATTTGCCTTCAAATTATCCAAAGAAAACACCAAATCAATTTTTTCCTTGATTTCAAACCTCGATCTAATCCCATCTTCATCATGCTCAATCCTCAATCCAGTCTCCCACTTATAACATATATAATTCTGATTATGAAACTGGTCCCCAAAAGACGGCCAACAAAGGAAATGCACCCCCGTACTCAAACCTTCTAGAGTCGAGTTCCATCCACAGTGCGACAAAAAACAAGCAACAGAAGGATGAGACAAAACCTTTTCTTGCGGGGCCCATTCCACAATCTTACCAACCTCCCTCACACGGTCCAGGTATCCGCTCGGGTACACGGCCCGCGACCCATTTGCAAGACCCGACCGAACAACCCATAAAAAATTCCGACCCGAGAGCTCAAGCCCGAGAGCCAGTTCATCAAACTGGTGCTGAGAGAAAACCGCTAAGCTGCCAAACGAGACGTAAATCACCGATCCATGTGGCTTGCAATCGAGCCAGTTCAGACAGGACGCGTCTTCGGGGTAAAAGTTGCACGAAACAGGAGTAGATTCAGGGGCGTTGATCTCAAGTAATGGTCCAAGAGACCATAAGTTTGGGCACATGTCACAAGCTGTGGGTTCAATTTCAGAACAAGTGTTGATAAGCACCAATTTGGATTTCGTAGAATTTTCGATTCTTTTTGCGCATTCGAAGAAGATTTTCTGGATCTCTATGTTGCTGGGAAAGCTCCAAGTAGCATCATATTCTCCCCATGCTGGTATATTATGTGACAATATTAATTTATCGTTCCTCACACTTCCTGCAATTTTTAGCGAGTTAATAAGTGGATTTCATATTATATATAGAGTTGGTATGTTGTGAAACTAGTTCACCGTGAAACTGATTTTTTTTTTATACAGACATACTCTTTAATAATATAAGTCACACCCTTTAGTTATCACTACGACACTATTTGCTATTATATAAGTCACGCCCTTCACTTTTATGAGCAATACTCTTTATAGTAAAAAATCACACTCTTTAGTAATATAAGTCACACTCCTTAACCAGTTTCACAGTGAAACTTGTTCACACTATACTTTGCCTTATATATAGCGTAATCACACACATGTATATAGTATATATGAGACACACTTGTATGAGACGGTCTCACGATGAGATGGAGCATAAATTGGGCGTTGGTGCTTTAACTTTTTGGGAGGGGTGGGTGTAATTTGTGCTAAGTTGTACCCCGTCTCATGCATGAGACCGTCTCATATGAGTTTTTGTCAATATATATACATCCTATCAACTCAGTAACCAGTGTTGTGAGTCGTGTTCAAGCTCAATATTACTTGACTCGATAGGATTGCGAGTGTAATCGATCATCAATAATTTAACTATTTTACTTTTAGTGTAGAAATATTTACAAAAATATTCTAATTACAAATAAAATGAGAGTTGGTTTTGTGAAAAATAGTTTTAAATTACAACTGATATGCAACTATCCATTTATAGTAAAACAATTAGTATTTTTTAATGAAACATCTAATACTATCAAACTAATACCTTTTAATGAAACAACTAATACTACCAAACTATACCTTTTAATCAAACATTTATTACTGTTTAAAATACACACATGTGAGACGAATTATAATTTGGTCAACGACACTTTTACACTTTGGAAGCAGTGGATGTTGGTTTGTGCTAGTTTGCACCTAGCTCGTCTCATGTACGAGAGTTTTTGTCGTGAATTATTGAGTCAAGTTGATTCAAGCTAAAGTCGAGGTCATGGTCAGAAAAACAAAGCTCGATCGAATTCTAATCGAGATTTCGATCGAGTCGAATATAATTTGACACTACTCAGGGGAGAAGTTTTACCGTTTGAGTCAAGAATTCCGTCTTGGAGAAGCATGGGGATGTGAAATGCAAGGGCCATGGCCGCAGCTGGGGATGGGCAAAATTGAAGAGCTTTTTCCACTCCCATCTTTTCAGCTATCTCCAAAACCCATACCCATTCAATGGTGACATCAGCAATGAGACACGAAACTCTCTCATCCGGATTGCAACAGTTGATCCTCTCAATCAACCGCGTCATTGATCCAGGCAACGAACATCTGAGAGTCTCCAACATCCTGAGAGTGTCGTTTGGATCATCCCCGGCCCCTAACCCGTCCGGGATTGACACAAGGACCATGTTATCTTCTTCCTCATTTTCATCCTCATCCCCCCGCGCTTTTGCAGCAGCAACTAATTTATCATGGATACTATCCAAGTTAACAAACGTGACCTTAATCCCAAGTCTGGCTATTCCGTGGCACAGTTTCATGAGGGGCTTAACATGCCCTTGAGCCGGAAAGGGAACAGCCAGTACATGAGGTTTTTTGGCCATGCCTACTTCCATGATTATTGCAATCTCCTGAATTATTGATTCACTACCTCTATAAGACTATATCGTTGAAATAAAATATATCTTTTTTTATGCACTAATGTAAATACTAAAAGCTGGACCCACATGCATCTAGTGGTAACCATTTTATTTTAATTTTCGTCTCATTCGCGTTGCACTTTTTATATATGCATAATTCTACAATACACTTGCATAACACGAGGGGCATCTCTGAGGATTTTTTAAAATTCATGTGTATTTTCGTCATTTTATTATTTTATTTTACATAATGTGGTGTTTACAAATTCTTCCGTGGAACTTAGTCACACTTATATAATTGTATTTATAAATTAATATCGTTTACTGTAAACTTATTTTATCAAATAGAATTGAATTAATCTCCTTTTAAAAAAAAGTTAAACCTAGAGGCGATTTTTGAATCTGTGCAGCCGCACAAGGCCCCACTTTTTCTTTTTAATTTTTATTTCATATAATTATTATTTTTTCCTTTCTGTTTATCTTTTCCACTGCTTAATTATTATTTCAATGATTCAATCACACTTCTCTAGTCTCTAAAATTTAATTTGAAGAGAGAAGCACGTGGTGTTGCGGCGATTATGAAATTGCGTGTCTATGTACAATCATCAGTAATAATTTTTTTTTTTTCTTTTTTGAGTAGAGGAGTGAACTTTATTGGTTAAGGTAAGAAACAACATTACAAATTAACACCTCTAAATAAAAGAACTAACTTCACCCAAATAAATGAACAAGTGTAGAATAAAAAAAATACCACCAAGCCCCAAACCATCCCGCCAAAGGATTTGTTTTGCACAGAAGCTTGAGAATATGGTTAAACTCAACTCCGAACAGATCAAAGAAAATCAACATCCGGTCGGAACCAATACGAGAACAAATAAAAAGAAAACAAAAAACCCTACATCAAGGAAGAAAACACACAAGGAGAGGATAACTCCCATCTAAAAATAAGAGGGAAACAAACTCACTAAAATTACAAAATGACCAACTAAAAGTAAAAAACATAAGGAAAAACTACTACACATTTGAGCTTGCAGACAACAAGATTTTGGATTTTTTTTTTCAATGACTCTCCATTTATATAGCTTGGAGAGCGGTTTTAATAAAAAAAAAAAAATAGACAGCGGTTCAAAACCATTGTCCAAGTTTAACACTTAGAAAGCGGTTGAGAACCGTTGTGCAAGTGTTTAGACAGCGGTTTTGAACCGCTGTCCAAGGGCATAGTTTGGACAGCGGTTCCAAACCGATGTCCAAGTGTTCGGATAATTTAATACTACCCAAATCGGGAACCAAACTTATATTTTTCCCCAAATTAAATCGCGAACCTAGGTCGGCCTCCTCCTTTCTCTACCCTAAATCGAACTCCGTCGCGTGTCCTCCCCTTCCGCCGCCGCCGTCGTCTTCCCATTAGCTCTTATTTCCCCAAATCGCGAACCAGAAGCCCTAGCCTCCTCCTCCCTCTCCCCCAAATCGAACCATCCGCCGCGCGTCCTCCCCTACCGCCGCCTCTGTCGCCTTGCCGCCAACCTCCCCTACCACCGCCGTCGTCGCCGCCTTTCTCCTTCCATAGGTAATTATTCTTTATATATATATATATATGTTAGTATATATATATATTGAATTAATGTGTATATGTATATATATGTTGAATTAATGTGTATATATATATATATATATTGAATTAATGTGTATATATATATTGAATTAATGTGTATATATATGTATATTGGTGTATATATATCATGGTGTATGTATTGGTGTATGTATATTGGTGTATATATATTGGTGTTTGATGCACTCAAGGTGTTTGATAGTATGCTTGTGTGAGAATTTAAGCATAAATTAGTGTAAATTTATTAGGATTAATGTTGTTAGTGTTAGAGATGAACAACTTGTTAGAGATGAATATATATTGTGTGGCTTGACTTGATTTTTTATGCTAATTTAGATATGAACAATTGATGCACTCAAGGTGTTTGATAATATGCTTGTGTGAGGATTTAAGCATAAATTAGGATTAATACATTAGGATATATTTTGGTTATATTAATTTGATGATTTGGTGAATGGATAGTAGTGTGTTGCTTTAGATGATTAATGATGGTACATTAGGTTATATACATTGTTTTGAGATGCAACAAATCCTTAGATACATGCAATATACAAACCTTAGGTACTACCACATTCTATATGCAAGTTTTATACATTAGGATTGTAATACTTTTAGGTTTAATACTTTTAGGTTTAATACATTAGGATACATTATCTTGAGAAACACTTCATATTGCATTTTCTATAGGCATCTCTAGTTCTATATGGATCGAAAGTGGGTTCGAGCAGATCGATTATCAGATGAGTATAGTAATGGGGTGAAAGAATTTTATAATCATGCAATTAGACACTGCATCGACCTTCGGTACATTCCATGTCCGTGTTGGAAATGTATGAATGGAAAAACCGTTAGTGGTCGAGAAAGTCTGTTGACCACTTGATGATTCACGGTATTGATAAAACATATACCGTTTGGACATATCATGGTGAGAGAAGAGATGGATGTAGCTCAAGCAACCTAGAAACTGACTTTAGGTTTGAAGATACAGTGGATGCGGATATTTTCGATGATGTACCGACTGTTGATACATCGAGTGGGGATGACGATGATCTGCGAGATCACCCTTATATGTCAGAGAAGTTAAGGGATTCTGCTGGATTACCATTGTGGCCCGGGTGTAAGAAGGCAACAAAACTGTCAGCTGTGTTGATATTGTTCAACCTAAAAGCAGCTCACCAGTTGTCCAATGAGTGCTTCACAAGTATGCTGGAAACAGTTAGTGGTCTATTGCCTGATGGAAATGTATTGCCTAAGAGAGCATATGATCTTTAAACAAATGCTCAAGTCCATCGGGTTAACACATCGAAAAAATTCATGCTTGTCCGAAAGTGATTGTATCTTATTTAGGAAGGAGTATTGACCTCGATGAATGTCCAAGTGTGGGGAGAAGCGATATAAGAAAAATAAATCTCCCATGAAGGTGTTGTGGTACTTTCCAATAAGATCGAGATTCGGGAGAATGTATAGTAGTACTGTGGATGCTAGAAATTTAACTTGGCATCATGATAATAGGATCAAAGATGGAATCTTTAAGACACCTGCCGATTCACCCCAATGGAAGACATTCGATGTCGTCGCATCAGAATTTGGCAACGAGCCACGACACTTGCGTCTTGCACTCTCAACTAACGGAATGAATCATTCGGTATCCAAAGTACCAACCATAGTACATGGCGATTGATTACATTGGTTTATAACCTTTCACCCGAAGTTGTGCATGAAGCGCACTTACATGATGTTGTCTATGTTGATATCGGGACCCAAACAACGGGTAGCGACATAGATGTATATCTGGCTCCTTTGATAGAGGACTTGAAGCTCATGTAGGGATGAGGGTGTCGATGTGTATGATCTTTGTAGAAATGAGAATTTCAAGTTGAAGGTCATCTTTGTTTGGAACTATCAATGACTTTCCCGCTACGGGAATCTATCGGATATAGTGTGAAAGGGCCGATGCATGTCCTTGTTGTACCAAGAAGACACATCACATTCGCTTGAGTCATTGTAGGGAAGACCGTTTATATGGGACATAGGAGGTGGTTGGACCCAACCCATAAGTCTGAGAACAATGGTCGATGCATTCGATGGCACAATTGAGACGGTGAAGCACCACGTTTATTGTCGGGGTTTGGATGTATTGAATGAGATGAAGAATATCGACATAATACGTGAAGCGGAAAGATCTTCGCAAAGAGTGTCCCCACTAGCGGTTGGAAGAAGGAATCAATTTTCTTTCAATTGCCCTATTGGAAAAAGAGTTGTATGTTAGACACTTCATTGATCTAATGACGTTGAGAAGAACGTTTGTGCCAAACTTGCTCAACACTCTCCTAGTCGATAAGAAGTCCAAGGATGGTTACAATGCAAGAATGGATATGATTGATATGGGAATAAGAGAATAATTAAAACCGTGCCTTCAGAGAAATGGGTCAATCGTTCTTACCTCCCGCCGCACACACCTTGTCCAAGAATGAGAGAAAAAGTTACTTCATTTGCTAAAGGATGTGAAAGTACCGGAGGGTTATTCCTCCGACATACGAGACTTGTATCGATGATGATGGGGTGAGATCGATGAATCTGAAATCGCATGACTATCATGTCATCATGGAAACTTTCTTGCCCATTGCAATACGTTCTATCTTGCACGAAAATGTGCGATAACCATAACAAAATTATGTTGGTTCTTCAAGGCAATGAGTAGCAAGGTCATAGATCCTAGAAAATTGCTTGGTTTTCGGAGGCGGCAGATTGTGGGGACTCTCTGTGAGCTTGAGATGTATTTCCCTCCATCATTTTTTTGATATAATGGTTCACCTAAAAGTTCATTTGGTACACGAGACAAGGATGTGTGGTCCCTTCAGTATATGCGATGGATGTATGGTGTAGAGATATATGAAAGTGCTCAAAGGATATGTGATGAATAAGTCCATGTCGGAGGGATGCATTGCGTAACGCTATTTATTTAGTAGAAGAAGCAATGAAAGTCTTCGGGTGCGAATTTATTCGAATGTCGATGCAATTGGACTTCCGTTATCTTAAGACACCAATAGGATGGATGGAGAAGGCATTACGGTGGTCAACCCGTAAGTGTTAGCATGGAGGAACTAACACGGATGCACTTGTGCGTACTTCACAACAAGGTCGACGTGCTTCCTTTTATTAACCTGCACATGCGATCACTTGCTGAGAGAAATCCCACCAGAGATAGATCATGGATTGAAGTTGAGCACAATCACACGTTGATGACCGGTTCAATGGTTATGTAGCAAATATGTTGTCACGGGAAAGCGTAATCGATGAATGAAAGAGTTAAGTGGTTATCCGAATGTCCGATAGACATGTGTATTCATACAAGTGTTATCTTAGAGCGGATACACATTTTATACCGGGGATCATGATGCCATAAGTATTATGCAGAATAGTGGAGTGTCCATTATCGCAAATCTGCAGTGGATCAATCAAATACTACTTACTTTTGGATGATTGTCAACATTTGGGAACTCGACTATATTGTTCACCTTCAACCAATCTTCGAGTGTAGTTGGGTGAAGATCCTAACGGGTCCAAGTTGAAAGTTACGGGTTAAATGCAGCGTTGATTTGAAGAATGTGGGATCTGAGAGATGACCCTTACATAATGGCGATCAAGCTCAACAAGTTTTCTATGTCCCAGAGCCAGTTAATAAAGAAATGGTCCATTGTGGTTTCGTCAAACAAATTTAACAATAGTTTTCAGATTAGCGACCATGTCGATGAAGATGTTGACACAATTGATGATCCTTTTGAACTTCACTCATTTTGTACCATCTTTTCGATGATCCCGCAAATCCACGCCCATACCGGAGAATAATTAGAGATGAGGATGAATATGGCAATCCCGGATCTTGTTAACATTTATGGTCATGAAGCGAGAAAGGTCAACATAAAATCGAAAAAAAAGAAAAAACAAGTGCTAAAAAAGAAATGTACGACTTTATTGAATATTGTTTCTTCCGCTATATCAAATGTTGTTTCTTTTTGCTTTATTAAATAAAGTGAATGGATCAACAAGGGTTAGAAGGCAACGAGATAATGAACATTGTGGACATTTTGTGTGTTGCTCTATTGAAGATATAATCCGTGCTTCTCTAACGAACATTCCACTCAATGTAAGTCAATTTATCGATTTATTTAAATTATTATTGATTGAATAAAAATTCATACTATATTGATTGATTCGTTGTTTGCAGTTTGTCTATGAACGTGAGCTCAATTCTTACTCTAAGAAAAGACTGGAGAAATGGAAAAAACGATTGGGATTCGGGGTACCTTTTACAATCGATTCTTATATTCATACGATATTGAGTGAACGTTGTTTGAAATTTTGGTAGCATGTAATTAAATTATATATTTGTGATGATATATATTTCATATTTTTGGTGTATTGAACGTATGTTTATGATTGTATGTTTTATTTATTTCATGATGTGTATGTTTATTAATTTATTTGATGTTTTGGTATATATATATATATATGTGGTATAAGTTTTGGTTTATGGTTTTATTATAGGATTTTTGGTTTATGGTTTATGGTATTGGACGTATATATAAGTTTTGGTTTATAGTATTATTATAGGATTTTTAAAATATAAATTAATAATTAAAAAAAAAAATTGGACAGCGGTTAATAACCGTTGTCTATGTAATATAATAAACGAAATTATAAAAAAAAATTAAGTTAGACAACGGTTGATAACCGTTGTCCAAAAGACACTCTTAAAGCGATTTGAAAAACCATTTGTCAAAATGTGATTTCTTGGACAATGATTTTTATCATTTATCCAAGCTTGGACAGCTGATACTTGGAGAGCGGTTAACCGCTCTCCAAGGTCATTTTTCACAGTTGTCCAAGCTCAAATGTGTATTAGTGAAACAAGTCGATTTACCAACCGGCCACCATAGCGCCGGCGGAAAAATCGACTCAATGCTCTGCAAAACAAAGCTAAAAAACTACCGAACCTGGCCGCGACGGGGACGAGGTGTGATGATGAATGCAAAGCCGGCCGGGGGAGCCAGTGACGGTTGAAGATGGAAGAAACAGGCTTCGGAGAGATCTAGTGTCTTGGTTGATGTGGTGGCCTGACAAGCGCCGACAATGCTGCAAAGAAAAGAGGAAATAGGCGGTGGTGTACACCTTAATAGGAAGCTTTCTAAAGAGAATGCAGCCATTCTATACAAACAAATTGAAAGAGATTTTAGAAAAATAGATATACAAATTTGAGCGACACTTTTCACAAGGAGGAACATTATGGTTATATGGTTTTATCTATGCTACACAGCAGTGTAATGTCAAGTATCTATGTGTTTTGGTATTATTGGTTATATTATAATAAAAAAATACAAGTGTAAGAGAAAGTGGTGGTCCCTCACATGTGTATGTGGTGTAAAAAGAGGTACTGGGCACTGCCCAACACCCTAGCATAGGCAATTATAGGAAGGAAATTCATTTCCTTTACGAAATCGGAAATCGTTTCATACAAGTTATTATCTTTTTCATAATCCATAAACAAACAAAATAAAATAAATTACAAGAAAATAATTGAGAATACATTAACACAACAATTGAGACAGACCAAAGAGAAAACTCAATTGCATTATTATTTTCTAAGATAATCAATAAATCTCTCAAAATTCTTGCACGAAGAACCACCTTCCTCTAAAGTCTTCCTACACAATTCCTTATGTTTCAAAGCATTTGCCCTCAAATTATCCAAAGAAAACACCATATCAATTTTTTCCTTGATTTCAAACCTCGATCTAACCCCATCTTCATCTTGTTCAATCCTCAATCCAGTCTCCCACTTATAACATATATAATTCTGATTATGAAACTGGTCCGCAAAAGACGGCCAGCACAAGAAACGCACCCCCATACTCAGACCTTCCAGTGTCGAGTTCCACCCGCAGTGCGATAGAAAACAAGCTACAGAAGGATGAAACAAAACCTTTTCTTGTGGGGCCCATTCCACAACCTTACCAACCTCCCTCACACGGTCCAGGTATCCATTCGGGTACACGGCCCGTGACCCATTTGCAAGACCCGACCGAACAACCCATAAAAAATTCCGACCCGAGAGCTCAAGCCCGAGAGCCAGTTCATCAAACTGGTGCTGAGAGAAAACCGCTAAGCTGCCAAACGAGACGTAAATCACCGATCCATGTGGCTTGCTATCGAGCCAGTTCAGACAGGACGTGTCTTCGGGGTGAAAATTGTACGAAACAGAACGAGATTCGGGGGTGTTGATCTCGAGCAGGGGTCCGAGAGGCAGAAAGTTTGGGTTCATTTCACAAGCTGAGGATTCAATTTCATAACTAGTGTTGACAAGGACCAATTTGGATTGCTTAATATTTTCAACTCGTTTTGTGCATTCGAAGAAGATTTTTTGGATCTCTAAATTGCCGGGGAAGCTCCAAGTAACATCATATTTGCCCCATGCTGGTATGTTATCTGACAATATTAATTTGTCGCCTTTTGTCACACTTCCTGCAAATATTTATTAGTTAACAAGTGGTGTAGATTTTGTCTATGCTACACTGTTGGACACTACCCAGTTGTGCATTAACATGTTGTACCACATGTTTAATATATTATATAGTACAACACGTTAGTGCATATGGTACAACATGTCAATGCACTGCTGGGCAGTGCCCAACAGTGTAGCATGGAAATAACAAGTGGAGTGCATATAATGTTGTCAGTAGAACTCAAAATAGCCACATATATACAAACACACCCTATCAAGTATCAACTAGTGTGAGGATAGTAAGGAGAGTGAATGAGTCGAGCTCGAACTCACTAATACTTGACTTGATAGGCTCGCGTGGGAGCCTAATCGATCTCACGTAATATAACTATTTTACGTTCATTGTGTAATTATTTACATAAATACCCTCATTACAAATAAAAGGAGAGTTAGTCTTATAAATAATAGTTTTACCTTACAAAAAATATGCAACTATCCCTTATAGTAAAACAACTAATACTTTTTAACGAAACAACTAATACTATCAAACTAATACCTTTTAATGAAATAACTAATATTATAGCACTGATACCTTTTAGTGAAACAACTAATACTTTTGAAATACACACAAAATGCAAATCAATTGTACGGTAAAATAGGTTTACATAAGACTTTGCAATAAAATGAAAATCTTAATTATGGAATATGTAAATTATTGAGTTTAGTTGGTTCAGGCTAAAGTCGAGTTCAAGTTCTATGAGCTCTCCATCGAGCCAAGCTCGAGTTTAGAAAACTAATTAAGCTCGATTAAATATTAATCAGGCTTTATATCAAGTCGAGCTCGAGCCTGACACTACTCGACTAGACTCCTCTACACACATCTAGTTGGGGGAGGGGTCGAGGGGGAATTTTTTTTACCATTAGAGTCAAGAAGCCCGTCTTGGAGAAGCGTGGGGATGTGAAACGAAAGGGCCATGGCCGCAGCCGAGGCAGGACAAAAAGGAAGAGCCTCTTCCACTCCCATCTTTTCAGCAATATCCAAAACCCATTCAATGGTGAGATCAACAATGAGACAAGAAACTTTCTCGTCCGGATTACAACCGTTGATCCTCTCAATCAACCGCGTCATTGATCCAGGCAACGAACATCTGAGAGTCTCCAACATCCTGAAAGTGTCGTTTGGATCGTCCCCGGCCTCTAACCCGTCCGGGATTGACACCAGGACCATGTTATCTTCCTCTTCATCCTCATCCTCATTCCCATGCGCTTTCGAATCAGCAACTAATTTATCATGGATACTATCCAAGTTAACAAACGTGACCTTAATCCCGCGTTTGGCTATTCCGCGGCACAGTTTCATGAGAGGCTTAACATGCCCTTGAGCCGGGAACGGAACAGCCAGTACATGAGGTTTTTTGGCTATGCCTACTTCCATGATTAGTTCAATTGATTATTGCAAACAATTGATTCACTGCCTCTGTATGTATATATATTATTTTCTGTTTTATGCACAACCATATATATATACATACTAAATGCTGGACCACATGCAGGCATGATAAATACTTGATTTTAATAAAAGAAAGAAAAGAAAAAAACTCAGATGAGCCCTGGTTACGCTTTATTAACTCGATTTTTAATTCATGGCATTTGACCCTACCCAGGGTATAATACGGGTCAAGTTTAGTGGTTTAGAAAAATGTGTTGAAAATAAATTTAATGGGTCAAGTAATCCAAGTTCATGGGAGGAGTTATTCGCACTTTTGGTTCCACAGGACACACCCCCTCACGATTTTGGTCCCAAAGCTTACACTTTTAGTTCCAAAATCAAAATTTTTGACACTTTTGGTCCCAAAAACTTACACTTTTGGTCACACAGGACTGGCGATTTGGGACCAAAAGTATCAAAAATTTCGACTTTGGGACCAAATGTGTCAAAATTTTCGATTTTGGGACCAAAAATGAAAGGTTTGGGGACCAAAAAATGAGGAGGGGTGTGTATTTGTATGGGACCAAAAAATGCGAATAACTCTTCATGGGAGACTTACTCAAAGAAAATTATCTCTTTCGTTGCAGTTTTACTGTTTTAACATTATGCATAATTCTGCTATACTCTTGGACAACATGGACGGGCACCTCAAGGGAAATATATTTTATATGCCCGTAATTATATAAATTAATTATATTTTAAAATTACAATAACTTGTCATTAACCTTTTTTTTGTTTGTTGTTTGTTGTTTTTATTTTAGCAAATGTAGGCTATTTTTCCTGAACTGACGGGCCAATATGTGCAAAGAGAAAAGTACGGGCCTAAATTTGCAAAAATTAAAAAATTATGGGCCTACATTTACAGTAGAAAAGGTCAAATGTCCTACTTTTATGAAACTGAAAATTTATAAGAGAAGGTTTATGTATGAAATTGATTCTGACAGACACCATTTCATATTATTGTTGTATGAAATTATCTTAAAGAATTATAGTATTAATTTCTACAAATAATAAGATAAGTGGATCAGAAACCAGGTTTATATATAAAATTTTGTCAATTTAATATATTTAAGACACAACCACTAAGTTTTATGTGGGCCTAAAAATATATTTTCTCTACGTTTCCAATGTTTTAAGAAAATCAGGGGTGTTTGTCATTTTTTATTTTATCATGGTGGTGTTTGTCAGTTTTTATTTAGCATGTGTTAATAGAATTTGTAAACACACGTTCTATATGTATACAGGTGCAGTGAGCCGAAGGAAAATTAAGGGTAGGGACTTATACTAATCTTTCGCTCTCAATTTTTTTTTTCTTGTTTATGCCTTTGCTCTATTATAAATTTAAACTTTTTGTTTTGAGACATACATGCATGAGACGGTCTCACGACAAGACGTAGTATAATTTGAGCATATCACTTTAACACTTTAAAAGGAATTAGTGTTAATTTGAGTTATTTTGTCCCGTATCATATATGAGATATGAGTTTTAGTCCATTGTTTTTGTCTATTTGAGGATTTAGTTCATCAAAGAAATCAATATTTGAGAATTTAAGGTAAATCCTCTAAATTTTAAGTTCAGAATTTACTTTTCTTGTTAGATTAAATTTGTTTAATTCTTAATTTGACAAACAACGCTTATATTAAACCAAAAATTAAATTGTATATTATGAGTTTCTTTTTGTTTAATATAATATAATTGATTATTTAGTTATTCTTTTTGTAAATATTGAGACTATAATTGTTAATGATTTGATTTTCAAGCGACTTTGTCACTACTCTTGGGTATTAGTGCAGTTTGAAGAAGTGTTGCATGAGATAATCTCATACATTAACTTTAAAAGTTCACTTATTTGTTTATTTCAATGTTTATGCTTCATTTAAAATTGATAAATCATGTTTGTCCCATACCCTTAAATTGGATTTTTTTTTCTTGACTGCCCTACAATGAATCAGTGCACAGTATTGCAGTGGAGTGTTGTACCATCTGGCAGGGACGGACCTACATTGGGGTCAAGGGAGTCATTGGATCCTCTTCGCCCCACTTAAATTTTTTATATACATACATTTATAGTTAAAGGTATACTTGTGTGAAATGATCTTACGATGAGACGAAGTATAATTTAAATATTATCGCTTTAACATTTTAGAAGGAAGGGTGTTGATTTGTGTTAGTTTGTACCGCGGCTGGACCATCTCATATATGAGACTGCCTCATACGGGTTCTTATCTTATATGTTATTTGCTGTTAACTTGATGAGGTTGAAAGTTTTGGCTAATTTTAAATTGTACCTTTTTTTTCTATATAAATTTTCTTATTATCCTTCAGTTGGGGAGGAGGGTGAGAAGAGAAAGACATATGTATAATTCTGATTTTAAATATGTATATATAAATATATTTGATAGAACAAATCCTCTATAGTAATTGAACGATGCAATTTACTATAGAACCATTAGATCTAATGAGACATACACGTGCGTGCCTACACCCGTGCGAGTGTATGTGATTTAACTACTCTGCCGTGAACAACACCGTGCAGTTAGTCAAGATGATCCAAATCCTACGATCCATCGGTAAAATGAACTGATATTGACACCGACATACATTGGTACTAGAGAATAGAGATGAACTCCACTTTTATTATCTATAAAATAATAATTATAATAGAGACAATACTAGCAAATTCAAAACAAAATAGTAGATCTGCTTTATATTGAGGCAAAGTATAGTGTGAACAAGTTTTACAGTGAAATTAGTTGAGAAGTTTGACTTATATTATTAAAGAGTGTGACTTTTTATTGTATTGTGTGACGTTTTACTATAAAGAGTATTACTCATAAAAGTGAAAGATGTGACTTATATTATAGCAAAAATAGTGTTGTAGTGATAACTGAAGGGTGTGACTTATATTACTAAAAGATGTGAGTTATATTACTAAAAAGTATGTCAGTAAAAAAAAAAAATTAATTCCACGGTGAACAAGTTTCACAGCATACCAACTCTTATATTGGTAGTAGATATATAGATGAACTCTACTTTTTGTATCTATAAAAAAATTAAATAATAACTATAATAAATACTATACTACTATACTAGCAAATCCAAAACAAAACAATAGAGATCTGCTTTGAATTGGTGCAAGATCATAGAGATAAACTCCACTTATTTTATCTATAAAATAATGTATAATAATCATAATAAAGACAATACTAGCAAATTCCAAAACAAAACAAAACAACAGACCTACTTTGGATTATACGTAAGGAAGCTATCAGAACAGAGGCAGAAATGACTTGGCCAGCAGGGAATATTGGAGAAACAATATCCACCAGTAAGCAATAACCATAGGTTTCCTATCCTGTTTTGCAGAATGATAATATAATCCTAATCCAGTGTTTTCGTAATCGAATTGAAGGCGAAATCGAAGAAGGCACCATTTGACGGTTCAACCAATTGAATCGATTGGAATGACGGTCCAACAGTAAAAATAATCCCTATAATTTTTTTTAAAATAATTTCTGTGTTACATTAAAAAATAAAATAAATATGCAATTATAAGTTTCATATTGAAATAACCTAGTATAATCAAGAAAATACAACACAATTTAAAATACTAAAATTTAAAATAAAGATAAAATAAATAAGGACTAAAATTTAAATTTAAAAATAAAAAAAATAAAAAAGAGAGTTCAAGCAGTTTTACCAGTTTTCGATTTTTTCGATTCGGGACGGTTTTTTCGGTTCAATCGTAGAAATAATTTTTTGAAGGTAATCGGACCGGTTCCATGGCAGGCACCCGATTTAACCGATTTTTAAAATCACTGCCTCTATCTACTAAGGGTGAATCATCTCCTCTTCACCACAAGCTCTTATTTTGAAATACTCTCATTCTATTCATTTGAATTATTTATAATATCAAATCTCATTTATGTTTTCAAAAAGTATAATTTTAAATTATAAATAAGTTTAAATATAATGTATTTTTCATAGTATTAATACAATATTTTAATCTACATGTTATAATATTAAGTATTTTACAATAATTGAACTGAACTAATTAAACTAAATACAAATTTAGAATATTTAATTTAATAATATAATTTTTTTAACCGCACAATACACGGGGTTTAAATCTAAATATACATTTAAAACTTTAAACAATTATATACTTATCGAGTTTGAACTTCCCGAATAGTTTTTTTCTAAAACAAATAAAAATAAATATTTCCCCCTTCCCTTTCTTATTTTAACAACTACTATTTGCACAAATTTTAATATAAATAGTTTACTATTATTAAAAGATATAAAATTATTTTTTAATTGGACTAAATGATAAAGTAATGACATTTGTGTAAATTAAAAGAGATAAAATTAATTTTAATTTGAAAAAAGTAATGACATAGGGGTGTACACCATCTCTCCAGTGAAATTTGTTCATATATGAAACTAAAACTATTACACTTATAAATTGATATTACTACTCTTATAAACTAATAGTAATAGCATTTAATATTATGATCTTAGTTTATAAGTGTAATAATATCAGTTTATAAATTTAATAATATTAATTTTTAAATGTGATGTTATAAATTTTTATATTATGAACAAATTTCATTAAATACTTATTTTAGGGTGCAATGAAGAGATGTTTGAGGGTATCGATAAAAAGAATAAAAATTATTTTATTATTCTTCATAGAAATGTAGAATTAAACTTGAAACGGACCTTTTTTTACAAATATTTGAATAAGAATGAGTTGACGGAGTAAAAGTTTTGGCAGGTCATGTCCTACAATCTCCAATAAAGAAGATTTTACCAAGTTTAACAATTGACCCTGGTCAATAATTGCATCCACAACAATTGAGTGGTTCTGATTTTGAACAGTGGTGGCCCAAATCATTCAACCATTCCTGCCAAAATTAAAGACGTTTAACTACTTGTACTGGGCCGGTTGGTGGGACTTAATTACTAATTCAGGTGACTTTTGTCCACTTTGAGAGTCTAGGGATGTAAGTGGGTCAAACTAAGGGTATAAGTGAGTGAAGCCGGCTTGTGAGCTATTCGTGTTCGACTTGTAAAAAGATCAAAATCGACTCTAATATAATCGAGTCGAGTCCGAACTACTCGAGTAGTTATCAAGTCCGAGTTCGAGCTCATAAATACTCAGCTCAAGAAACTTGCAAGCTTAATCGAACTTGCACAATAATTACAATTATGTCATTGATTTCACTAAATATATATACTTATATTTTAATAATATATTTTATATTTAATTTTATAAAATTATACAAGTAATCAAGTCGAGTTCGAGTCTATCAAGTTTCTTGTCGAGCCGAGCTCGAGCTTAAAATTTTGGGCTTGACTGAGTTGGAGTCGAGTTTCGAGCTTCGAATATTCTACTCGAGTCGAGTTCGAGCTCAGCACCGGCTCGCGGGTTACTCGTGCTCTACTCGTAAAAAGATCAAAATTGAGTCGAGTTCAAGTTCGAGTTCGAGCTCGAGCTCATAAATACTTAGCTCGAGAGCCTAATCGAACTTGCACAATAATTATTATTATGTCATTAATTTTACTATATATATATTTATATTTAATTTTATAAAATTATACGGGTAATCGAGTCGAGCCTCGAGTCGAGTTCGAGTATATTGAGTTTCTTCTTGAGCCGAGCTCGAGCTTAAAAAATTGGACTCGACTACGTTCGAGTCGAGTTTCGAGCTTCGAGTACTCTAATCGAGTCGAGTTCAACACTACTCGGCTCGGCTCGGCTCGTTTACACCCCTGTTTGAGACGAGTTTCCAATTCAAGTACTCAAGCAAAAATATTATTTCCTATGTTGGTGAATGTTAGTTGGTTAATTGTGTCACCATGAGAGAATAAATCCACTCCAAAATATAATAATTCCACATTCCTTTACTTAATTTTCTTATTCTCTTCTTCCAAGTTTCGACACAGCTAAGTTATTAGGGTTTCTTTTTATTCAATAAGGTTGCGATTCGATAGAGTCATTTGAAATACAAGTGGAGTGGGTTTGGGTTGTCCACGAATCCAAATCTAATCTCCATCCAAACATAACCAAGACATATACCTATGCCGTGAGATCACGAGTTCAAGTCATCATTTGAACTTTAAAACAAATACATCTGAGATTATAATTGAATTAATGACGCTCAGGTACAAAAAATAGAAAGCAGTGACTCTAAGGTACAAATGCAATTTTTAGTGAATCTAAGGTACAAAAAAAAATTGTACTTTGTTTGAAAAAAAAAATTGCACTTTGTACCTGAGAGTCACAAAAAAGTTGCATTTATACCTTAGAGTTTTTTGCTCTCCCACTTTGTACCTTAGAAGCCTTTTTCCCCTTATAATTTTAAGAACTCAATCTAATAACTTTAACCTGTACAAAAATTTCTATGAACTTGGTTCGCTGACAGTTTTATGATAAACTTGATATGACTGCTCTTTAGCCCAAGTGAAATTTAGAAACTAGATCCTTAAAATTCATTTTTATACAAACTCAGATAACGAACAATGCTGAAAATACTTTTATATTTATATTAAATGACAAGCATTTTCATAATAATTACTAAAATATAACTACCGTATAATTTTGACTACAAGGAATATACGTAATTCTACTCTCTTTAATGGCCTCACCTATCACGTAATTTACTCCCTTTAAGGGGCTCGAAATTAGAAGCGTAAATGAGCCGAGTCGAGTAGTGTAAATTAGACCTATTAAAAAAGACGAAGCTCGAAATATATTCAAGCTCGATCGAGCTCAATAAGATGAGAAACTCGAGCTCGGCTCCATAACTTAAATGAAACTTATTAGATTTCGTTTATATAATTAGGATATATCTATATATAATTAGCAAATTAAGAATAAAATATTATGCAAGTAGATTAAGTTCGATTAGTCCCGCGAACATGCTGACCCAGGTATTACTGAACTCAACAACTACTCAAATAGCTCGAGCTTTAATTGAATTCGACTCGAGCACAAGTAGCTCGCGAGCCGGCTCATCTCGCTTATACCCCTACTCGAAACACATTATTTTTTAAAATTTTTTTGTGCTTAAATAGCCTAAAGGAAAATTAAGGTTCAATGCGTTATGCATCCCTAGGTACAAACAAGAGAGACTAGAATGCACATATTTCCTATTGTGTAAATTGCACAAGTGGTCTCATGTGAATTTTTCGTTTGCAGTATTAGTCCACTGTCCTTTTTTATGCAGAAATGGTCTCATTCGACTTTTATTTAACAATTTTGGTTTCAATAGAATTTTCAAAAAACAAATTTGGTCACAAAAAATCCTTTGTTTTTTGCTTGTAAAATCCTATGGGACCATTTTTGTTAAAAAAAAACTGATCATTTTCATGAGGGCAAATTCACATGGGACCACATCTGCAATTTACTCATTTCCTATTGAAAATGCATGCATACAAGCAAACACATATATACATATTTTTTTGTCCCATGGGTTACTTTTGCATACCAAAACATTCAACAATTAGTGTCCCGCTTGGTTGGGGGTAATACGGGTTGGTAATAGGAATGAACTAGGGGAAATAAGGAATCATTCCCATAAATAGTGTTTGGTAATTTTTTTAACATGCAAGCAGTTATCAACCCTATGGACTATGGAGATTGACTTAATGATACCCATTACCATTCTGATTCCAGAATTATACCAAGTAGGCTCTAAATTAAATATAACTTGTCTTTAAATTTTCTTTTCCTCTCTTGATATTCCTGGCATAAACAAGAATTGAAATTTAAGGTCCCGAACATAATGTAAATGCTAGGGGGCAAATGTCCTTACGTGTGTTTATCATTCAGTGTGTATATAACTAAAGTAATTTATGCTGGTATTGGCACCATATGAAACTCAACATTGGGTTTCATATCAATACTCTTGTCGCCATATGCAGTTTTGATATGGAGTCCAATGTTGAGTTTTATACTAATGGAACCAACAGCGGGTCATCGACATAAATTACATGAATTATGTCACAAAGTTTTATGTCCCTCTTCAACCGAAGACCTAAATTTCTATTTAACGAAGCAATTTAAAAATTTTGGATACCTGCATCACTTCTATTGTAATTAGTATGTGAGGATATGCGAACCTGTGTATGCTCAATTAGCCAGCAGATGAATAACATCTTTCTGCACGAAAAAGAATAACGCAATTAGTAATTTAAAAAAAAAAAAACCAAGATGCAATCTACTGAAATCAAAATTAATTTTCTACACACAATTTTTTAGCTCGTTAACTGATGGATTGTCATACAGTTTCTTCTGTTACCTTAGGATAAAAATAATAATTAAAGTTTAATTAAACTCCCTGATAAGGTTTCTTTACCTCAATTGCAAGTGGAGGTGTTGAGGGCGCATATCTATCCACAACTTTTCCTTCTTTGCTCACCAGAAATTTAGTAAAATTCCACTTGATAGCATTGACGAATAGACAGCCTCTTTCTGACTTCAAGAACTTGTAGAGGGGTGTCGTATTCTTACCGTTGACCTCAATCTAGATACGGTTTTGTAATTAAAATTTTAATATAACAGTAAAAAGCACGGATAAAGAAGAATAGAAGCATAATAAATTTCTTATGATAAAGCAGTTTGCCCGTTTGGGAGTACCAGACATTTCTACAGATGCAAATCCAGGAGTATCAGGTGGATTCTAATGAACATTTAGATAATGAAATTTATTCAGGCAAATTCATTTATAATTCATAATGAAACTTATTCACACCCATGACAATTTGAAAATTAAAATTGATGATGTTAACTATCATAGGGTAAAAAGCATAAAACACCCCTGTGTTTCATATAAAATGCAAAAAATAGGATCATCAGTCATCACCTAATTTAAGTAGGGAACCAACTATATAATTACCAGCAAATACTTCTATGTGTCATTTACACCGACTCAAGTGTATTTTTAAATGATATTAGTTGTTTTACTAAAAGGTATTAGTTGGTCAGCATTAGCTATTTTCACTGAGCAGTGTTAGTTGTGCACCATTTGCACCACCAAAGTATTACTCATAATTATGTTACCCAACTAATCAATCTAGTTCATAACAAATATCGATCGTATACATATGACAAAAGATGGTAAATGGAAAGTACAACCGAAAAATAATTTAGTTTTAAGAGATCACAATAAAAAGGAATACCTTATCAAAGATAGGGAATTCAGCTTCAAACCGAGTGCATACAGATTCTTGAATTTCCTCATTAGTTCCTGGCTCTTGAAAACCAAACTGATTGCAAGGAAATGCCAGGATTTCAAAACCTGGATATACATTGGATACAACATAATGACACTTGTAAAACACGTAGCAGTATAGCACAACAAATTGAATTGTACAACAATGCACAAATGATACGCAAACCTTGATCTTTATACTTCTCATACAAAATGTTCAATTCCTTGTAATTTGACTGCGTTAGACCACTATAAAAGAGAAAAATAGCACGAACATTTTAATAGCAAGTATTGAAATACCTAAAACAATGAATCATCAAACATGCATTAAGCCAAAATGTCCAATTATAACATCGAAAGACCAAGAAACACAGTGTACTTTGAGAAAAAAGCATAGTTTCTTGACGCCAGATAGCATCTAGACTCCATTTCACTTACTGCAATAATTCATCACCAAATTTCTAGTTTCATCTAAAGGTTTCCATATAAAATCCCTCTCAGAATGTTAAGGCTAAGGAAATGAATGTCTTCCCCCAAAACAAATTCATTCTCCAAATGGAAATTGTTGTGTTATTTTCTTCTCCAATAAAGTCCCTAATATTCTCCCAACAATGTTTGGTATTTTTCTTGACCTATATCTATATTTCTTCTATTTGATACTTATTTACATTTAAAATAGATAATTAGTATCATTATAGTTGCCTAACAAAAGGATATCTAATGTCATTTTAAGTTTCTGTCTCTCACTAAAACAAAACAAATGTTATTTTATTATACACCATAACTAATATACTTTTTATATTTAATATAACCAAAATTAAATTTTATAATTTATTATTTCAACAACTATTCTAGAAAAAGACAATTATTTTGCGAAAAAAAAAAAAAAAAAATTGTCTATGCAGACACTATCTAAACCTTCCTTTTAATCACAAATCTTTCTCCCAATACAATTCTCCCGCAATCACTAACAAATACTAACCAAACAATGCCTCATTATTTCATTGTACTTCTTTAACCTGTTAATTAGTTACCTATAAAACTAGAATAAATAGCCTTTGACATTCTCCATTCACAACTACTAGATTACAATCAGGATTAACTGGTGATCTTTCATTGGTAACTGATGGTAAAAAAAATACACTGTATACAACAGGTAGAAATATATTTATTAAATTATTCTGGAGTAACATATCATTGAGCGGATAAAAGACAGGTATAAATCGTAAAGCCGCAACGAATCTGTTAAGCATCATAGGGGAAAAAAAAAATAACTTCAATTGCATGAGGTAAAATAAAGAAAATAGTTTGCAATAGATTCCTAGCATTAGTGCATGTCAATTGCACAGACACAAACTAGGGAAAATAATTTGCGATAGAACCTGAAGTTTTTATATAAAATATTTGTTCATTCAACCTAAATTCACACAGAAAATTTTTAAAGTGTCATCACTACCATTGAAATATATTGATGATGTTAAATATGAAAGAAAGCAAGCAAACTCAATGCTGCAGATGTACCATTTTGAAGCAACATTGACTATCAGAAGAACCTTCCCCCAGTAATTGCTCAATGGCACATCATTTCCTCGAATATCCTATATTTAATTTATGTCGCACACAAAACATGAGACAAGAAAGTGAGAGCCAAATTCAAGTAGACAGTTTTCCTCTTAAATTAGCTAGTTATAATTGTAGCATCTAGGCACATAAAAGTATATGATCTGGTTTTCAAAAGAGTTAAAAACAGAAAACAAATAAACCAGTCAAACATGGAGTAAACATTCTAAAGAAGCATATTATAGTGGTTTATGGAAGGCATATCCCCAGCAAATAAATTGGCGCCCAATAAATCCCGACTCTCTTATCTCTCTGTAGCTGTCATAAGAAAATATTTAGTTTCTAGAACACATATTATAGTGGTTTATGGAAGGCATATCTCCCAGCAAATTCGTTCGGCGCCCAATAAATCCTGACTCTCTTATCTCTCTGTAGCTGTCATAAGAAAATATTTAGTTTCTAGAACACATATTATAGTGGTTTATGGAAGGCATATCTCCCAGCAAATTCGTTCGGCGCCCAATAAATCCCGACTCTCTTATCTCTCTGTAGCTGTCATAAGAAAATATTTAGTTTCTAGAACTTGGTAATGGTAGCAATGGATCACACTCCACTTTACTAAAATCCTAGAAATGGAATCAGTTTTTGGGGAATAATGTAAATATAAGAATGTCCCATCATATACATTGCAGAACAGGATGCAGTAAAATGTTATGAGTCAATCGTCTGGTTAGCTCAGTCGTTTAACAATACTTCTTTCAAGGACCCTAATCGATTTTTAATTATCCATATTTCCAATGTTAACTAGTGAAATCCTCATGAATTTAGCCAGATTCCAAGAATCCCTAATATAGCAAGTTTTGGGAATCAAAGACAATGTCCACTTAAAAGACCATGATACTCTGATCCTGAATTTAAGTAATGATTAAGTAAAGTGCACTGAAGCAACCAAAATGCATCAAATTCAAGAAGCATACAGAAACCCACAAAATTGGCTCACCATATATGCAGAATCAAACAGAATCAAACACATAGAACAGAACAAATTTAAGCAAACTAAACCATATACCTTGACGGTGAAATCGTAAATAGATTTTGGGGAATCTGCAGCTATATCTTTGGCAACAGGGTATCTGTAATATAACAAGAATGCAAGTCCAAGAAAGAAAATAGATACCCAATTCATCGATCTCGAGAGAAACATACTTTACTTTCAGAAATGCAATCTTTCTTCATCTGGTTGCTTCAAACATCGCTGAGAAATGGACACCGCGGAGGTTTTTCTAATCGTTCACTAAATTGATTTTTAAATGGCCTCCATTGATATGCAGTTCAAAAACGCACAATTTTTTTTAGATGTTTATCAACTAAATATTTCATTTTAAAATTGACAAAAACTTGTATAGATTGGTTCATGAACATTGTTTTTAGCTCATGACATTTGACCTACCTAGTATATAATTCGGGTAAAATTTAGTGGTTTAGAAAAATGTATTAAAAATGAGTGAAATTGGTCAAATAATTTAAGTTCATAGTATACATCTGGTTAAAGGGAGACCAACTCTTTAAAATTTATAATTCGACACACGAAATTAGGGGTGACAATTTCGGACACGACAAAAAAATGATAGAAAATTGTGAATTAGTGTTTAGCCTTATCGTGTTTGTGTTGTTATCGTTTCGTTATCCTTTAAATACGATAAGGACAGGAAATTTTAGTGTCGTGTTCGTGTCAACCCGATACATTTGAAAAAAAAAAAGTTTTTATTGTATATATGATGAGAATAAATCACAAATGATTCTATAACTTTATCAAAGTTCATAAATGGTCCTATAAATTTTTATTTTATCAATTTTGGTCATTTTAGTATTAATTTTAGTCATTTTTTGCCAAAAAATCTTGAATTTTAGCAGGAAAATAGCCGAAAATATGTTGTAATATACAAAATGATAAGAAAAATATATTGAAATAACGAGTTCATTGAGGGGAAGAGAATAGTATAAATTTCAACCCTCGCATCAAAATCACTAGAAATTAACCACGATAATGAATAAAATTAGTGATTTTGAAGTCGCGATTCACGGGGGAGGTGTAATCAAAACATGAAATTGATTGATGGTTTTTCTTCCTTGATGAGAGACAGTTCAAATGAGAGTTGTGGCGACCGTCGACGTAACTAGAATAAAAAGTTGTGTCAATTTTCCGATCAAAGTTTCAATATTCCTGCAAAAATGACAGAATTTGAAACCAAAAGGACTAAAATTGATAAAATAAAAACTTACTAGACCATTTGTGGATTTGGGCAAAATTACAAGACCATTTGTGATTTTTTCTCTACATATGAATTGATATTTTGTAATTTTATTAGAGATTTTGTATTTTTTATCGTGTCATATCATGTTAACGTGTACTATCGAATCATATAGTGTCATGTCATATCATGTCATGTCAAATTTTTAATATAAACTCTATTTTAAAATTATTACTTTTTCTAATCGTGTCATATCGTGTCGTGTTGTATAGACACAAAAAATTTTGTGCTCGTATCGCGTCAGTACAGATTTTTATGGTGTCGTATTCGTGTTTGACCTTATTAAAACGATTTGCCACCCTACACAAAACTAATTAATTATTACAATTCAATACACCGATCAATTTTCGACAATACTAACGTTAATATCGTTACAGTCGACGCCTACTCATTTATTTTAGAGCAGACCTTGCACCACCCTTATAAACTCAAAGCAGATTTTCATTACAGAATAGTCTGCACCACCTCTAAAAAGGATCCTACTTAATATAGGAGGAAGATTGTTGGAAAACTTTTATATTTAACTATAATAAGACATGATCTATCCTCTTATATTCAAACATTAACACGGTTTACTAGTAAACGCTAAAGGAGAGTCAGCACAACAATCAACAATTAAAGAAGAAGTATCAGCTACTAAACGAAAAAGTATTAGTCACAACTTACACACTTAAGTTGTTAGTAAGGCGGTTGGGCCTAAGTTAGATATTTAATAGGAGATTAAATTGTTTTATCGATTCATTTATTTCAGTTATGTGATTTCTTTCTTCCTCAATGTACAATTCATTTTCATCTGTAAACTTTCACCATCAATCTATGGAATTCGATTCATATTTCGTTATATGGTATCAATTTCTAGGTTAGTCTAGATTCATTTTTCTTTCGATCTTGACATTTTTGTTGTTTTTGTTGAATCATTTGCATGTTTATCGTGATTTTCCTTCTGCGCGTCTATCGCATTTTTCTTCTGCCGATTTCTGTTTTTGATTGTTTCTTATTTTATCGTGTTTATCACGAATCTTGTTCTTCTTGCGTTTTGTTTTTGCAAAATCGATCCAATGGCTACTCTGATACTACGTGTTGTGGATTTGAATTCTTTGTATCCGGCTTTGAACCCTTTGTCGCCACTCATTGTCATAATAATGATAACACGATCCTGTCAATTGTGCTTGAGCCTCTTAATGGGGCAAAGTTAATTTCTTGGAGTCACTATGTGAAAAGAGCTCTTAGTGCCAAGAACAAGGTTCCTTTGATTGATGGAAAGATCTTGTCTCTTGTTGAATCCAAAGACCGAGTTGTGTATTTGGCATAGGTACGTGAGCACGGCCTTGTTCTTCTTTGGATCTTGTATTTCTCCATTGCAAAGGATGTTTGAGATGAGTTGCACATTAGGATGCTCAATCCAATATATCTCGTGTGTTTCAGCTGGAGAAGTCTCTCAATACAATTTTCAAAAAGAATCACCAATGTTACAGGATCCTTCTTTGTATAGAAGGATTGTAGGTAAACTGCTCTGATGCCATATAATAAAATATATTTCGAATTCCTTAGATTGAAGGTGAAAGTTTACAAATGAGAATGAATTGTACATTGAGGAAGAAATGAATCTTATAACTAAATAAATGAACCAATAAAACAATTTAATCTCCTACTAATATCTAACTTAGGTTTAATCGTCTTACTAACTTATGTGTCTAAGTTATGACTATTACTTTTTCTTTGAGTAGTTGATACTTCTTCTTCTTTAATTATTGATTGGTGTATTGACTCTCCTTTAACCCCTCCAGTACACCCCCCTCCCCTCCCCTCACCCCCACAAAAAAATGAGTTTATGTTAAGAAGACCTATTTTGAACTTAAATCTTGAAACAAATTTGGTCCAAGTGGCTTGGTCAATATGTAAACCATGTTTTCTTTAGTAGGTATATGTATAATTTTGATGACACCATATTCAATCTTCTCCTTTGTAATATGACACTTATTCCTTATTTTCAACTTGCGCTTGACCACTTGAGTCTCACTGCTTCAAATTTAATTTTCAGATTTTTTAAATGCTACATATAATTATTCATAAAATTCACGCTCATAATACATGATAACTGAGATCATTTTTTTTCCTTTTATAGTTTTACTTTTTACTATTCATTTTTAGAGACTAAAGCTAAATTCATTCCGTAATTTATTTACCTTTTTTAAAAGGTCCCACAACATTTGGATGGAGTGAGTTTGTCTTGTAAATTTGTAATTATTTGAATTACTCATCAATTTTAGTCTCATATCTTTAAAAATTGTAAAAATGAGGTCGAGAAGCAAAAAATGGGAGAACGAAAAATCCTTAAACGTGGAAATTGTATACCATAAACCATAAAAATAGGAGAACAAAAATATCCCAAAAATACTGAAATACCCCAATTCATTTGTCCTACACTACAAGAAAATAAAGAATTGATTATGAAAATTTTCAACATAAATATGAAATTTTTAATAAAAACAATTATGTCCATAAATAGTGAGAATTATCTACGATTTACCTACAAATTTTCATGAAGGCAAAGTCTCATATACACCAGATGCACAGAATTTAGATCCGTGCACCTGCCCCGTCCCTACCCAATCAACCAGATTCGGGTCATATAAAGCTAGGATTTTTAATTTATTTTTTATTATTTTGGAATACACCCAGCTTCCCCAAATTTCTGCCGCAGTCGTCTTTCCCAAATCTTTGCCGCAGAGCTTCTTCAATTTTCAATGGTGCTCCACCGATCTCAACCTCAATTTCACGCACACAGACACTAAATCTGCTACTCAATTGCTGAATTTTTGTTTTTATTTGTGTTTGCAGACACCTAACTTTTAGTAGACAAGGTTCTTCCCCCATCATTCAAGCCGACGAATCCAAAATGAAAAGACAATAGTATAACTCCAAATTTTAGTAGACTGTTGCATAGGGATATTACTAAACAATATGGTGGCTTCCATTCCTTCCATTCTAATAACCTGTAACATGTATGCTTAGGGTAATTCATCTTCTCATTTATTATTTGAAATCTTAATGTTTAGATTAAGATTTTGGTCATTATTAGCATGTGGTTGAACGATTGCAAGATATCGTCGGAATGTATCTGCTAGTTGCATGTTTCCGTGTTATAAACTTTAACGTTTTAGTATTAACTAGTTGTATATTTTTGTTAATGTCTGCGGTGAAGATGTTTGACGAAATGCCTGAAAGAGATTTGTCCGATTGGCTAAATTGCCTCAAAGATGACGTCACATTCGACGGCTGAAAACTCAATTTTGGTGAATTGTGGAGAAGAATGGAACGCGATAGCCATTATTGTTATAAGTTGCACGATTTTTTTATAGCAAGTTGTACTTTCAGTTATAGTAAGTTGCATATTTGGTTACAGGTAGTTGCACGTTTCAATTATAAGTAGTCGCACGTTTTTTTTTGTATGTAGTTGCACGCTTCTATCATAAGTAGTTGCACGCTTCTGTTAGTTGCACGTTTCTATCATAAGTAGTTGCATGCTTTTGTTATAAGTAGTTGTACGCTTTTGTTAGTTGCACGTTAATTGTGGAGAAGAATGGAACGGGATAGCCATTATTGTTATAAGTTGCACGTTTTTTATAGGAAGTTGTACTTTCAGTTATAGTAAGTTGCATATTTGGTTACAGGTAGTTGCACGTTTCAATTATAAATAGTCGCACGTTTTTGTTGTATGTAGTTGCACGCTTCTATCATAAGTAGTTGCATGCTTCTGTTAGTTGCACGTTTCTGTTAGTTGCACGCTTCTATTATAAGTAGTTGCACGCTTCTGTCATAAGTAGTTGTATGTTTCTGTTAGTTGCATGTTTTTGTTAGTTGCACGCTTATGTTATTAAGAACAAGGAAAAAAATAATTTGGGTTATTAAAAATAGAAAATAAAATAAAATGTGTTATTAAAAAAAGGGGTAAAAATAGAAAATAAAATAAAATGTGTTATTAAAAAAGGGGGGAAAATGAAACATGTTATTAAGAACAGGGGAAAAAAACAATTTGGGTTATTAAAAATAGAAAATAAAATAGAAAAAGAGGTAAAAATAGAAAATAAAATAAAATGTGTTATTAAAAAAAGGGGGAAAATGAAAAAAAAATGTGAGATTAAAAGTTCGAACCTTGTACCTCCAGGTTTGAAGCAACACAAACAACCACTAGGAAATGACCTATTATTAAATAGTTGCGAAACTAAATGCTTTATCTTGGTAACGGGCCGACCAATTTTTATAATGGATCACCATTATGCATGAATGGTGCACTTGAGTGTACAAGAGACCCACTCATGAATTATGTAAGAGTTTTAAATATAGGGATGAAGATGCGTACATGATTAGAAAAAAATAGAGATAAGTCAATCCTCACTATAAAAGGATATAATTATTTTTGTTGATAATTTCGTAGCCATGTTGAAAACTTCTATATATAGCCATTTTTATTTTTTTTAAGAGCTAGTTGGCCAAACAAAGATGTGTCACGGAAGTGGAAGCTTGAAATCGCAAAGATTCGTGTGGAAGCAATCTGCGTTACACAATGGAAGAATGGGAACGCAGGTCAAAGGGCTTTTGAATGCCAAGCTTAACTTGTAAGAGCTCCTTCCTACTTCAACGAAATATACTTTCGACAACTACTCCAACGTAATTTGGGGTTTTTTTTTAAAAAAAAATTAAGGTTCATGATTTGGGGATTTTTTCCACGAGTTGGCAATAAAGTCGTTAAGCATATTCACTTTGGGTTTTGTAAACCTGGGTTTTAAAATTCTAAATAGGTTTTACTTAGAAATTTTATAAATCGATATAAAAAAAATTATCCCTATCAATTTATAAATTTTAATCATTGAACAATTATCTAATCATTACAATTTCTCTCAATATAATAATACAACATTATTCACTATTACACATTGATTTGACATAAAACTCATTCAACATTAATATAATAGTACAACAAAACTCGCTCTTATATATTGATTTGACACAAAGTTAATCCTACTAAAAAAACCCAAAATAAACACATGTTATTACTTATCATGATTTCAAAAATCCCAAGTTTTCAAAATTCAATTTTTTTAAAAAAAATCACTTAAAATTCAAAGTAAGCATAGTCTTTTTTATTTGTGTTTTAACTTATGTAATTCTTTTTTGAGTTGGTATGCTGTGAAATTTGTTCACCGTGAAATTGATTTTTTTTTACAGACATACACTTTAGTAATATAAGTCACACCCTTTAATAATATAAGTCACACACTTCAGTTATCACTACGACACTCTTTGCTATAATATAAGTCACACCCTTCAGTTTTATGAGTAATATTCTTTATAGTAAAAAGTCACACACTTTACATTAAAAAGTCACACACTTTAGTAATATAAGTCACACTCCTTAACCAGTTTCACCGTAAAACTTGTTCACACTATACTTTGCCTTCTTTTTTAATTTCAGCAGCATTCTTTTTCATGGTTTATGCAGTATATTTTTTTTAAATGATGTGGAATTATTTTTTTGCCATCTCAACGATATTTTTGCCACACGTAGATATGATATACACATTTGATAAAAAAATCCCAAAAATTTGTGTCACGTGGAGTGAGAATCGATCCGTTCGGCGAATATAGTCAAAACAAAATCGATCTGAACCTAACCTAACCAAAATTTTATAATTAATTATAACCAAACCAATCGAAATAGTATGAAAATCGCTGAATATTTCGGTTCGGTTATGGTTATTAACTGAATAACCGAATATTATATATTTTTTTGGCTTTTTAAATCATACATGAATAAAAATAACATAAAATTTTCAACAGAATAAATTTCATGCACTAAATAACAATAACCCACAAACTAATTACATAAAAGTCCTATCAAATATCAAATTAGGAATTGAATTTTGGGAATTAATGGAAACCTTGAAATACACGTAAGTAATACTTTACGTGCATGCATGTAAGTAAATATTTTTTAAAAAATACGTATTATTTTTATAATAAACTAATAATAATATATTTAATAATTATATCGGTATTCGGTTTTTATCTGGAAAACAATCGAATCGAATCGAAAATTGAATAATCGAACCAAATTATAAATTTCGGCTAATTCGGATCCACACCCACGAGGGCAAGACGATGTCATTTTTGACAACTTCTCACGATATGTGACTAATAATGAGCAATTCAAATAATTGTGGGACTAATTTGTTTCATTCAAAAATTGTGGAAATTTAAAAAAAAATTAAAAAATAATGAGACGATTTTGCATTTAATCTCTTCATTTCTGCGTCTCGTCTTCACACGAGCACCAGCGCTTATAATCTCATCAATATACTTTTGTTTTCCTATCAGGCTGTCATCCCATAATATTGTTAACTATAGGAATCGTTATCTGATTTGTAAATTTTCGTATTGAGATTAGAGGTGCTCACGGTTCCGGAACCGCCGGTTCCAAAATTCTTCCAGGTGGAACCGGAACCGAACCGCCATCCAGGCAGTTTCGGTTCGGTTCCTGGACCGGGGTTCCGGTTCCGAACTGTCGGTTCCGCCGGTTCCTCTTTTCTTTTCTTTTTTCTTTTTTCTTTTTTTTTTGTTTCTTAGTTTTTGGATCTAAAATTTGAAGAAATTTACATGAAGATGATAAACTATTGTTATGAGAATTTAAATGGAAGATTACAATAGTTAAAACATACATAATTTTATAATTAGACAATTATAAATACATAATATTGTCTAATTGATACATCATCAAACATTACTACATTAGTACAATATTAAAATGCAATTAGATTGAGTTAAAGAAGATCTAAAACCATTGAAATTATTTATTTAAAAAAAAAAAAGGAAAACCTGCGGTTCGAACCGGGAACCGGCGGTTCCGGTTCCGAAAATGATGGAACCGGAACCGAACCGTATATCTTACGGTTTCGGTTCGGTTTCGGAACCGAAACCGCGGAGTTCAAAAACTGGTGATTCCGGTTCGAACCGCCGGTTCCGATTTTTTTTTTAGCATGCCTAATTGAGATTTTATCACCTTCCACCTAGCTAATACATAAAAGAAAAAGAAAATTCAAATATTGATAACTTATATATTAAATTAATAAAAGAAGGTGTATTTGACATGATACGTACTTATTAATATAACCATTCGAATTATTAGTACTGACAAAGTGTAAATAATTCAAAGGATGCTTCTACTTTATATAGAAATAGTAATGGTGTAATATTTACTTTACATTGAATTGGGTTTCTTGCTCCTTTTACTATGCATGTATAAATTAGGGGTGGGTCTCTATGATTTAAACTGCAATTATAACAATATTGATTGAAACGGAATTAAATAATATACTTACTCAATTCCTGGTGTCTAGAGGCACTATCAAGCTAATATTTTTTGTGGTAATTAACAAATACAATGAATCTGATAAATATTTATAGATGAAACTGAGTCAAAATCCTAGAGGCTCATTCTGGTCAAATCTGCTAAAATAGGCCCCAATTTTTTTTAGAAGCAGTCGATCAGACTCCATAACCCAACATCTTGTGCACCGTGTATTCAACAATGTATTTTAGAAGCATACAATTTGTTGCACTGAAACATACAATTTATTTATACGTTTTAATGTGAACAAATTGCATGTTTCAGTGAAACAAAATGTATATTTTAAAAATACTAAGTGCACTATGCATCAGGATAATATTTTTTTTTGTGTCCCATAACTTATTTACTGTCCATTTTTCGCCCCTAAAAAATTAAATATTCAATTTTGGTCCAGTAACTAAATTAGTTGTTCAATTACGGTCCATTTTTCACCAAAAAATTGCGAAAGACGTCATTTTTCGATCATACGGAAGTCCCTTTTGCACCGGTAAAATTTAATTCTTTTTAAATTTGTAGATTTTAAATTTGAGTTTTGATTTAATTTATTTACACATGTATAATTTAATTGATTAAAAAATATAAAAAAAATATTAAAATAAAAATAAAGCGATGACGGTGCGAAAACCCTCAAATTTTACCGGCAACACGAATTTCGTGATCGAAATAGCGTTGTTTGTGATTTTTTAGAAAATTAGGACTAAATTGGACAATCAATTTAGTTAAGGGGCCATATTTAAACAAAGATTAAATTTTTTAAGATGTAAAAATGAACCGTAAATAAGTTATGATAAAAAAAAAAAAAAACTTTTTTTCAATGCATATGTTAAAGATTAGGGGATAGAATAATCTAAAAAAATACAAAAAAGTGTGAAACGGAGGAGGAATTGAACTGGGAGGGAAGACGCTGAGAAAAATCTAGGGTAAGAAAGGGGTAATTTGAGAAATTAAGAGGAGTGTACTAATCAAAGGAGATGTGTATTGATCCTGACGGCGTATTTACTAATTCCGTTGGTGTGAATAACCAAGGCCGGAAAAAAAATCTTGTTAAAGTATGGGTGATTTCTTTTTTTGGTTAATTATTTGGGTCCGGTTATTAGCACCCCTATGATTAGTAAATAAACACACTTAATTAATAAATTACCAAATATACCCTTCTTTTTTTTTTCATTGAACTCGTAATTTTTTATTTTCCAATTGTTTCTCTTTACCGTTTCCGTGTTTTCTCTGCAATTTAGCCTTTCTAATAAACACTATTAGAACATATACACACAAAAAACAGCGAGAACGAGAGGTTCAATTTTCAATTGATTTGTTGATTGCTAAAAAAGAATAAAAAAGTAAAGAACATTATAATATGATATAAAATGAACCGTTTACCTGTAACATTATAAATTGGCAACAGACAAAAGATAACATGTAATTAAAACAGAAGCAAGAAATTGATCACAAAAATGGAATGTGGGCCACCTTTAATTATTAAGTAATCCTTAGACTACAAGACAATTTCCTAACTAAACCCACAACCCCATTTTAGACCCTTCCCACGTGCACTTCACATGTCTCTTCAAAGTCAAGCATCCGCATACTTATCCCAGCGAATATACTGGGCCTCGTTTTGTTGCCTTGATAAGGGTTTAATTACTCCCTATTTCCAATATATCTCTTGTTTTTGTATAAAATGGCCGTTAATATATCTCCTCACAAGTTATTAAGGAATTATTTTTATATGCAAGTTAAGATAAAAATATTTAATATGTCTTGAAAAATCAAAAGCAATGGATATTTTGGGGCAATTTTTTTTTTTTAAATGACAGTTAAATTGGAGTGGAGTCCGAGTAACAGATAATTATACCGTCATTATCAATTTCAATCCAAATATTAAATGCTGACCCGATTTCATGTTATTGGCTGATTATTGATCGTGGTTCGTAGTTGTAATTAATTAGTTAGCATGTTTGAACGTTAACGAAAGTTTGATTCTTCTATGTCATTTTTATGTTCAATATTATGTATTCTTTTCTTTTGATGTTTAACACGTATCGTCATGGTAATTATAAATTATACATTTCAATTATTTAGATCAGTGTTGTCAAAACCGGACCGGTCGGTTGAACCGGGAACCGGCCTAGAAACCGGTTCAATTACACCCATATAACCATTTTGCGATCAAACCGGTTTGAACCGGTTAAACCGGGAAAATTGCGAACTGGCAGACCGTTTTCTTCCCCTTATTTTCCTGAAACAAACCTGCGTTTCCATCTCATATTCGTTTTCTTCCCCTTCCTTTCTTGAAACAAAGCCGCAAATCGTTCCATCTCAGATTCTCAAAGACAGATTTGAAATAGAGCGTGAAGTTTTTCACCCCACACTGTCGTCTCCTTCTTCGCGCGTTGGAAGTCAATTTTCTCTCTCTCTCAGCATCTCTCTCTATACATAAATACATAAGTTGTGTGTGCGTGATAGGTTGAGAGGCAAGTGATAATGGTGTCAGATTTGTGTTTATCAACTTATGAATAAAAAATAATATTTTAATAGCTTATTTTATTAGTTTAGGTGTTTGTGATATGAACGGTGGGTGGAATTAAAATAGAACAACAATATTTTAATGTATTATATTTATTTGTATTATTATATGAAAATTTAATATATTTTTATTGTATTTTAATGTATATCAATTGGTGGATATAAATATATGTCCCAAGTAACTCTAGGGAACATTACTTTGGCCCGGAAGGAGCAATTTTGGATGAAATACGAGATGAATGTGACAATGCCTTAGTCAGGGGCTTGGTTCGTATTCCAAGATCTGATAACAAAGTTGCTCATTGTTTGGCAAAATTCGCATCAACCACCTCTGTTCCTCACGCTTGGTTCGAGGAAGGCTTCCCTAGTTGGATTGAAGAGACGGCTCAGCTAGTTTAGGCTCTGCTTGTATCTTCTTCAAAATAAAAACACTTTACAATATAATTCATATTATATTATTTGTAGAAAAAAAAATATTAACATACTAATTGCATTGCACGAGAGAAAATCTAGTTACATATAAGCAAAAAATATTTTTACGGTTGAACCGCCTGTTAAACCGGTCCGAACGGTTGAACCGGCAACCGGTGCTTTGTCCGGTTTGAGCACCGGTTCGGTTATGAAAACACTGATTTAGATAGTAGAATACAAAGTGAAATATAAAAAATGATACATGTGATATAATTCGATCAGAAACGGGCCCAAATATATATTATATATGAATTGTTACGCACAATTTACACGCACATAAACAAAGTTTATCACCTCAATTATAAACATTAATCGATATGTAACGTATACAAGATCACATATACCACTTGATCATTTCACTTTCAAAAACTCTATATATAGCCATCGAATATAACTCCATTCCACCAAATTAATCCCTCATTCCTCAATTCTCCTTTCGTTATTCCTCTTAGCATGGCATCAATGAGGCCCAAAAACCAACCCTCAACATTCATAGCCTTCTTCCTCCTCCTCCTCCTCCTCGGCTGCTCAGCCACCGCCGCTGCCGGAAAAACAATCCGGCACCGCCGCCCATGCAAGCAGATGGTACTCTACTTCCACGACATACTCTACAATGGCCACAACTCCAAAAACGCCACGTCCGCCATTGTGGGAGCTCCGGCATGGGGAAACTACACAATATTGGCCAACCAAAACCATTTTGGAAATGTGGCCGTTTTTGACGACCCTATCACTCTGGACAACAATCTGCACTCGGCCCCCGTGGGGCGGGCGCAGGGGTTCTATTTGTACGACAGGAAAGACGTGTTCACTTCGTGGTTAGCGTTCTCTTTCGTCTTCAACTCGACCGAGCACAAGGGTACCATAAACTTCGCCGGGGCGGACCCGTTGATGAACAAAACTAGGGACATTTCGGTAATTGGAGGGACCGGTGACTTCTTCATGGCCAGAGGGTGGCCACTCTCATGACGGATGCATTCGAAGGGGAAGTTTACTTCCGCCTTCGTACGGATATTAAATTGTACGAGTGTTGGTAAGAGTATTAGTTGTTTTCAGTGAATAATATATATATTTCTTGTTTTTACTAAATAATATTGCTTGATCAGTGTTAGTGATTTACACTGAGTAATCTTACTTTTTTCTATTGAAATGTATTAGTTTCACCGTGTGCAATTGGTGGTGCACAGAAGGTGTTACTCAAATGAAAATGATGGTTTGTTTTTAGATCTTTTTGTGCCTTTTATTTTTCGTTACATGCATGTAATGGAAGAATTCTTATTGTGAAAGATAAGCAATAACTTAGTCGTTTGAGAAAGTTTAGTAATCGTATCAAAGGAAAAACTGAGATTAAATTACAGGGGTTCTCACTCTAATGTACAAATTTTTTAGGAAAATTACTCTAAGATACAATGTGCAAAAATAATTTTGCACTTTAGTATCTAGTTTGAACTAAAGTGCAAAATTGTTTTTGCATATTGTACCTCAGAGTAATCTTCCCAAAAATTTTGAACCTCAGAGTATTAATTTTCCCTAAATTCTAAATGGTCCCGTGTAACTGTTTACTCCATCTGTCCCAATTATATAGACTTGTTTTTCTTTTATGGATGTCCCAAATATATAAGATTGTTTCTACATAAAGTCACTTTTTTTAGTTAATTTACTTATTTAACCTTATGCATTAATTATGTTGGAAACTATAACAATCATTAAATAGGGGTATAATAGAAATTTGGCTTGTTTAATTTACATTTCCAATACAATTTCTTAATTTGTGTGAAAAGTCAAACAAGCCTATATATTTGGGACGGAGGGAGTATCTTTTTTAGTTTAGTCCCGTAACATTTTTTTGAACAATTTAGTCCAATAACTATTAAATTGTTCAATTTGGTCCATAACTATTTTTTAAAATGATTTAGTCTCATAACTTCTAGAATTGCTCAATTTTCGTCCCTAACTATTTTTTTTTGAATGATTTAGTCCCGTAACTATTATAATTGCTCAATTATCGTTCAGTTTTGTTGAATATCACTCAAAACGACGTTTCACCAGCGTATCAGCCGTGTGTCATTTAAATTTGGTATTCCAGTGAAGCTAGTGTTTTAAAAATAAATACGGGACTAAAATTTTTCAAAAAATAATTACGGGACGAAAATTGAGCAATTTTAATAGTTATGGAACTAAATCAAAAAATGTAAAAAATTATGGGACCATTTAGGATTTAATCCCAAAAAAACTATATCAATGCAATCATGAAGTAAATATGAAAAAAGGAAAGTAGTTTTTAATTAAAATTCGATTCTACCTCCAACAGATCGATCGAGCTCAACTGCCTCTTCTTTGTTCGCAACTGTTTTTCTATTTGATCAGTATTAGTAGTTTTCACTAAACACTATCCTTGTTTCTATTTAAACATGCATATTACTGACACCAGGTTCATACTATAAAACAATTGATACTATTTAATGAAATTAAGTATTTTTTTTATGGGGCAAAGTTAGTTGTTAGTAGTTATTACACCAAGCACTCAAATACTCCACGAAATCATCAATCCACCTTATAACTCACATAACTCCAATTAATTTCCAGAGGGAATCGAACTTGGGTCTCTCACTCAAATGAGGAGCCCAATGGCCAGGTGGGCTAAGCCACCTGGATAATTTAATGAAATTAAGTAATACCCCCTCTGTCCTAATTCATTTTGCACACTTTCCGAACTGCCGGTTCCGCCGATTCCTCTTTTCTTTTCTTTTTTCTTTTTTTTTTTGTTTCTTAATTTTTGGATCTAAAATTTGAAGAAATTTACATGAAGATGATAAACTATTGTTACGAGAATTTAAAACATGTAATTAAAACAGAAGCAAGAAATTGATCACAAAAAATGGAATGTGGGCCACCTTTAATTATTAAGTAATCCTTAGACTACAAGACAATTTCCTAACTAAACCCACAACCCCATTTTGGACCCTTCCCACGTGCACTTCACATGTCTCTTCAAAGTCAAGCATCCGCATACTTATCCCAGAGAATATACTGGGCCTCGTTTTGTTGCCTTGATAAGGGTTTAATTACTCCCTATTTCCAATATATCTCTTGTTTTTGTATAAAATGGCCGTTAATATATCTCCTCACAAGTTATTAAGGAATTATTTTTATATGCAAGTTAAGATAAAAATATTTAATATGTCTTGGGCGGATCAGCCGGACTAAAACGCCTATGCCCGAATTGCCCCTGCAGCTGCGCCGGAAATGCTGCTTTCCTTTTATTCTTTAACCCCTGGAATCGGGATGAAGAACCAGGGTTTTGATCCGGATTCTTGATCTGGATCAGAAACGAGGCTTCTCGGGCTATGTTAAGGGCTTCCTGCGGTTCCCCTTCTTCGCCTTCCACCGGATATTCCAACTTGTAAACGAGGTGGGTGTGCATTTTGCTGCTTCCAGCATTGTGCCTCAGGATACGGTACACCCCTTCTCCCGCGGCTCTGCAATCGGAAACGTGCCTATGGCCTTGTGTTGCCGTATCATATCCGTCTGTTACATCCATTATATCATACAATTAGGAAATCAACTAATTAATTAGTTAGTTGGTTGTGTAAATTAACCAGTGTTTACCCTGCACATACTTCTTCGTAGTAAAATAAGTAATACATCTCATCTAATACTTTATTGTAAAACAACTAATACCTTTAATAAAAGAACTAATACTATTAAAAGAATTTACACAAAATGCACACTAATACTTTTTAATGGAACAACTAATACTGTCAAAAATACACACTAATACCTTTTAATTGAACAACTAATACTGTTACAAAATACACACAGAAATTCAAACCAATTGTTCGGTTTACAAATACTATCTAACTAATGCATTTTAATAAAACAACTAACACTATTAAAAAATACACACAAAGTACCTTTTGATGGAAGAACTTATAATACTGTTGAAAAATACACACAAAAACTCAAACCAATTGCACGGTTTACACAAGACTTTTCCTTAATTAATGGTGGGTGTTATCCATAAAAATATATTTAATGTACGACAGTATTGTGTAAACCAAATTTACTCTGCAGCTGATTAATACCATTAGTTGTTCCATTAAAAGGTAGTATTACTTATTTTACTATAAAGTATTAGCTGCAAAACAATTGCACAATAAAACTGGTTTACTCAAACCAACTCTTACTATATAGAATTAACGGGCGTACCTCCTTTGAGAGCAGACTTAATGTTTTCAATATCAGTAGTAACCATTTCAACGAAGCCCCAAAAGGGGGTGCTCTTCTTGGTAGGATCCGGGAGCCTTTTCCGACCCATCACTATCAAACGAAGCAGGGTCTGTTTCTCAATGTCGACTTGTTGGATACCACTTCCGCCACCAACGCCGTCGTCACTCGATTTTTCTTCATAGCCGGATTCCTCCGCCGCGGCTTCTTTGCCGGAGTGGGGATCCTGTTTTAGTTCGACAGCTTTCTCGCCGGATTCGGGGCGCAGAACCATGTATATGCGCTGGACGTCGTCCGCGCTGTGTGCTTCTTCTTTGTTTACTTTCGGCCTGTAAAAGAAGAATATTTCTCCTCTTTCCTGTACTCATTGTTACGTACATTAATTAATGTACATTTCATGAATTAAAATTAAGAATCAGGGAATTACGTGCCTGAATTTCAACTTTGGCATCGGTTCTGGTTTTGGTTTCCTCGCCTTGTCCCATTTGGTCCAACTCCTTTTGGTAAGAGACGGGGGTAAAGTAAAGTGGTGAACTATTTTCAGTTACAGAATTTTTAGTTTACTAAGTGGTGGAAGTGAAAAGGTGGGAATGATGGACACGTGTTAAGCAAGAGAATAGAATTTGATGACACGGCGCAACATTGACACGCGTATTAACCCAAACGTAGCTCCATGTTTCATTCATATCAATATCCTCTTTTCTACTTCACTTTCTTTCGATCATCTACAAATTTTTTTCTTTTGATAACTATTCGTGGTTTTCAATTTACAAATATACCCTTTTTAACTTATAAATATATTCGTTCCACAATATATTTTAATTTTTAAATAAGATCTGGATCTGAACTCTACCCGATCCAAACTCAAGCCCGACACGAACTTGCCTTATCGCACCCTAATTTTTTTAAAAATTTGTATCCCCGTACCGGTATCTTATCGCACCCGCATCTATACAACATCGCATTTCCTTCATTCCTTCCAGTATGTCTTATGTTTAGAGTTTGAAGTGTTTCAAAAATTGGATTCAGAAACGAGAACACTTGATGGACTTGACAACTTCAAGTATTATATCCTTCAACTCAACAATAGGAATTGAATAAGCGAAAGTCTTAATACCTTTTATCACAGGTCGTGTTGACCCTCAAGAGCTCCAATTGTAAGGAAATAACTACGTTAGATTTGAATTTGATGTTATTCAGAAAGTGAAGTACTACCATACTTCTCTATCAAATTTTTATTAAATATCGTAAGTTGTAAGGTGTTGCACACACTCAAGGATCATATTATCTTTAATTGAGCTCACCAGTCTATTATGAGCTAGGAATTTCTTATATTCCAAGCAAAGGTAAGTCTTTTGATCCATTTTGATCTGAATCTCCATCCCAATCCCAGGATCTTCCATAACATGGTAGATAATATTCAATGCATCTTGTTCTCCAAGAACATTTAATTAATTATGACGTCACATGTCATAATTATCGTTATTGAGTGTATTCAATTATATTTGCGTTGATAACTTTTGAAGCTATTGTTTAGTTTATTTGAAGTGATTCAATGAATTAATGTTCATTTATGTATCAATATGTTCAATGTTAAGCTAACAGACATCTGAAAAATTTAATACAAAATTTGATATCGAAAAATAACTTAAAGTCATTAATCATCAATCTCATTAAGTATCCCCATTAATCAGATCCAGTTCCAAAACATGAACTCAAATCGTTTTAGCTTTTACTCCAATGAATTTCTAAAACTCCCACTTAACAACATGAAATTATACGCTTAATAACATTTATCATTATAAACATAATAAAGCACAATCATGTTATGAGTCAATAAAATAACTCAAAATAGTCAAAAAATTTCAATGGCTACTAACGCCCAAAAAATCAACTACTAAGGCTATTCTTAATCTAATCTTATTTCAGCAATACTATCAGGCATTTTTCACGAATAGCTTAAATCCTCTTTGATATTTATGTCTCTTAAGTACTGTAATACTCGTGCTTTTAGTATTATTATTTGGTCAATATATATCACGCGTTGCGTGCATTTTATATTAATTACGTGTAAATATTATTTGTCTGTTATATGTAATTCCACATTATTTATTTTGCGTTTAAATTATTTTAAAAATTGAATTATTTGTTGTGCTCATATGTGATTAGTGGTGAGAAAATTCTAATATAATTTATTGAAGTTTAGTGATATTTGAGTGCACATTGTAAATTGTTTAATTATTGTATAAATTAAGTATAAATAATTTGAGAATTAATTAATAATATTAATAGATATAAAAAAATTAAAGTACATTTATATAATATATAAAACTTAATAGGGTATAGTGTGTGTATATATATATATATATATTAGCTAACCTTATAAAATATTATTAATAATAATAATAATTAATATCATGGGTGAAAACTAACTATCCTAATATATATATATATATATATATATATATATATATAAGTGTGTTGGTGTGCGCATGCATAAGATCACCCAAAATAAATAATACAATAGTAGTAATATAATTAATAAAATTAAAAGTAACTTACCCATTAAGGAAAAGAAAAGAGGCGTTTTAGGTGTTGGGATATGTACTCCTGATGCTATTTCAAAAAGGGAGAGGACGAGAGGTTTCGCGAAACAGAAAGGAAGCAAAGGAAAAGAAAAAAAAAAGAAAAAAAAAAGAGAGGAAATAGAGGGAAGAAAAGGAGAAAAGCGAGGTGGAAGTGGTAGACGTTAAGGACGTGCAATTAATATAATTGAGCTTTATAAGGCGGTTTAACAATCTGAGGTAGCGATATTTTGTGAATTTGAGGTAAGTAAAAATTCATTTGCAACTACAATGCATAAACATAATAGTATGTGATTTATTTGTGATTAAATGACAATACATGGATAATATGTGGATTGTGAGATTTGATTGATATTCAGTGATTACCGTGAAAAGAGCTCGGTATTTGATGTAAATTGGATATGTGAAATGTGAAACTTATGAGTTAATCTGTGCTGCATTGCATTATGCATATCATGCATTATCATGAAATGAGATTTGATCAAATGACGTGATTTGACCACTGATTATACATCGAGGGTGGAAGGGGCGACCTGGGGGTAATGCGACTAGGGAGACCCTGGCGTAGATCACTCAGCGTAGGTCAACTCAGCGTAGGTCAACGTCTTATGGTTATACGGGAGGGGCGACCAGGGAGACCCTGGCGCCGTCTCTTGACGTGACTTTGGAGCGGCGGTAACCAGAGAGACCCTGGCGGCCACCCAACGTAGGCCACCGTTTTATATATATATGGGTGAATTGAGCTCATTCCGGTGTATAACTGTGAGTCTGGGGCCCTACTAGTAATTCATAAATAAGCCGGTGATTTTAAAAGAGAGTGCATGTGAAGGATTTTCAAAAGATTCACAGCATCATGCATAATTTTTGCTTACTGAGATTTATATATCTCACCTAGTTTATGCATTGTAGGTAATTTTGTTGAGTTGTGACGATGGTGGCCTTTGGACCGGACAAGTGTGCGACTCTTGTGGGTTTTTAATTGGTTTGTGGTACATAGATGATTTAATTGTTGGGCATACCGTGGCTTATTGTACTTCTGTTGTTATATTTGGAGTTTGATTATGAATTTTTAATTTGTTGGTACTGCATATATATAAATGAATGTGAATAGATTATTTTAGATGTGAATCGATATTGTTTAGAAAAAAAAAATTATAGCATGTTTACAGGCTAAATTATATTTATGTTCGTATTATATTGGGTAAAATGAGGGTGGTCGTGACAGAGTGGTATCTGAGCACGGTTTGGATCCTGTAGACTGTCTATGTACACGAGCTCAAAACTTGGGGAGTCCAGCTATGTCAGTAAGCTTTCTGTTATGTGTTGTGTGTATTTCTTAATTTCCATTTAGTGAAGTGTCTTAATAAAAATACTTGTTATAAAACATATTAAACTATTGCAATTTCGAGGACGAAATTTTTATAACGAGGGGAGGATGTAATACCCGTGCTTTTGGTACTATTATTTGACCAATATATATCACGCACTGCGATTTTATATTAATTACGTGTAAACATTATTTGTCTGTTATATGTAATTCCACATTATTTATTTTGCGTTTAAATTATTTTAAAAATTGAATTATTTTGTTGTGCTCATATGTGATTAGTGGTGAGAAAATTCTAATATAATTTATTGAAGTTTAGTGATATTTGAGTGCACATTGTAAATTGTTTAATTATTGTATAAATTAAGTATAAATAATTTGAGAATTAATTAATAATATTAATAGATATAAAAAAATTAAAGTACATTTATATAATATATAAAACTTAATAGGGTATAATGTATATATATATATATATATATATATATTAGCTAACCTTATAAAATATTAATAATAATAATAATAATTAATATCATGGGTGAAAACTATATATATATATATATATATAAAAGTGTGTTGGTGTGCGTATGCATAGGATCACTCAAATTAAATAATACAATAGTAATATAATTAATAAAATTAAAAGTAACTTACCCATTAAGGAAAAGAAAAGAGGCGGTTTAGGTGTTGGGATATATACTCTTGATGCTATTTCAAAAAGGGAGAGGACGAAAGGTTTCGCGAAACAGAAAGGAAGCAAAGGAAAAGAAAAAAAAAAAAAAGAAAAAAAAAGAGAGGAAATGGAGGGAAAAAAAGGAGAAAAGCGAGGTGGAAGTGGTAGACGTTAAGTTCGTGCAATTAATATAATTGAGCTTTATAAGGCGGTTTAGCAATATGAGGTAGCGATATTTTGTGGATTTTAGGTAAGTAGAAATTCATTTGCAACTACAATGCATAAACATTATAGTATGTGATTCATTTGTGATTAAATGACAATACGTGGATAATATGTGGATTGTGAGATTTGATTGATATTCAGTGATTACCGTGGAAAGAGCTCGGTATTTGATGTAAATTGGATATGTGAAATGTGAAACTTATGAGTTAATCTGTGATGCATTGCATTGCATTATGCATATCATGCATTATCATGAAATGAGATTTGATCAAATGATGTGATTTGACCACTGATTATATACCGAGGGTGGAAGGTGCGACCTGGGGGTAATGCGACCAGGGAGACCCTGGCGTAGACCATTCAGCGTAGGCCAACGTTTTATGATTATACGGGAGGGGCGACCAGGGAGACCCTGGGGCATCTCTTGACATGACTTTACGGAAGGGGCGACCTGGGAGCGGCGGTAACCAGGGAGACCCTGGCGGCTACCCAGCGTAGGCCACCGTTTTATATATATATGGGTGGATTGAGCTCATTCCGGTGTATAACTGTGAGTCTGGTGCCCCGCGAGTGATTCATAAATAAGCTGGTGATTTCAAAAGAGAGTTCATGTGAAGAATTTTCAAAAGATTCACAGCATCATGCATAATTTCTGCTTACTGAGATTTATATATCTCACCTAGTTTATGCATTGTAGGTAATTTTGATGAGTTGTGACGAGCTGGCCTTACTGGACAAGCTGTGCAGCTCTTGTGGGTTTTGAGTGGCTGTGTACATAGATGACGACTTGTTCGGCATACCGTGGCTTATTGTACTTTTGTTGTTATATTTGGAGTTTGATTATGAATTTCTAATTTGTTGGTACTGCATATACATAAATGAATGTGAATAAGGTTATTCTAGACGTGAATCGATATTGTTTAGAAAAAAAAAATTATAGCATGTTTACAGGCTAAATTATATTTATGTTCGTATTATATTGGGTAAAATGAGGGTGGTCGTGACAAGTACTATATTTAGTACTGACATTATTGAAAATTATGACAGTGATGATTCGTATACAAGCGTTACATTTACCTCCCGAGGTAATAACATCGGATCAATGAATCATCTTTAATACATAGACATGTGTCGTCCCAACAACTTGTCTACTTGAATCTCTAACCCAATTCACCAATTATTTTCTCATAAAAATTATCACCATTACTATTAAATTCCAATTTTGACATAGTTTTGTCCTAGAAAACTACTATAAGTCTTCTTGGAAATGTCAAAGCTCAAGTTTCAACTCTTAATAAGTTTTGAGCTTATAAGTCGGAATAATCTTATGTGATAATAAGAAAGGGCGATAAACTATACATCTCCTTCAAGCAACTTAATGTTCCAAAATTATGTGTTAATTTTTCATGTAATTCTTAAAATTTGCATTAAAAAATTTCGAATTTGTTGAACACAAATTGTCCATTAATTCAAGTCATGCCCGATTAAAATTGAGCAACCATTTAAACATCCAATGCTTAAATACATAAAACGTGAATTCTTAAGCTTATCGTCACGCAAGAAAATTTAATTTCAAGCATAACAAGCTAATTCACAAGTGAAATAAATTTAATTGTGGTTCTCAAATTAATAGATTAAAAAATACTTGAACATCCTAAGTTTAAAAATATATATATATATATATATATATATATATATATTTTGCAAATTAAGAATCTACACTACCATCATAATCCCAGCGAGGGCTGATCATTACAATAGCATAACTGGTAGGTCTCCAAATCAATTGCAAAACTGCAACTCCTAGTTTGTCGAACCTAGTTCGACTGATGTCACTTACCCTTTGTTCCCCGTGAGGGCTAGTGAAACAAAGTTATGTTGGTTTATAAACATCAAGCGGCTACATTTCATGTCCCTATAAAAGCCCCGTTAGATGTAGATCCGAGCAAAAGACGAGGGTCTTTAAGTACTCATTAGAACGAAATCTCCAGTTCACTTTTAACTTTGATGGAAGACATCTTATCAAATTAATGAGAAAATCATATTTAGTGAGGAACGATTTTAAAGGTGGGATATTAATTGCTTAATCGAGATCCATCATAATATCTAAGTCACATTTGAGCAATTACGGGCGCCGCCTACCCAAACAGGACATATACGGACTAGCAAACATTTGAGCGCCGTCAACCCAAGCATTTAATACGGTCCGACAAATATTGGGCGCCGCCTACCCAAACAATTATAATGCGGACTATAAAAGTGTTTAACGAATCAAATTAAAACAGTTAAACAAGTGGGATTTAATAATATGACTCAGCCCGAATCTACCGATGTGTGGCCCTGGTTAAGCCGTTCGAATCGAGTCGAGTTTAGGGTTCATCTCCCTTAATCCTATTCCTATCCCTTTCTATCACTTAATTTCATCCTAATTCCACCACATATTTCAACTTTCAAACAAGATTCAGACCCCAACCAGACCTAAATCTACCAATGTATGGTTCGGATCGAGTCAGGTTCAGGATTTAGGGTTTGATTTTAGGGTTTGGGTTCAGGGATTAGGGGTTGGGGTTTAGGATTTTGGGCCTGGATCGTGTTTGGGAGTTGTAATATGTGTTGGAATGAGAATGAGATTAAAGGATGGAATGTGATAGAGATGAGATTAGGGAAGATGGGTAAAATAGTCACAAAATAGTATATTTGTGAGTTGAAAAAGTTAAAAGGCAAAAAAGAGATTGACCCTAGCTCTTTCTAATTGAGAGAAAATTACACGCTTGGCAGCTACATATTTATGCAGAAAAATACTAACTCCGTCCCGGAATAACGTGCACCCCACCTTTATTATCGAGTTTTAGTGAGCGAATTATTTATTAGTATTTCAAATAATAAAGTAATTTTGAAGGAGGGGTATTATAGATCCACCTCTCATCTATTACATGCATCTTTAAAAAATATTTTATCATTTCAAATACTAATAAAAAATTTCTCGTAAAAATAAGTAAAAACAGTAAATATGCACGTTATCACGGGACAAAGGGAGTATAATTTAGTAATTTTTGACAAAAAAATAAAAGGGGATGTGACTAAAACTACGTCATTTTGTGTATTATTTATCAATTTACGGTATTTGAGATGAAGTTGGTTAAAATTGAATTTATGTGGCGCTGAATTGAAAAATCACATAACTATAGAATAATTTTAATAAAAAAAAAAAATTATGAGACCAGTTTGAATTAATTTCCTATAAATCTATATCTATACTATATATAATAGCAATAAAGTGCGTGCGCTTCATCTTTCCTGCCCAGTTTTGAGAGCGCGTGTGAAGGCTGGAATTTGTAGTTATAGACTCTGTATTGTGGCCTGTGGGGTCCATAATTTGGTAGTAATATATAATTTGCTTACTGACTATACTAGATAGTGGCATTTATTGGTGGAATGTACACAACATATTAGAAGAAAAGCATTTTATATACGTGGCATGTTAGCATCACGACAGTTGCACAATGAGGTGTTGTAAAATAAGAAATTCACTTTGTAACATATGAACAGGTGTCGAAGAGATAATAAACAAAATTTTGCAGTGCCTTTTATATAGATATATACATTCTCCTTGCAAAGAAATTATGTTTTGTGAAAAGTGACATTTGAGTCTCATCTGTGGCAGTGAGTTTTGTAATAGGTAATGTATATTGGTTTATTTCAATATATATGTATATTTGTAAAAGTGAATATTGTTATGATATGGATACAGAGAAGACATAATATACTGTTGCAATGCGTTATGGAGAGACAGACAATATCCAAAGTTGAATGTGTAACGTATACAGTACTAGAAAATGATACTTATGTTATATTGTTTTACAGCAATAATATAGTTGGTGGAACTTTCATGTGTAATATATGTGATCCCTGTATTTCAGGAAGAAATGAATGAGGAAAAAGTTAACGCTCTTTTTGTTCCAAATAAATACTATGAGATATAAACAAGTCCAAAAACATGTTTCAAGCAGATTGGAAATAGTTGAAATTGCAGAAAATAGTTTCCAGGTTATGCGTTTTAGTTTCATAAGTTTAGTGACATGTTTGTAAGGATGTAAAGGCTGATCCAATCTTGGAATTAAAATAGGCGATGAGACGAATTAAGGATTGGAGCGGCGGGTGGTTGTAAAAGGCGTGTTATGTGTTTGTTTTAGGTGATTTGTAGGTTGTGTTTCCAAATTTGGATTTAGGTAAGATGAATGCTTTTGTTGCTACGTACGGCCGGCTAAGGGGAAGTTTACCGTTCGAAGTAGGCGATGAGACCAAGACCAAGTATTGTGTGCGGTTGGATGTGGTTTCGGCGAGTGAAATGCGTTTCAATTAGTTAGTGTTTCTTGGCTCAACGAAATGTAATGAACTCTATATTAATTGCTGAGTTTTTAAAATACACAATTCTTATATGGGATTGGTTGATTATTTATTTCTATATTTTTTCTTTCATAGTGATTTAATAATTTATTTTTCTTAGTTCATTTGGAATTAATGATCTATATGGTTATATTTAATGATAAAAATTAATTGCGTCAACTCAGGAACTCTAATTCTTCAATGTCAAAAACTTACGTGAACGTGAACTCAGTTCATGGTGAATTCGATTTATGTGTATTGTAAACTCTATCTCTCTGCGATGCAATTCAATAGAGGAGATTAGCTGGAAAAAAAATTATATATACCTTTCCTACTAATTTATGGAAATAATTAATTGCTAAAGGAGCTTAAGTCGGAACCGGAGAAAAGTATTTATAAATACAATGAATTATACAAAAGTATTTATGAACTTAGATACATTTATATTATAATATAGTAATAAATTGTCTACTTAAACAAAATAAAAATTATACAACGATGGTAATAACATTAAATTTGTTCTTTCACATATATATTTATGTACGCTACATTAATAATTTAGCTAATGATTAACCATAAATGTTAAAAAAAAAAAATCTTACGTACGGGTGCAAATCTATTGTTGTTAAAATGTCATGTGGTTGATTTGTTTCACATATAATCCCAATTTATAATGTCACGTGATTTGATTTTTTTCAAGTTTCATCCAAAAGAAAAGTTTTTGTCAAATTAATAAGGTCTAATTCGGTAGCTAAGTGCCTAAACCTATGTTATCGGAAAAAGACAAGACACTCTCGTAGGTTGTGTATAGGTTGTTGATAGGCCTTGTTTTGAACAAGATAAATAATTGATTAGGCATTTGGCACCAATACAAATATGATTAAGATTACAAATATTATTACCTCGTACATAAAATTGATCGAAATGGGGTACTGTAGTAAAAGCAACACTTGTCATCCCATATTCACAAAGCTTGTGCGATCAAAGCTAAGGTACACTAACAAGTCATTGCCTTTATTACAAACACGTTTAATTTCGAAAGAAAACACATGTAAAATGAACTTAGCTAGCTCATTTCCTAAGATAATCAATGAATTTCTCAAAATTACTGTAAGTAGAACCCCCTTCACAGACGCTCTTTGCACATATTTCCTTCAATCTCATTGCATTTGCCTTCAAATTATCATCACAAAACAACATCTCAATTTTATCCTTAATTTCATTCCTCGATCTAATCTCACTCCCATTGGGGTCAACTCTCAATCCAGTCCCCCACTTATCACATATATAATTCCTGTTATGAAATTGATCCATAAAAATAGGCCAGCAAAGAAACGGCACCCCTCTACTCAAAGCTTCCAGATTCGAGTTCCACCCGCAGTGCGACAAAAAACAAGCAACTGAAGAATGCGAAAGAACCTCCTCCTGTGGGGCCCACTCGACAATTATTCCAATCCCATTCACTCTCTCAAGAAACCCATCCGGGTACACGGCCCGTGACCCGTTTGCAAGATCCGATCTCACGACCCACAGAAAAGCCCAGCCCGAGAGCTCGAGCCCGAATGCCAACTCTTCCAGCTGTTGCTGAGAGAAAACTGCTATGCTGCCAAAAGAAACGTAAATCACGGATCCCGGGGGCTTAGTGTCCAACCAGCGTAAACAAGATGCATCTTCGGGATAAAAGTTGCAAGGATTATTTATCTTGAGTAACGGCCCGATGGGCATAGATTTCGGAACCAAATCACAAGCTGAGGATTCGAGGTCATAACAAGTGTTGATTAGTAACAATTTATCTTGGTTAATTTTTCCACCGAGGCCATCATGATTAGTCACAAGTTCGAAGAAAGACTTTTGAGCTTTTGGGTCGTGAGGAAAGATCCATGAAAATTCATCTCTACTCCAAGTTGGTATGTCATCCGATAACGTGATTTTGTCACATTTTGCGACATTTCCTGTAATTTATTTTGAGAAAACAATCACCATCAATAAGTTATCATTATTTTGGTTCGGTTCGGTTCAATGTAGTCTGTTTCTTATAAAACCTAATCGAAGACCGAATCAAAATATAAAAGTTTTTGTATAAAATTCGAAAATCGAACCCCAAATCGAGAAGTTGGCCAAATTTTTATTTTCAGTTTGGTTCGGTCCGATTTGGTCCTGATCCAAACCGTATTTTGCATACCCCTTGTTGTATGTGCCGTGTAATTATTGAATAAAAGACTATTCAATAACTAATAACGTGCCCTAAAAGACAACTAATTATAATTACTTAATTATATCTTTTAATAAAATAATTAATGTTATGTGCATAAAGTTTTTGACTTTTATAAATCCCGCATATTGAGATTCGATTCTTTTTTTCTCAATTCAAAATCCGACAAAATTAGATTTTCCAGTTAAGATAACATAAATAAATAAAATATCAATGTTAATACATTATTTTTTGGAATTAATATCAATTTGCAATACGTGGTATAACCATTTTTCAACTTATAACATGTACACCAAATCTTTTCAATAATAGTTTAATAAACAACTATTATTATTGGGGGTAAAAATATGTTATTTTTATTTTATTTTTATTTTACTCCAAATTTGAAAAAATGGTTCAATTTACTAATAAACAACTATTATTATTTTATCAAATTTCAACATGTGCTATGTCATATTGACAGATTCCAACCTGACCTTATGTTGCAATATAAAATAATTGTACAAATTTCAAGTTCGAAAAAAGAGATGTGAATGCATTTCTTTATTAATATCGTGTGCATCCAGGTGCACCGTGTATTTATAGTGCAATTTAAAACTGTATAATTTGTTATATTGAAGATGTATTTTATTTACAACTGTGCAACTATTTTTTTCATATTAATAATTGCACGATTCAGTGTAAAAAATATTGCATTTTTCAATATAATAAATTACACAATTTTAAAAAAACACTATGAGTGTACGGTGCATTTGGGTGCATAAGACTTAGACTTCTTATTATAGTCTTATATGATTTGAATTTGAATAAAAACATACTCTTCGATTCTGACAAAAACAATAAAATCAGGACAAAGTCTATTATCAAAATTTTCATACATGAAAAAACTTTAATTTACAACAAAATTCTTAAAAAATTGAGTGGTTCATGGTTCACTCGGCCCAAGTGGTTCATGGTTCACCCGATCCAAATAGATCATAATTTATTATTATTTAGTGTTTAGGGTGTAGATGATTGATTTAGGGCAATGTTATAAATTTTTATACATGAAAATTAGTAGACTTTACCATTTACATCAAGAATCCCATCTTCCAAAAGCTTCGGAATGTGAAACATGAGGCTGCAAAACGCGGCCGACGCCGGCGAAAAAGCGATAGGCTCCGCCCCCATCTCCGCCGCAATATCCAACACCCAACCAACCGCAATTTCAGCAATCATAAACCTAATTTTCTCATCAGGATTCGAACTGTTAATCCTTCCAATCAAATCCTTCACAAAATCAGGCATAGTGTTCCGCAGATCCTTCATCATCTTAAAAGGGTCATCTTTATCATACTCGCCCGCCGCATCTGGGATTGAGACCAGATGTACTCTGTTTTCATCCCCTGTTTCACAACTTTCAGCAGCAACTAATTTGTCATGCACACTTTGCACGTTCACAAACGTGACCTTAAGGCCGTGTTTGGCTATTTGTTGGCAGAGTTTCATCATCGGCTTAACGTGGCCTTGAGCTGGGCTTGATACTGCCAGTACATGGGTTTTTTTGCACTTGACTGCTTCCATTAGGTTCAGTTGAAATGAAACAGAGTTGGGGACTGTTTGGTTGGTGCACAGTGAGTTGTGGTATAGAAATAGACATAAAGAGTTGAGGTATGGGATATGAATAAAAGTAGGGAGTTAGGACCACTGAATTATAGCTCGAAGCAACTCATAATATTTAGGCCAAATAATTAAATTTAGCACATACTTTTTATTTTTTATCAATAATACATATTTTTTTCTCTCTTTAAATTTATCACATATTTTCATTTAATACTTAAAAACATCCCGGATTACCATTTTTGGCAAATTTCATCTGATGTGGTCGTCGGAGTTAACTTGTCTTACTAATGTGTAAATATTAAAATAAAAAAATAAAAAATATCACCACTTAAAATTTGAAAATAGTGACTCGAGATGTTTTTTATCATCCGCTTTTTTTAATCTCAGGTAGTGATATTTTTTATTTTTTTAATTTTAATAGTTACACATCAAGAAGACAGGTGGATTCCGGCGATCATATCAGACGGGCCTTGTTAAAATTAATGAATCGGGATGTTTTTAAATATTAAGTGAAAATATGTGCTAAATTTGGAGAGAGAAAAAAATATGTGCTAAAATTGATGAAAAATCAAAAGTATGTGCTACATTTAATCATTTATTTAATATAAATAATAGAGAAAAAATTGGCAAAAATGCCTAATATGAAATGGTCAATGTTATTTCCATGTTGATTTTTTTATTATTTTATAACATATTTCTTTTGAGACGGCTTACGGTAGGCGGTCTCCGTGATGAGATGGATTATAAGTTGGACATTGTCGCTTTAATATTTTGGGAGGGATGGATGCAATTTGTGTTAAGTTGTACACCGTCTCATACATGAGACCGTCTCATATATATATATATATGTTTCTGTCATTTACTTTTATTAATGAGTGGTGCTTGGGTCGATCACGGTAGTGCAATATGGTTATCGCATGGGGTAGTGTGGTCCATGCACGACCTAATGTGAGTTATGAGAATAAATTTAGTAAGGAGGTTCTTATAAACATCAGACAAAGAAGAGTTTGATCATTCAATTTTGAGCAAAAAAAAGAGTGTCCCTAAATAATATGATAAAAATTTGTGTGAATTTGTGTTTATAGAATTGTTTTTTTAATATCACTATAATATATATATCTTTATATCAAGTTATGTCATAAATAAAAATATCAATTTTATATTTATACACTATCATTATTTAAAAATTATTTAATTTTTTAAATAATAATAATATAACCGTAATAGCATTTATTGATAACAGTACGTAATAGAATTCACCTTGAATTCAGGTTCATAAATCTTCTCATTAGAAGGCTTTTGTTTTCTATTAAACCGACAATCCTTTCCCATTATTTGCTCTCACAATCATTAGTTTAAATATGTAATTGTCGGGTCAAATTTATGCAGCTGTACTGAAGCATTCACATAAAAAGACTTCCATTAAAATTCCACTATATATATATTCCGTCAATATGGACGTATGACAAAGTGTAATCATCTATACTTTTTTTATTTAAATGAACCATCGTAAGGTGCATGCGAGATTAAAGGTGCACCTGCAGATTGTTAATAAATAAAGAAAGGATCATGTTAATGTTTACATTAATAAAAAATAGTGTAAATAAGGGACAGCAAATTATCCTGCGCATCAACACGAGAAATAAAAAATAAAAAGAAGAATTTTCGTAAAGATAATTTAACAAAACAAGAACCTAACTAGCATTTAAATCTAGAACTAGGATAACCAAGTTGATCCATAAAAACAAGGGCCATGAAATACTTTGAATTAAGTTGAACGAGGACAAATTAGATGAGATACATGTTTAATTATACACATCAAGAATCATAAGATCAGCATGTCAATTATTTCTTTAATTTGGAGATGTGAGTAACTCATGTATGAGTACGTGTCATTAGGTGCACAAAATAAAGTTGGACCCTATAACAATTCGATTTGACTGGAATTAATGAACCACGTACAAAAAATTGACAAAAATGTTCTATAGTAATAGTTTAAATTATTTTTTATTATTTTTAATTTAAAAAATTATTTTATTAACATGTATTTACTTTTATTAAAAATAATCGCACATGGGTAACGCATGGATCACGTGATTTAATAGAAGAAATGTACATTAATGTAATAATGGTAAATATGTCATAAAAGGACAAGAAAAAAATTATCAAGAGGGGGCAAAAAAAAATTTGATCTATCAATATAGGGCAAAACAGAGTTTGTCCCTATAATTTATCTTGATTTAAATAATTGCATTTTCGAATTACGAATGAATAATAATATAAATATAGAAAAAAATACAATAAATTGTTGTTAATGTATTTTAGTAGCAAGTTCAATTCTTATTGAGCTAATTTTTAAAATATTTTTTTTTGTTACTACATCTATGTGTTACTACATGAAAAAAAAATGTGATACTTATAAAAACGAAATATACTTTTTTTGTGTTACTATATCTATGTGTTACTACATGAGAAAAATGTGATATTTATAGAAACGATATGTGTTACTACGTGAAATAAAAATTACATTATCATTTAAAAGAATACATTTTCATATGGTAACATATGAGTATTCACTTAGTATCACAACGACATATGTACAGTGTTGCATATTATTAAAAAAATATGTGTTACTACATGAACAAAAAGTGTTACACTATGAAGAAAAATATATTACCACATGAAAAAAATCAGTACAAACGCAGAAAGAAATCTTCGGTCCAAAATTACTGATTCAAAGAACAACTTGATGTGTTATTACATGAACAAAAGAGTGTTACCATATGAAAAAAAGAGTGTTACTACATGAACAAAAATCAAGAGCGGAAAAAAATTCTTAGTCAAAAATTACAGATTTAAAGAACGGCATGAGGAGAGAAGGGTTATTCAATCAAATTCCTTATAACAACAACAACAACAACAACAACAACAAAATATCAGAAGCAATACTAATTCATTCAAATCCTACAAACTAATTAGAATCACATATTTAATTTCGTCAACTTTTCGCCAACAATCAGATCATAACCTTATTATCATTTCTTCATATCGGAGATGGCCAAGAGAGCGCTGATAAGCTAAGCACCTCGTCAGCAAAAATCTGGTAGATCGCAAAGGAAGAAGAAACTACATCACGAGGAAGAAGAAACAGGAAGTACGGATCGTAAATGGGTTGGGCCTGACCGCGAGAAATAAAAAAAGAACCCTAATTTAGGCTAATTACATATATCACTTATTGCATACGAGTTTTTGCACTCTATTAAATGATCTATGGCCTTACGAAGCCAAACCTAACTATACTTTACACAAGTAATTAAATGGAGCACCTTCTCATATATAAGATTATCTCACACGAGAGTACTTCATATTTGAATAATAATGGAAAATAATTTTTTCGTCCTTTAACTTTCTCGAAGTTTGATTTTCGTCCTCCTGAATTTCAAATATTGAAATTTTCTTTTAACTTACACTTTTTTTATTTTTTTAGTTCTAAAACCGACAATAATAAGTCATAGGACCGGTAATATCAGATGTGAAATTATTATTTTTTGTTAAATACGTGGAGGAAAACTGATCATGTGTGTTGTACGTGTGGGGATAGAAGCAGAAGATCACACAAAATCGCGCATCAAAATTTTCACAAAAACTGAACACACCGAAACCTCCAAAAAAAATGCTGAAAAAAATCAATTTGAAGACAAAGGTTCTTGGTAGTTTTTGCTACCTTTAGGGGTTCTTTCTATTCCTTAAAAAATAGAGTTTACCGTGAATTCGAATTCATACAAATTTTTATCGTGGAGTAAATAATCTCGACAAAATATCTCAAAGTCGTCCTAAAAAATTGATCTCAAAGTATCGCAAAGTTGTTTTAATATTTAAAAAAACCTAAAACATTACAAAATATAATTGATCTCCACAAAATAATAAAGTATTATGTGCACCATTTTCACCGTACATCATATTACTAATGCTTGTAAGATCTAACAGTTTACAAATAAAGTATTGATCCTTACAAACGATAGTAATAGTTGTGTACTGTGAAAATGGTCATATAATTAATACCTTCTCCCACAAAATTTACATATCTCAAAATCTAATGTAATTACTTCCCTATGTTAGGGGCGAGTAAAATATCGAAGATTTCGATATATCGCACCTATCGTATAAAAAATACTGAATTTATCAAAATTTTCAGTACGGTATGATACTGTATTGAAAAGTTTCGATACGGTAACAATATGAAAAATAAAAAAATTCGTTATTTTGATATATATCAATATACCGAAAAAATTACGTATTTTTCGGTATATATCGGTACACCGAATTTTTTTTTGGTATTTTGATATTACGATATCGGTGCAATAAATACTCTACAAAAATTCGGTATGAAACGGTTCGGCATGGAACTGTACATAAAATTTTCAATTTGAAACAGTATTTTTCCGAAAATTCGGTATAATACACTATATCGAATTTTTGATACTTTAATACAGTATGCATTTTTAATATACCAAAATTTTTGATATAATAATAGTATAATTTTTTGGATATCGAAAATTTCGATACGAGATATACTGTACTGGACGGTATTATAGGTACGGTCTATACCATGTGGCGAAGATAACTGTGTACAGTCATCTCCTAACTGCTTTCACGTCTGACACCTTCGATCTAGGGGGTGTTTGCAAAAATTTATGGTTTTTAAGAAGTGATTAAAATTAGTGATTATGGAAAAAGTGATTAATAGTAGAAGTTGATAGTGTTTATAAGAAAATTCAAAAAAAAGTTGATAGTGTTTGTAAAAAAAGTTAAAAGTTTTAAAAAAAGACTAATAAACTACTAAAAGTACTCTCTTTGAAGCTTATAACTTATAACTTATGAAAGTTTATTTAAGCTACTAAAAGAGAAATAAAACACTTCAAATTATTTTTCACATAATTCTAGGTGACTATAACCATGAAAACACCCCCCTATTATTGTTTAAATTGTGCCGAATAAAATAAAGAGCAAATAAGCCACATCGTCCCATATTCATTACAAAGCTTGTGCGATCAACGCTAAGCTACTCTAACAAGTCATATTGTCTTTATTACAATTTACAAACATGTTTAATTTCGAAAGAAAACATATGCAAAATGAACCTAGCTAGCTCATTTCTTAAGATAATCAATGAAGTTCTCAAAATTATTGTACGTAGAACCCCCTTCACAGACATTCTTCGCACATATTTCCTTCAATCTCATTGCATTTGCCTTCAAATTATTATCATCACAAAACAACATCTCTATTTTATCCTTAATTTCATTTCTCGATCTAACCCCACTTCCATCGGGGTCGACCCTCAGTCCAGTCCCCCACTTATCACATATATAATTTCGATTATGAAATTTATCCATAAAAATAGGCCAGCAAAGAAACGGCACCCCTCTGCTCAAACCTTCCAGAGTCGAGTTCCACCCACAGTGCGACAAAAAACACGCAATAGAAGAATGCGAAAGAACTTCCTCCTGAGGGGCCCACTCGACAATCATTCCAATCCCACTCACCCTCTCAAGAAACCCATCAGGGTACACGACCTGCGACCCGTTGGCAAGATCCAATCTCACGACCCACAAAAAGGCCCGGCCCGAGATCTCGAGCCCGAATGCCAACTCTTTCAACTGTTGCTGAGAGAAAACTGCTAAGCTTCCAAAAGAAACGTAAATCACGGATCCAGGAGGCTTAGTGTCCAACCAGCGTAAACAAGATTCATCTTCTGGATAAAAGTTGCAAGGATTATTTATCTCGAGTAATGGCCCGATGGGCATAGATTTTTGAACCAAATCACAGGCCGAGGATTCGAGGTCATAACAAGTGTTGATTAGTAACAATTTGTCTTGATTAATTTTTCCTCGACTTTCATGATTTGTCACAAGTTCGAAGAAAGACTTTTGAGCTTTTGGGTCGGTGGGAAAGCTCCACGAAAATTCGTCTTTGTTCCAAGTTGGTATATCGTCCGATAATGTGATTTTGTCACATTTTGCGACATTTCCTGTAATTAATTTTGAGAAAACAATCGCCATCGATAACAAAAATGGAAAATTATTCAAAAGTACCATTTTAAAAAAACTTTAACTGTTTAAAGATATAAAACATTTTTTAAAACAACGATAGTTTTGGTGCATATATAACAGCGATATTTTTTGCACATAATAGTGATAGATGTTATATATAATAGTGATACTAAAAGTACCGAGTTCGCAGTGGACTCGGGTTCAAACATGATTTTTTTTCTTCTTATTATAGTCATATATGATATGAATTTGAATAAAACATACTCTTCGTTTCTGACAAAAACAATAAAATCAGTGCTTAAACTAAGAAAAAGAAAAACTAAAACCAGTAGACCTTTACCATTTATATCAAGAACCCCATCTTCCAAAAGCTTCGGAATGTGAAACATCAAGCTGCAAAGCGCGGCCGACGCCGGCGATAGCGATAGGCTCCGCCCCCATCTCCGCCGCAATATCCAACACCCAACCAACCGCAATTTCAGCAATCATTAACCTAATTTTCTCATCCGGATTCGAACTGTTAATCCTTCCAATCAAATCCTTCACAAAATCAGGCATAGTGTTCCGCAGATCCTTCATCATCTTAAAATGGTCATCTTTATCATACTCGCCCGCCGCATCTGGGATTGAGAACAGATGTACTCTGTTTTCATCCCCTGTTTCACAACTTTCAGCAGCAACTAATTTGTCATGCACACTTTGCACGTTCACAAACGTGACCCTAATGCCTTGTTTGGCTATTTGTTGGCAGAGTTTCATCATCGGCTTAACGTGGCCTTGAGCTGGGCTTGATACTGCAGTACATGAGCTTTTTTGCACTTAATTGCTTCCATTAGGTTTCAGTTGAATGGTAATTGGAAATGAAACAGAGTTGGGGGCTGTTTGGTTGGTGCACAATGAGTTTTTTTGGTTGTGGTATAGAAATAGCTTGAAGCAACTGATATTATTTAATAGGGAAAGTGTTGAGGTATGGGAAATGAATAAAAATAGGGAGTTAGGACACACTGAGTTATAGCTTGAAGCAACTGATATAAATAATAGAGAAAAAATTGGCACACTCTTTGTTACCTCCATGTTGTTAAAAAAAAAAAAACCATTTTTTTTATTATTTTATAACATATTTACTCTTGCTAATAGGAGCATGGGTCGATAGCGCATAGGCAGTGCATGATTATTGCGTGGGGTAGCGCGATCCATGCGCGACCTAGTGGGAGTGATGATAATTAATTTAGTAAGAATAAATAAAATATATATATATGGGTAAAAAAGAGTTTTGTATAAACACAAGACAAAAAAGCGTTTGATCATTTAATTTTGTGCAAAAAAAGAGTGTCCATAAATAATATAATAAAAATTTATGTGAACTTAAATTTACGGTAAACATTATTTTTTAAAATATCACTATAATATATATGCATTGCTATGCATAAACGAGGTTCACTCATCTTTTAGCTCACAAGTTTGGAGGAAGAGTGGGTCTCATGTGTACCAAGTGCACACCGTGCACTCGGGTATAGGAGTGACCCATTAAAAAAATGAGACCTCGCCATTAGTGAAAACGAGGATCCACAATAATATGGACAGGGTTAAAGTGAGTGCACGAATCTAGATACCCGTGCACCAAGTGTATATGACACCTTGCCTTGGAGGAATAAATGAGAGATTGCAACATTAAAAAATATTCACATAATTGAAATTCTTCATAGCAAACACATTTAATATTTTAGAAAAATTAACATATCACATTGTGAAATATTGGTGAAGAACTCATCATTAGATAAAATGCATTACAAATTACACAGATTAAACTTCAAAAAAAATTTAACACCTCGAGAATTCCCGAAAACAATATAAAATGAAATAATATTCCCTCCTATTCAAAATATAAGATGTTTTGACTTATTGCATTATTTACTTTTTATTTGATGTTTTGGCTTTTATTTTCCTACACTGCCCTTATTTAATACTCTTTCTTTACTTTCTTGTTTTACTCCCTATCATGTCATTAAAGATAATTTATCATTAAATAAGACTAATTTTGGTATAATTTTTCTTGGCAAGGTCTCATATGCACTTGGTGCACATATTCTAGATCCGTGCACTCACTTTGACCCTGCCCATTTTTTATTGTGGATCCTCAATTTCACTAATGACAAGGTCCCATTTTCTTAATGGGTCACATCTATACCCGAGTGCACGGTGCACTTGGTGCACATGAGACCCACTCATTTTTCTTTATTAATAAACGTGCATAAGACCAAAACATCTTATATTTTGAATAGGAGGAAGTATTTTACATGTTTGTTGACTTGCAACACTGACTCGCAAAAATTACTAATACAAAATTATTGGTAGGCAAAAGATGAAGAACCTTTGACAAAGAGAGAAACGAAAAAGTTCGAAAAGAAAAGTTTATGAGTCATAGCTTAGAACAAGAGCAGAGGGAAAATATTTTAGGGGAAAACTAAAGGAAAAAGTGAATGTTAACTTTTTAGTCATAACCTCACAATCAAGCATTTTTTGGAATTAGAAAAAAAAAAAACAGATTGAACGTATTTAAATGGATATCACCTTAAAGAATGGATGTAACAACAATGGATATAACTAATGCACAACAAAGTTGATATTAGAAGGAAAGAAATTGTCAATTTAGTACATTGATCTAACCTACAAAATAAAATAAAAGATACACGATTTATAAATAGAAAAAAAAATTGAAATTATTCACAAAAAAGAACATGAAAAATGCTAAATTGAAATCTATAGTGGGTCTGCAATTGAAAGAGCTGATGGATAATTCAAATTCTTAATTTGGTTCATGCCCACAAATTATTCATTCCATCTTTCTCATAATTAATGCTTATTGGGTTATAAATAAAATCATTTTCATTTCTCTTTTCTTTTTATTAAAAAATAAAATAAATGATTCCCTCAATATTGTACAATAAAACAGAAAAGTTACAAATGATGACTTTTTATTTGGAAAATCAAGGACCCCTAAACTAATTCTTGTCTCAGTAATAAAGACAACTTCACCAGCAATGCTGCCTTTTTCTGTGAGCAACTATTAATTGTGGGACAGTGCTCATTTCAAACTGCTCAACTCGTTGAACATCATCCTGAATATTTTGAATTTTTTACAATCACATTTCCTTCAACAAGATTTTGTATGGAATCTTCCCCAATTTTTGGTTAGTCGGGCTTCATCTATATGTGTTGTATTCTTGTCAACTCTTAAATTTTTTCTTTCTTTTTCCCTATTTTTGTTTGCTTTAACACCAGAAAATATTTTCTTTTGCAAATTCTCCAAGATGCATAATAACATTCAATTATATTTATACATTTTGCTCACGATTTTGATGCTTTGGGACCAAAAATGAATAAAAAAAGTAAACATGGACTGAAATTGAAAATCATAAAAAAAAAAATGACACCAAAAATTGCTTCAAATTCTTTAGAAAATCATGAGTTCAAATATTTTAGGAAAATATTAAACATTGAAATGAATGTTGCTAGCTTTTTAAGTCATAACATCATAATCAAACATTTTTTTTTTAAAAAAAAAATTTAAAAAAGCAAATTGAACAGATTTATGTGAGTATCACCTTTTCGGATGAATGCAACAAAGGTGGATATAAATGCACAAACAAAATTATATTAGGCCGAAAGAAATTGTCCACTTTGTACACTGATCTAACCTACTAAATAAAACAATAGATAAGAAGACAATTGAATCATTCACAAAGAAGAACATGAAAAACATAAAACTGACATATGTAATGCATCTGCAATTTAAAAAAATAATGGATAATTCAAATTCTTAATTTGGTCATACCACAAATTTGGTAATAATCGAAATATAATTGATAAAAACAATATGCTAAACATAATGCATAGCTGAAGACTACACTAAACATAGAGATTAGATAACATGACATATTATTTATTCAATTATATTTTATAATAGAAAATAAAAATTCTATTCGTTTATAAAATCACCTCAATTATAATTGCACGCCAATTATAATCACAAATGGTTGTACAATCAAATATATAATATAGACAATGTAGTGTTTTAGATAGAGAATTAAAGTCTTAAGTATATATTACCAAAATTTTAAGTGTTTTGTTTAGATAGAGAATTAAAAACTCAAATATATAATATAGACAATTTAGTGTTTTAAAATTATTTATATAAACAATTGGGTGGAAAAAAGTCGTGAAGTAATTGCCGGAAAGCAAAATTAAGGGAGAGAATTATGGAAGCAAAAACATAATGTAGCACAAAATTAATGTAGAGAATTAAAGTAATATTTAATATGGTTGAAAATTATCAAACATCTTTAAATAAAATTGATGGCTGAGATTGATCAAGAGAAAGAGATCAAGGACCATAAAAAAAAAAGGCGGAAACCATAAGAATATTATATAGTTATAGATAATTGATAAACACAACATGCTAAACCCAATGCATAACTTAAGACTACACTAAACATAGATATTAGATAAAATGACATACTCTTGATTATCCGCTTTCCATAAATAGCCGTCCTAATTTTGTTTATCCATTTCCAAATAAGGCAATAAAACAACATTCAATACTATTTAATACTATTATTTCTCTCCACCAAACCCAATTTTACACCATTTAATATTATTATTTCCCTCCACCAAACCCACTTTACCCACTCTACACCAATTTAATACTATTATCACCTATTTTTTCTTAATCTCCGTGTCTACTGTAAATGGATAATAAAAAATAGGACGGGGGGAATATTATTTATTATATTATATTTTATAATAGAGAATAAAAAATCTATTCATCTATAAAATCACCTCAATTATAATTGCAGGCCAATTATAATCACAAATGATTGTACAATCAAATATATAATATAGACAATGTAGTGTTTTAGATAAAGAATTAAAGTCTTAAGTGTATATTACCAAAAATTTAAGTGTTTTGTTTAGATAGGGAATTAAAAACTCAAATATATAAAATAGACAATTTAGTGTTTTAAAATTATTTATTTAAACAACTGGGTGGAAAAAAGTCATGAAGTAATTGCAGGAAAACAAAATTAAGGGAGAGAATTATGGAAGCAAAAATATAATGTAGCACAAAATTAATGTAGAGAATTAAAGTAATATTTAATATGGTTGAAAATTATCAAACATCCTTAAATAAAATTGATGACTGAGATTGATCAAGAGAAAGAGATCAAGGGCCATAAAAAAAAAGGCGGGAAACTAAAATTGACAATCCGTAGGTGTATTATATAGTTATAGATAGATTAAATTACATACTCCAATTTTCCTTATATTTGCTTTGATAATATTAATAATTAATAAACAATAAAAAAGTAAGTAGATAAAAGGGTAAAAATGACACAATACACATGCATTTATTGTTATTTAATGACTTTCTTAATTCATTCGAAACATTGTTAACGTCAAACATTTTGGATCGGAGTGAGTAATAAATAGTAGATGAGTGGGTCTCTTGTGCACCCAAAAGCACCGTACACTCATGCAATTGAATGAACCATTAAAAAAATTACTTGACCCATTGAATATATTAAACATGTTATGTGGATACATGGATAGAGTTGGGGCAAGTGTACGGATCTTAGATCCGTGCACCAGTTGCACATGAGACTTTGTCATAGTAGATTTAAAAAACAAACCGTAGTATGTTAATTTTTAAAGCTTTTATCCGAAAATTTTATCAATAAAATCAAATTAAATAGCATCATAATTATATTAAGATAACATTAATTATTTTTGGAAAAAAATTAAGATAACATTAATTGCATAGCAAAGTTTCTACTATATAAATCCATTCCCCACAAGCTTAATTCATACAAACTCCTATAATTTATCTCGAAAAAGTAGTCCTATATGTCTTTGTATGATCTTATAAAACTCCTATTTTTCTTTATGACCTTAATTAATCCTCTCCATGCCTGCTTTGCTAAAAAAAGAAGGCATATTCATATTACTAGTACTCTCCCAGGAAATTCTCCACTGTAAGTCTAATGATGATCTTGGTGAACACTTCATTTGTCGTGGTCAAGACTATAATTGGAGCTTCTGCACGTTATTTATTGGCGAAACAATATTCCGTTGTGATTTTAAATGGGGTGGAAAAAACGCATATTTTGAAATTTTTAATAACCAAGTGGACATGATATGCAGCGAATGTTATTTTGAAGCTAGTATGATGGAATATGGTTGAAAGAGAATAACCGTGAAAGGATGTGGTATCAGTGACGGACCCAGAAATTTTACCGAGGGGGGCCCAATTTATAACATAAAGTGAAATTTAAACGACTTTAGAATTTTTATATATTTTTGAAAAAAATTATTTGGACTAAACATCTTTATATTAATGAGTCGAATACATTTATATGTATATTGAAAATGTGAATTATATATATTCTTTCTCTATTTTGTTACCACTTTCTCACCTAAAAATCAACATTTTATTTATAGAGTGTTGATTTTTACAAGGATTAGTAATAGTGGTGTACAGTGAACATGATGCACATAATACTTTGTTTAAAGGAGATGCGTTATTCGTATGAGATAGTTTTATACATGATATAGGGTATAATCTATAACACAAATAATACTCATTCTTCCAAAATATTAGGCGTTATCTACACAATTTATCTTCGCTTTACTACTTAGAGGTATCAAATACATTGTGTGTCTTAATTATAAGTATATATATATAAAAAATTCAAGTGGGGTCAGGGGGGCCCAGTGACCCCCCTGGGGTCAAGGTAGGTCCGTCACTGTGTGGTATAGATGGTGAAATTAAATAGAATGAGTTTGCTAGTCCTTCAACTTGTTTTTTTCTAGATTCATAAGATTTAAATTTCCAGTGTAATAAATTGGACGTCCGATTTAATTTCACACGTTGAAGCCTCTCATTTGTATTATCAATATATTGCAACTTCAATTTTGGTGTTGCTATTTTATTGATAGTTTATTGCCTCTTCCTCTACTTTCAATTGGATTTGTTGGGGAAAAAAATGAACGTTTCAATTTCACGCTGCTCGTTTTCTTCTGTGTTTCAATTTTCTAGAACATTTTTTATTTTTATTTCAAAATTCAATATATGTCTTGTAGGTTTCCAATTTTATTTTTAAATATAACACAATGTTTGCACATAAGGACGACGTCACGTTGGGTACAAGGGGAGGCACTGGGACCCCTAAACTCTTACAAAATTCACTCTCTCTCTCTCTCTCTATATATATAATTTGTTTCATATCCTCGTGTCAATGGTGCATAGATTTGGTTTCGATTCTATTTGTCAATTTTTTATTCCCTTTTTCTTTCTCTTTCGTTTAGTAGAAATTATATGGAACTTGGTATTGAAGGCCCTTCTTTCAATAATAAACCAGGTAGGATCAACTTTTGATCGCACTAGTTTTTGCCCGTGCGACGGACCTGTTTTTTTTTTTTTTCCAATAATTTATAAAATAGTAATAAAAATTAATTTATATAACTCTCATTGTATTAAATATTTAATTTCTAGATGAAGTCACAATAGAACACATTAGTTAAGACTTGAGGGTGAACAAAAATATCAAAATTTAACTAATGCCGTAGAGAAGGTATTGTTATATTTTATTTATTTATTTATTTTTAATATTCATAATTTATTAAAGAGTCAATTATAGAAAAAAAAATCACCACCTTTTAATGTTTATATCAATTACAAAATATCTTTTCTTTTTCTTTATGGTTCGAGTCACCACTTTTTAAAGTTTTGAAATATATTGTTAATCATTCACTATTATACACTCAAAATTCCTGAACATCACTCACTTATTAACCATGGACAGAACCAATTTTCATTTGAGTCATCCACCACAGATCCCTGAACTCCAAAACAATGAATGTAACAATATATATATGGACATCACAAATATAAAGGAAAATTAAAATTTATTAATAAAGAATATGAGAACCAACTAATGGGCGAATAGAAGATCCTCCCACTCTTCTTCAGACTTAATAAAGACCGAGACTATAATGGTTGGTTATCAAGCCTTCTCTATAGAAGTTCTTTTTATGAATGCATATAGTACATTTTTTAACACGTGTGTTGCACGTTTTCAGTAAATTTGCAAAAGATGCTCACATGTCTTCAAGTGAGTTGTAAGTTCAAGTCAATAGCACATATATAAAAACATAAAAACTTCACAGTAAATGTCCAAGATATAAGAGCTCTGCTTTCAAATGTAATATTTACAATAAGATTACACACCCCTCAAGAATACATATAAGAGATTAATAATCTTATAGGTAGTTTCCGCATCTCAAAAAGATAAAACCCTGCAATTATATGTAAAAAAATAGGGTCATTATTCAAAAGTGGCAGCACATACTACAACCAATAAAAAATCTCCAAAAAATTAGAAGCCTTATTGAGATTGCTCTATCCCCACTTCTGTTACAAACTTGTGATACTCACCCGGCTTAAAATATCGCAGTCTCTTGTACATAGAGATACCATGTTTCTCATATCCTAGACATAAGCCCCGACAATATTCTTTTTGTCTTTGGTTTCTTCAATAGTTTAATCCCGCAAAGCCATCTAGAATTCTCTCTCCAACCTGTACAAAAGGAATCAAACATGTATTCTTCAATATTTTATCTGCTTTCTCCTCAAATAGTTTGGTCACTCCAATATCCCTGTGACAAATTTCTTTAAATACAAACTGAAAAATGCAATACCAGAGATAAATAGCTCATTCTTGGGGAAGGTATAAAATATCATTGTTAAAGCAATAAAAAAATTATATCCAACAATACCAAATCTTGTGATCGCAGGGTTATTTCCACCCACTCTTCTGTTTTAGATATCTAAAATATTCATGAAGAGAAGAATGTCAATAAGTTGGAAAAAGAAGAAATCCTACCAATTTAATTAATCTCAGATGTTGCCTTTGAAAGACATAGATGATCTCAGAAGACTCAAACTATATCCTCATAATATAACTAATATGTTATTTCATCCTGACAAAAATTGAATTATTTGGAATGCATATTTATAATTCAGTTCCTAAACTCATGATTAAAATCTCTGATCCAAACACAATATAAATTTATTCTTCTAGCAGGAAGATGTATGCATACCAGAAAATTGATATGAAATTGATGTTGTTAAGTAGCAGCAACTAATACCGTATAGATCAAGAACTGCAACTAATACTCTAGCTGTAAAACTAAGGCAAAAAAGAACGCGAAAACGAAGAAGACCAAGATTTACGTGGTTCGGCTTGAAATGCCTACATCCACGGGATCAGGGCACCTTACTTTCACTATACGAACAGGCAATTACAAATTACACTCCTCAATCCGTTCCAATTGAATCGAATTTCACTCAACTCCCTCAAGAACCCTAAGTATTGTGTAAACTCTGTAAAACTCACAATCGAGAATGATAACTGTTACAATCGAACCTTCTAGTGCTAAAAAATATAACCCCTCAACTAATTCTGGTGAATTCCGCATGCAAGGCACTCAAACCGATCAACTAATGTCTGTTGCATTGTCCTCAGTCCCAATCTTCTTAATCTGAACTGATCCCTTTTCCACTTCATCTCTCACAAAGTGTAGCTTGACACTAATGTGCTTTGATCTCTCATGAAATACATGATGCTTCACCAAATGAATGGTGCTCTGATTGTCACACATGATGTCAACACTTTTCTGGTCTATCCCAAACTCCTGCAGAATACCTTTCATCCATATTGCTTCTTTTCATGACTCGAAAGAATGACTATATACTCTGCTTTTGTAGTAGATAGAGCTACCACTGATTGAAGAATAGATCTCCAACTGACTGTTGTACCATACAAAGTGAAGATATAACCAGTGAGAGATTTCCTGGTGTCAATATTCCCAAAGCAAAATCAGATCCATAAAGCCAAGAATTGGATCTGCTTTACTGCTAGTTCTTTCAAACAATAGCCCTACACTTGCTGTGCCTTTTACATATCTGAACACCCACTTCAAAGCATCCCAATGTATGCTTCCAGGATCAGCCATGTACCTACTAACCACACTCATTGCATAAGCAAGATCAGGCCTGCTGCACACCATTGCATACATCAGACTCCCAACACCATTTGAATAAGGAACTTCACTCATAAGTTTTCTCTCAGCACTATTCTTTGGAGATTGCTCCTTTGACAACTTGAATTGTTGACCAATAGGAGTGTTAACAGATTTAGCTTGATGCATGAAGAATTTCTGAAGCACCTTCTGAAGATAACAAGTCTGAGATAAGAATAAGGTTCCCTTACTTTTATTTCTGACAATATCCATGCCTAAGATTCTCTTAGCATCACCAAGATCTTTCATCTCAAAAACTGAGTTGAGCTTTCCCTTCAAGCTTTGGATTCTGGCCAAACTCTTACTAGCAATAAACATGTCATCAACATATAGCAATAGATAAGTAACAACTTCCTGTCCATGCTTCTCCAAGTAAACACAGCTGTCATAGGAGCATCTGACAAAACCCACAGACATCATAAAGCTATCAAACTTCATATACCACTGTCTTGGACTTTGTTTGAGGCCATATAGAGATTTCTTCAGCAAGCAAACCTTGTTTTCACTTCCCTCTGCTATGAATCCCTCAGGCTGTTGCATATAAATGGTTTCAACCAGATCACCATGTAAAAATGCAGTTTTGACATCCATCTGTTGAAGCTCTAAACCTTCTTGAACCACAATGAGCAATAAGAATAACGATGGAGCAAAGTTTTACAACCGGAGAGAACACTTCATTGAAGTCAATCCTTCTCTCTGTGTGAAACCTCTTGCAACAAGCCTTGCTTTGAAATCGATTTGCTCAGTAACTCCCATCTCCACCTTTCTCTTGAAGATCCACTTACTGCTCACAAGTTTCTGATTCAAAGGCCTATTAACCAGCTTCCATATGCCATTCTTTTCAAGAGATTGAATCTCTTCTTCCATGGCAACCATCCACTTTTCACTATCGATTGCTTGCAAAAAGCCTCTCTGTAGTCTCTTGGTTCCCGGTATTCAACTTCTTTCTTGCATCACTAGAGCATAGTATACCATATCAGCATGACCAAATCTGGTAGGTGGTCTAATATTTCTTCTAGCTCTGTCTCTAGTTAGGCTGTAATCTCTGATGTTATCAGGTTGCTCAGGCTCATCTGCCTCATTTTCAACTTCTTCTTCAAAGTTTTGAGTAGTTTCACCATCTCCATCTGTCTCCTGCATCTCCACCTCCACTGAGGTGTCTCCATTTTCAATGTCACCATCAATATCTGAAGATCTTCCATGACTTTGGTATCCCATTTGTTGTTCATTAAAAGTCACATCTCTACTCACAATGCATTTCTGATTTCCTGGTTCCAAACACCAGAGCCTGTAGCCTTTGACTCCTTTTGGATATCCAACAAAAATACACTTCAAAGCTCTGGGTTCAAGCTTATCTTGCTTGATGTGAACATAAGCAGAACAACCAAATACTCTCAACTTAGAATAATCAGATAACTTCTCATACCATAATTCATCTAGTGTCTTCATGTCAATAGCAGCAGATGGAGATTTGTTGATCAAGTAGCAAGCTGTATTCACAGCTTCTCCCCAGAAAGATTTTGGAAGCTTGGCATCAGAAAGCATGCATCTGACCCTTTCCAGAATGGTTCTATTCATTCTCTCAGCAAGGCCATTTTGCTGAGGATTTACAGGCACTGTTCTGTGCCTAGTTATGCCCTTTTCCCTGCAGAAAGATTGAAATTCCTCTGACAAATATTCAAGGCCATTGTCTGTTCTTAAGTGTTTCAACTTCTTCCCTAACTTGTTCTCATATTCAACAGTCCATTCTTTAAATCTATTGAAAGCATCACTCTTCTGCTTCAAGATAAACACCCACATTTTTCTTGAAAAATCGTCTATGATTGTCATGAAATATCTACCTCCACCATGAGATGTAACTCTAGATGGACCCCATATATCAGAATGCACATAATCAAATTTATCAACAGTGGAATGAGTACTTTTAGGAAAAGTTTGCATCTTAGATTTCCCAAGTATGCACTGTTCACAGAACTGAAGCTTTGCCAGATTTCCTTCAGGGAACACTCCCTTCTTAGAGAGAGCTTGGAGGCCTTTCTCTCCAATGTGAGCAAGTCTTTTGTGCCATAGAGTTGAATCTAGTGAATTTGAAGTGGCATCAGCAGTTCCACTCACTGTTTCTCCTATCAGAATATAGAGTCCATTTGATTTCTCCCCTTTCATCACTAATCTGCTATTCTTAGTGACATGTATCAAACCATTTTTTGTGTTGAACTCATATCCCAAAGCATTTAGAGATCCAAGTGAGATAAGGTTCCTTTTAAGTCCAGGAACATATCTCACATCAGTGAGAATTCTGGTTTTCCCATCAAACATCTTGATTCTCACACTTCCACTCCCTTTCACCTTACATCCTATATCATTTCCCAGTAGGACAGATCCACCATCATTCATCTTTAGATTTTCAAACCATCTAGCTGTAGGACACATATGGAAGGAGCAACAAGAGTCAAGAACCCATTCTTGATGCATTTTTGAGTTTGTAACAGTCATGGCTTCTGCACTTTCATAGCCTTCAACTGCAACAACTGCTTCTGCATCTTAGCCTTCTCATTTGCCTTCTGGTCTTTGTTTTTCTCTCTCTCTGGACAATTCTTCTTTAAGTGACCAGTCTTGTGACAAGAGAAACACTTTCTCTTTTCCAAAAAACCATCCTTCTGATCAGATGGACCACCCTTCCCATCTTTCTTCTTGTTGAACTTCTTCTTACCTTTGAATTTTACATTCAAGCCTTCTCCATCTTTAGAAACTTTCTTGACATCCTTCATCTGCAGAAACTTGGTTTTGATAGTTGTTTGAATTGCATCAAAACTAAGTTGTTCCTTCCTTCCAAACAACAAAGTGTCTTTGAAATTTTCAAAAGACTTGGGCAAAGAATTCAGAAGCATAAGAGCCTTATCATCATCCTCCATTTTGACTTCTAAACTTTCCAGATCATCCATAGCCCTCAAGAATTCAGCCAACTGCTCATTCAACCCCTTCTCATCTGTCATTTTGAAAGCTAAGAGTCTCTGCTTCATGTACAACTTGTTTGAGATGGATTTTGCTTGATACAAATCCTCCAGTCTCTTCCACAAGTCAAGCGTAGTTTTCTCTTTTGCAACCTCTCTCAGTGGTTTGTCACCAAGGCACAAGATGATGGTGCTGTGAGCTTTTTCAAGGATTCAGTCTTCTTGGCTTGATTTTCAGTCGCGTTGGTTGAAGATGAAGCCGGCCATTGATCTGCGGGTTTGAGTGCATTCAACAACCCATGGTGAGTGAGAAGAGCCTTCATCTTGATCTTCCAGAGCCCAAAATCGTTTTTGCCTGTAAACTTTTCAATATCGAGTTTCATTGCTGCCATAATCGTTCCCACAGACGGCGCCACTTGTTAAGTAGCAGCAACTAATACCGTATAGATGAAGAAGTAATACTATACCGTTCTGCAATTAATACTCTAAATTCAGTAAAACTAAGGCAAAAAAAAGAACGCTAAAACGAAGAAGACAAAGATTTACGTGGTTCGGCTTGAATTGCCTACATCCACGGGATCAGGGCACCTTACTTTCACTATACGAACATGCAATTACAGATTACACTCCTCAATCCGTTCCAATTGAATCGAATTTCACTCTACTCTCTCAAGAACCCTAAGTATTGTGTAAACTCTGTAAAACTCACAATCGAGAATGATAACTGTTACAATCGAACCTTCTAGTGCTAACAAATGTAACCCCTCAACTAATTCTGGTGAATTCCGGGTGCAAGACACTCAAACCGAGCATTGAAACTGACTCTGCGCTGCACAGAAGCAGTTATAACTGCCATGAACCGGCCTTCACCTGCAGATCCAACTAAGGCCCGGTTCAAGAGATTTAGACCGGTTCTGACTGTACCAAACCCAGTTCCTTGACCACCACATCACACTTGACTTAGTTTGACCATCATACTTGTATCACACTTTGAATTTGATCATCACAGATGTAAACATTAATAAAAAAAAAAAATAGTTAGTACCCAACGAACATGTTGAGGCTCATGTTCAAAAGTAGAACACAGTACTCACAAATTCAAAAAATTCCATGTTACTGATGCAGTTCCACTGTAGATTATTTCGACTTCAAGGAACTTCCTGAATCTGACTTATTTGATCGGTAAATTTCAATTATTTAAGCAACATAATGCTGAATTCACAGAACATGTCGAAATAGCTAGCCTTAAAATTAACATGGTATCACATATGGTAATTAGAAATATTAATAATCATTGAAGGGGTGAGACTTCTCGATGTGAGGTGTAGAAACAACAATCATTAAAATTTTGTATGATAAGAGTCAGCAAGACTACATGCATAATATCAAAATCTAAATCAATAATATTTAAGTGCAAGTTAAAATGCATCCACAATTGATGAATATAAACCGTCTCAGCAGATTTATGAATCAATAAGAACTAAACGCAAATGCTCAAGTTACATAAAATGGAAACTATACACTTTCTGAGCAACTATTAATTGTGGGTTCTGGTCCCCCGGATTAGTCGGTCTTCGGGCCGGATATCGGGTTATCAAAAAAAAAATTAATTGTGGGACAGTGCTCAGTTCAAACTGGTCAACTCGTTGAACATCATCATGAACATTTTGAATTTCTGACGATCACGTTTCCTTTAACAAGATTTTGTATGGAATCTTCCCCAATTTTTGGTTAGTGGGCTTCAACTATATGTGTTGTATTCTTGTCATTTCTTAAATTTTTTCCTTTGTTTTTCCCTATTTTTGTTTGCTTTAACACCATAAAATATTTTTTTATGCAAATTCTCCAAGATGCATTATAACATTCAATTATATTAATACATTTTGCTCACAATTTTGGTGCTTTTGAACTAAAAATAAATAAAAAAAAGTAAACATGGACTGAAATTGAAAATTATAAAAGAATAAAAATGACACCAAAAATTGCTTCAAATTCTTTAGAAAATCACGAGTTCAAATATTTTAGGAAAATATTAAACATTGAAATGAATGTTGCTAGGTTTTTAAGTCATAGCATCATAATCAAGCCTTTTTAAAATTAAGAGAAAAAAATGTCAATTGAACAAATTTATGTGAGTATCACCTTTTAGGATGAATGCAACAATGGTGGATAGAAATGCACAAACAAAATTATATTAGGCCGAAAGAAATTGTCCACTTTGTACATTAATCTAACATACTAAATAAAACAATAGATAAGAAGACAATTGAATCATTCACAAAGAAGAACATGAAAAACATAAAACTGACATATGTAATTCATCTGCAATTAAAAAAACTGATGGATAATTCAAATTCTTAATTTGGTCATACCCACAAATTTGGTGATAATCCAAATATAATTGATAAAAACAATATGCTAAACATAATGCATAACTTAAGACTACATTAAACATAGAGATTAGATAAAGTGACATATTATTTATTATATTATATTTTATAATAGAGAATAAAAAACCTGTCCATTTATAAAATCACCTCAATTCTAATTGCACGCCAATTATAATCACAAATGATTGTACAATCAAATATATAATATAGATAATGTAGTGTTTTTGATAGAGAATTAAAGTCTTAAGTGTATATTACCAAAATTTTAAGTGTTTTGTTTAGATAGAGAATTAAAAATTCAAATATATAATATAGACAATTTAATGTTTTAAAATTATTTATATAAACAATTGAGTGGAAAAAAGTGGTGAAGTAATTGCAGGAAAGCAAAATTAAGGGAGAGAATTATGGAAGCAAAAACATAATGTAGAACAAAATTAATGTAAAGTAATATTTAATATGGTTAAAAATTATCAAACATACTTAATTAAAATTGATGGCTGAGATTGATTAAGAGAAAGAGATCAAGGACCATAAAAAAAGGTGGGAAACCAAAAGTTGACAATCAGTAGATGTATTATATAGTTATAGATATTATAAAGTTTATGTTTATGCATTATCATTATTTAAGAAATATATATTTTTTAAATAGTAATAACATATATAAGTGATAGTATTTTTAGGAAAAAAGCAAAGAGTACAGTCTGCACAAGATATGCGAGTGACAATAGAGAGTAATAATAGACTAGACAAGCCCATCCAAATTAACCGACACCTACATATTAATACAAGGATTTGATTTTCTCCACTACTCACTAATCGAACACTACAATTTAACACAAGATCTAACTTTGAGCCAAAAAATAAAAAAAATACAAATTTTGTTAATTGCTTCTTGAGTACTAGACCGCATACCGCATACCATTGGTAGTATTTATTTATAACGGTTCTAATAAAATTTATCGTGAACTCAAGTTCAAAAATCTACTTATTAGAAGGATTTTGTTTTCTATTAAACCGACACTCCTTTCCCATTATTTGCACTCACAATTACAATCACTAGTTTAAATATCTAAATGACGGGTCAGTTTTTTGCAGCTGTACTGAAACATTCATATAAAAATACTTCTTTTAAAATTCCACTATAATCCGTCAACATGGACGTAGTGTAATCATCTATCTTTTTATTTAAATGAACCATCGTAAGGTGCATGTGAGATTAAGGTACACCTGCTGCTTGTTAATAAATAAAGAAAGCATCATGTTACATTAATAAAAAATAGTGTAAAAAAGGGACAGCAAATTATCCTGCGCATCAACTGGAGAAATTAAAAAACAAAAGAAGAATTTTCGTAAAGATAATTTAACAAAACAAGAACCTAGCTACTAGCATTTAAATCTTGAACTAGGATAACCAAGTTGATCCATAAAATCAACGGCCATGAAATACTTTGAATTAAGTTGAATATTGATGACAAATTAGATCATGTGATACATGTGTAACTATACCCATCAAGAATCATAAGTTCAGCATGTCAATTATTTTCTCGGGAGATGTGAGTAACTTGTCAAATCAAACACTGTGAAACTTGTTCATCGCATAAAATGATATCATTTAAAAATTAATACTACTATTTTTATAAATTAATATCAATATCATAATATTAATTTATAAGTGTAGTGATACAGTTGATAAGTATAATAATATTAATTTATAAGTCATGTAATGGTATAGATTTCATATTATAAACAAGTTTCACCGGAAACTTGCTCCAGATCAAAATTATTTAATAATACTGTAAGCAAATAAATTTAATTACAAATTAAATTATGACACGTGGAAAATCGGACGTTGAAAGTCAATTGAATTTATTTAATTGGGAATACAAGATTAATTCCTAAAACAAATAAATAATTGATGAAGTAAATTGGGTCTCTAAAGTCCAATAATTAATTTAATTGGGCCTCAAAAGTCCAATAAATCGAATTGGGCATCTAAAGTCCAATAATAAATCAAATTGGGTCTTTAAAGTCCAATAATTAATTAAATTGGGCCTCAAAAGTCCAATAAACCGAATTGGACCTCTAAAGTTCAATAATTAATTAAATTGAGCCTCCAAAGTCCAATAAATCGAATTGGGCCTCCAAAGTCCAATAAATCGAATTGGGCCTCCAAAGTCCAATAAATCGAATTGGGCCTCTAAAGTCCAGTAATTAATTAAACTGGGCCTCTAAAGTCCAATAAATTAAATCAAGCCCAGTCCAAAACTGTGGAGCCCATCAGATATTTCTAGAAAGTTCTAGAACCTTCCGGCCCGTCAGGTCAAGCCCTTCAAATCTAGGGCAAAATTCACATTCCACACCTATAAATAGGGGTCTCATTCCTCTCATTTGACACACACAAAAATATTGAATACACAAGAATTCGTAAGTCTAGCGACCGAGTTTTGTGATTCAAAAGTAATTCTTCAAGGCGTTCTTCAAGTTTTTCAAGGCGTTCTTCAAGGAAGTCGGCACTACGAACGATCTTCGATCCAAGATTAGGGTGCTAAGCCTCTTGGATCCGCGTTCTCCAAGTTGAAGTTCTTCGAGTTCTTCAAGGAAGTTCTTCGAGTTCTTCATGTCCCTCGAGTGTCCCTCGGAAGTCCCTCGGAAATCACAAAAAGAACGGTCTTCGATCCAACATCACGGTGCTAAGCCTCTTGGATCCACGTTCTTCTCAAAAGTCCCTCAGAAATCAAGCAAGAACAGTCTTCAATCCAACATCACGGTGCAAAGCCTCTTGGATCCTCGTTCTTCTCAAACGTCACTCGGAAGTCAATCAAGAACGGTCTTCGATCCAAGATCACGGTGCTAAGCCTCTTGGATCCGCGTTCTCCCCACAGTCCCTCGAAAGTCCTTTTAATCCAAGATAAAGGTGCTAAACCCCTTGGATTAATATTATAAAGTCCTAAAATTCAAGCCACGGATAAGATTCGCTACGGATCCGACTCCGAAAATCTTGGAAGAAAGTCAAAGTCAAGATCGAAGAGAGAATCAGAGGATCAAGTTAGAGATTGCACTCGAATTCACATTCAAATCAAGAAATTATCTTTGTAATTCATTTTTTGTGTTTATTCACATTATTAAATACGAAAAATTGTGTTTACAAATTTTGGCACGCCCAGTGGGACGATCTCTACCTCTCATCTCTTCTCTTCAAGCTCAAGCTACTACAATGACACCCCTTAAGATCAAGATCATAAGGACTGCTACAGAATCATCAGAGATGGATTTCGAGAACGTGAATGTCATCACAAGAAGTATGTCGAAGGGTTCGCAATCACTCGATACTTCTGACAATGTTGAGTGTGAAGGAAACAACTCAATATGCTCTACTCCCCGTTCAACCTCAAGCTCATCATCAGACTCCAACATGGCTTCGGTGATGGTAACAGGCGCTACGACTGTCGAGGACCAGATAGCACATCTGACTAAAGTCATCGAAGGACTCACGAAACACATTCAAGGACAAGATGCTCAGATTACCAAGCTCATGAGCAATTCAGATAAGGCAGAGTCAAGTCGTTCTAAAGGAAAAGAAGTCGAAGGGAACGAGGAGGATGAAACGTCTGCTGAAGATCAACAAAAGGAAGACGATGCATCTATGAAGGACTTATATGTCTCTGCTGATGGTCTGGTTTCGGTTGACCAGATAAGACAGATCATACTAGGAACAATCAAGGACAAGTACGAGGAAAGCTCTAAATCGTCTTTCACCTACACCAAGCCATACACTAAGAGAATTGACGGTTTGAAAATGCCGACAGGTTATCAACCTCCTAAATTTCAACAATTTGATGGCAAAGGCAATCCAAAGCAACATATTGCTCACTTTGTGGAGACTTGCAACAATGCTGGTACTTACGGGGATCACTTAGTCAAGCAATTTGTGCGCTCTCTGAAAGGAAATGCATTCGATTGGTACATTGATTTGGAGGCCAACACAATTGATAGTTGGGAACAGTTGGAGCAAGAATTTCTAAATATATTCTACAGCACTCGAAGGACGGTTAGCATGATCGAGTTGACAAGTGCTCGTCAGTGGAGGGAAGAGCCTGTTGGGGAATAAGTTGTGTTGGGATATTTTAGTTTTGATGAATTATGCCAAAACATTATCAACTTGTGTTATTGAAGCTAATTTACAGATAACAAGTTGAGGGGGAACGAGAGAACAAATTGAGGGGGAACTCACGAAATCAGATGTAGATGATCGAGATCAGACGAGGTTGCGTAGATTTAGACCGATCGAGAGATCGATGATGAGTTAGATGAGTTCCGAAAGTTAACCGATGATCGCGGCAAAATCGAAGAGAAGAAAAGCTAAGCGATTGATCGGAAGATCAAATTACGAAACAGACTGATCGGATGATCAAAAGAACAATGTCGGTGATATGGTGATCAAAAAAGCGAACATGTTGATCAAAAAGAAATTGACCGTAAGATCGTAAGAGAAGGTTGCGGATCGGAAGAGGAGCGGATGAGATCGATCGAGATCGGGACGTGATCGAGATCGGATATGAAGATGAAGCAGATGATCAAGATCGACGTGATTGAGATCGGACAAAGCTAAACCGATATCTTTAAACCTAATGTACTCACCGATGCTATCCCGAGATATTGATTCGAAGAAGTATTGATCGATCGGAATTTGATCGGATCGTGCAAAGAAGAAATCGATAGCTTTGAGTCAAAGTGACTGAAGGTCGGGATGTCCGAATTCAGAGAATCGAACTCGGTCGGCTGAGTATCAAGATGCCTGATCGATAAGGTCCGCCAAGAGAAGTCTATTTGAATCAAGTATCCCGAGGCTCGGATGAGAAATCGAGACTCGGATAAACTCAAGACTTCGGATAGAATCAAGACTCAAGATGTCTCAAGACACCGAGACTCGAGAGAATCTGAATGATTCCAAGGCGAGGAATCGAGGAATATAGCCGTTAGAATCGGTGACGTGGGACCAATGAGAGGAAGACAACCAACCAAGAAGTTGTTGTATTTACTTACAAGAATAGTATGGATTTGAATGTGATTCTTTCCAACGGTAACATTCAAATTCACACTATAAATACAAGGTCTTTCATCATTCTAATGTGTGGATGCGTGGAGATTATAGCACGAGATGCTACAGAGCCAAAGAGAGTTATACCCAAAGCATTCCCACCCTAGAACACAAGTCTGTAGATATACAAATATGTTCAAGAGTGTTCTAGAACCCAATCTAAGCAACCCACGATGTATCCTAAGCTTAGAGAGATTTTCCCAACCTTAGCATTGAGGCTAAACAAATGTAAGGGAAAATCTCAACCTAGTTGAAAAACCAAACAAACCTTACCCAAATCGATTCGGTTAAGTTTGTAGGTGAGTGTGAACTTCGGTAAACATCTAGCAATCCCGAAAGGGAGGGTAGGCAATCCCGAAAGGAGGGTGAGGGTGATATAAGTCCCGTTGGAGTGTGAACTCGGTAAACATCAGAGGCAATCCCGTGGAGGGTGATAAGTCCCGAGGTGAACCCGAGAGGGTGATAAGTCGATTGGAAGGAATTTCCCTAGAAGCGAGGGAGAGTGGATGTAGGAGCTTGGTCTCCGAACCACTATACTTTGTTGTGTTCTTTATTGCTTTATGTTCTTATATTGTCATACGCATTCGATTATAAGCAAAACACAACACATGAGCTTAAAACGCAAAAATCTGTAATCACCATTCCTTCACCCCTGTTTTTATATGCATTTCATGATTATTCCGCAAAATGGGTTTTTCCACTGGGACTATCAAGTTGCACAGATCTATTCGGGGTGAATATTTGAATACAAATTTAATTCTTATAATTATTACTAGCATGAATTAATCCTATATTAATTCAAATAATAATCCAACAACAAATCATGCATATAATTAATTCACGTAAATCCCTACGATGCGAATTCTACGAGTTTACGTGAACGCATTACCTCTTGGGGACGGCAAAGTGATCCGGGGTGATTAGACTAACCAAAAGAACTTTCCAAGTATTCCCTTAATCCTTGTTCGACTATCCGGTGGTAGGACACTTGTGAACAATTAACAAAAAGGAAAATAAATTATGTTGCACCACCTTTGTGGATTTACTAATTTTTTCAGCACATGGAATTGTACTTGGGAATGAAAGAGTCATCCCCTATTTATAGAGCATAGGTGGTCTAAATTTTGGGTAGAAAATAATGTGGGAAAATCTTTTCTTGATCTCCAAGAAATCTTGAATATATCTCCTATATTCTTTTTCCCATAATTATAATATTCCACAAAATCCCACATACTCTTTGTTATGGAGTAATTTTCGAAAATTATAGGAAAGATTCCAAGATTTTGATCTTCTTGAATTTATGAGATATTCTTGTATTTCAAGAAATACATAACTTCCATAATATATTTTCAAGAAAATCAAGAAAATCTTTCTTGCCCTTAATTATCCAAATTTTTTGAAATTATCTTCATGAATAACCAAGCGGGAGATTTCTTGAATTTAATGAGATAATCTTGTATTCCAAGAATACATATCTTCATTCCATAACAAAATTCAAAGAAAATCTTTCTCCCCTTTTATCCATAAATTTTGAATTTCATGAGGAAAAATAAGCAACAATATTTATTTTATTTTAAACACATTTTTCAGTTATTGGACTATATGTTGGGCTACTCAGGGGGCCTTTAGGAGAATTAAGATTTGACCTTCCAATGGATCTTGAATTATCAATATTGAGCCACAATATTATCCAAGCCCATAAATATTAATTAATCCCACTACTTAATTAATATTGCACTATCCATCTTAACCCATATTACAGTCAATATGACTCCCGGTTATTATTTCCCGTGTTTAAGATTATCTAGCCCATTAATTAATTCAAGCCACTGAAATAGCTTTCCATTAATTAATATCTTTTGTCCTTGGTCAAGGAACGGTTCAACATTATTATCCATACCGGAAACTAATTCCACTTGCAAGATTTGGTATGATAAATCTTATGAACCTCCCAAGGGGGCAAATCGAACAAGCGTACTTGCACACGATTCTCCGTATTAAATCTTAGCAATCACATGTGACCAATAATATTGCCCAAGATAAAAAGTATTGAATCTCGTTGATTCTCTACCCATGATAAGTCAAAGCAATAATTACCAACCACACGTGATCCTATTTAAGGAACTAAGATTAAGAAATAACGAACCACTGAGGTCTAATTCTTCCTTGTTCAGTTATGAAGAATTTGTCCTCCTGTAGGTCCTATTCAGTGCATCAGTCATGCACTAGTGCAATCTCTTGGTCAAGACAACCTAATCTGAGCCTTACACTTCAACCTTTCACGATGGATTGTTCATTTCCATCTAGGTCGTGAATGGTGTACTTTTAGTTACAAGGGACTGTTAATTTAATCTTCTGTGATCTGGTATCACTAAATTAACTACAATGTAACACGTACTATTTAATGAATAGTTATGCAGTAAATAGATGTAACATTCAATGATATTTAAAGCATCAGCGATAAACAATTTATTTCAGTAAATAAGTCCGAAATTCAGTTTTGATTATACAAAGTAAAAAGCATACTTTCCAGTATAATCCCAACAATCTCCCACTTATACTCAAAGTCTGCTTTTAAGTATACCACAACATGTCTCTTGTAGTTCCTAATTCGTGACATCTAATGTCACCTACACGAACCTAATAGTTTCTCCCACTTATACTCAAAGCAGATTGACAACGGTCTTGACACCCATTCCTTCCACATGTCTCTCGAATGTATTCAGAGGCAGACCCTTTGTGAATGGATCTGCTAGGTTGTCTTCTGATGCTATCTTTGCCACATCTATATCTCCTCTCTTAACGATATCTCGTATAAGATGGTATTTCCTTTAAATGTGTTTACTGGCTTTGTGGGCTCGTGGTTCCCTTGAATTTGTAAGTGCTCCGGCATTGTCACAATAAACAGTGATTCTGCTGGGCAAATTCGGTCCACTAGGAAGTTCTTGAGCCAAACCGCTTCTTTCGCTGCCTCGCAAGCAGCTACATATTCGGCTTCCATGGTAGAATCTGCGACGCATTTCTGATTGACGCTTCTCCATGTCACGGCTCCTCCCCCCATGCAAAACACACTACCGGAGGTAGATTTTCTGGAGTCTATGTCTTATTGGAAATCCGAGTCCGTGTAGCCGATGGGGATTTGACTATCTGACTGATAAATCAACATTCTATCCCGAGTTCTTTTCAGATACTTCAAAATGTTTTTAACTGCCGTCCAATGCTCTTTCCCCGGGTTACTTTGATATCTTGCCACCATGCCAGCGGCAAAGCAGATATCCGGTCTCGTACACAACATTGAATACATAAGGCTTCTGACAGCCGAAGCATAAGGAATGCCTCTCATGTCATCTATCTCCTTTTGCGTATTAGGACACATTTTCTTGGATAGATGGATTCCATGTCTAAAAGGTACGAAGCCTTTCTTGGAATCTTGCATGCTGAATCGTTTCAAGACAGTGTCTATGTATGAAGCTTGCGATAAGCCTATCATCCTTTTCTTGCGATCCCGAGTGATCTTGATCCCAAGGATGTGTGCGGCTTCCCCTAAGTCCTTCATATCAAACTGTTTTGAAAGCCATGCCCTTACGTCTAATAACACCTTTACATCGTTCGATGATCGAATGTAAATCTCACGTATAGTACTAAGAATACCAATGCAGTTCCGACACGCTTTTTGTACACACAACTTTCAAACTCATTTTGATCGAACCCATAAGACTTTATAACATGATCAAAACATTGGTTCCAAGCTCTGGATGCCTGTTTGAGTCCGTAAATGGACTTCATGAGCTTACAAACTAGGTGTTCTTGGCCTTTTTCAATGAAGCCTTGGGGTTGTTGCATATAGATCTCTTCATCAAGACTTCCGTTAAGGAAAGCTGTCTTGACATCCATTTGCCAGATTTCAAAGTCGAAATCTTGTGACAATCGATAAGAGAATATGGATGGACTTAAGCATGGCTCTTGGCGAAAAAAGTTTCCTCATAATCGATCCTTCTTTTACGAGTATAACCTTTGCCACTAGTCTTGCTTTGAAGGTTTCAACCTTCCCGTCCGGTCCTCTTTTCCTCTTATACACCCACTTGCAACCAATGGGTTTGACCTCATTAAGTGGTTCGACTAGCTCCCACACTCTGTTATGAAACATAGAACCCATTTCGGCATTCATTCTTTGTTTTGCCAAGAATCTGCATCCTTATCTTGGATTGCCTCGTCATATGTCCATGGGTGCGATTCATCTTGTCCGGGAATCAAGTCCGAGGACTCTCCTATTCCCATGAATCTCTCGGTTGTTTTCACAACCCTCCCTTCTGACGAGGTTCCAGTTGTGTAAGTGTGTCATTTGGTATATCATCTAAATGCAGTTGGCATTGAGGTTAGCCCCTTAGCTCATTTAAGGTAATCTCACTTACGGGTCTTCTTTAGTTCATATAGTCTTTCTTAAAAATCTAAAGTGGGTGCTTATTACCACCTTTTGATCTTCAGGACCATAAAACATACACTTTTTTGTTCCTCGGGGTATCCACAAACAACCTTAATTACGATCGAGGATCCAATTTTAGGCTTCCTTATCCAACACGTGGGCGGACACCCCAAATCCTCATGTGTCTCATATACTAGGCTTTGCTTGGGTCTACAATTCTTTGGGAGTTTTGGGAACCGAATTGGATGGCACCAAGTTCAGAATGTAGGCTGTTGTTTCCAATGCATGACCCCAGAACGACTTGGGTAGATCCGCATAACTCATCATAGATCTAACCATTTCCAAGAGAGTTTTGTTTCTTCGCTCTGCAACCCCGTTTTGTTGAGGGGTTCCTGGTGCAGTGAGCTGGGATGCAATCCCTTCATCAAATAAGTAGTTCAAAAACTCATCGCTGAGGTATTCGCCTCCACGATCGGATCGTAGAGACTTGATACATTTTTCCCTATGATTCTCTGCTTGAGCCTTAAATTCTTTGAATTTCTCAAAGGTCTCAGATTTATGCTTCATAAGGAAAATATAACCGTACCTTGAGTAATCATCAATAAAAGTGACAAAATACTCATAACCTCCTCTCGCTTTGGTTGACATTGGACCACATAAATCTGTGTGAACGATCTCTAACACTTCTTTGGCCCTATTCCCCTTGGCTCCAAATACCCTCTTTGTCATTTTACCCTCCAAACATGATTCGCATGTTGAAATTGGTTCAACTTGGAGAAACTCCAGTGAATCGTCTTTCACCAACCTTTGGATCCTCTTTGGATTTATATGACCTAATCTCAGATGCCATAGAAGTGTTTCGTTCACGTCTGATGAACGTTTTCTTTTCTCGGAAACAGTTGATGTGTTATAGGATGCATTTCGTGAGTGGTGTGCACAGTTAATTGTATAGAGATTATTCGACAACGTTCCATGACAAATAAATTTATCAAAAAGAGAAATGGTAACAACTTTATTAAAAGTAACCGAATATCCATCATGAAAAAGTTTAGAAACGGAAATTAAATTCTTTCTAAAATTCGGAACGTAAAGAACATCTCTTAAAATTAAAACTATGTATTCAAAAGACAGGTGCACTTCTCCCACTGCTCTCGTAGCATCGTCCAGTGTGATGAGGATCTCACTCCCACTAAGTTGTCTGGTCCGTTTGAACCCCTGTAATGTGAAACAAACATGATCAGTGGATCCCATATCCACCACCCATAAATGGGAGGCATACGCCGCTAAACAAGTTTCAACAACTAGTGCGTGAGAATTACATTTCTTTCCATTCCTTTTGGGTTTGGAACAGGCTGACCTCCAATGTCCTTTTTCACCGCAGTTGAAGCACTTCCCCTTAGATGGCTTGTTCACACCTCCACCCTTCTTCACACTTTCTTTGCCATTGGCAACACTTGAGTTCACTTGCTTGTGGCCTTTGTCCCTTTTCTTGTTCTTACCACCCCTTGGCCTAGAAGAGGAAGAAGGTCCATTTGTCACCAAGGCTTGGCTCTTTTGCCCCAATATCGCCTCTGCCGAGACTAAAGCTTGCAACAAATTAGACATCGAGAACTTCTGATTATTCATCTTGTAGTTCAGCCTGAACTGTTCAAAACTTTTCGGCAGAGAGTGGAGCACGAAATCGATTTGGGTCTCGATATCGTATCCAGCGCCAAGTACCTCAAGTTTGTTAAGGTGAGCCATCATCTGGAGAACGTGTTCCCTTACTGGCGTTCCCTCCACCATTTTCATAGAGAGCAAGTCTCTCATGGTGATCTGACGAGCCACACGGTTCTGATGTTGAAACATCGCTTTAAGACTAGTCATGATGTCTGCAGCGGTCTCAACGTTCTGGTGTTGGTGTTGCAACACATCTGACATAGAAGCCAAGATCGTACACTTTGTCATTTCGTTGGAACGCTCCCAGTCAGCATACTCTTTCTTAACCGTTTTAGTGGACTCATCTTTTGGCTTTTCCGGTTTAGGTGTAGTGAGAACCCAGTTATAGCTTTGTGCAGTGAGGACAATATTATGTTTTCGATTCCAATCAACAAAGTTTTCACTAGTAAGTAAATTGTCCTTAAGTATATTGAATAGTGGATTAAAAGGTTGCGACATGATGAACTGAAATAAACAATAATATGCATAAGCACAAATATATCACAAGGTTTGATCACATGCATCATATTAAAATCTCAAAAAAATATGAACATGCATCAGCCAACATCTCAAAACAGTTTAAATAAGCCACGTGGGGTGGGTCATTATTTAAACACATTCAAGCAGGTTACAAACAAGAACAGTTACAAACCTTTAATATCCAGATTAATAGTTGGCTCTCACTTGACCAATATAAAATTGACAGGGACTTCGGGGAAGTATATGCATATCAATTTTATACCTAAGTAATAACCATGATTAAATACAGGATTATTATTTCGTATTGAACGAGCCTCGTGGGGAGGGTCATCATCGCCACTAGTAATAATCCACAATCATCCATTTGGAATTCATTCATGTGAAAGCTAACTTTTGACCGTCCCGTGGGGGGAATTTCTCCAAAAGAATTCACAAATAAATAAACCATGGAGGTCAAAATTAATTTAATTTTATTATCCGGAATAAAATTGTCAATTAATTATTTAAACATACTTAGTAATTTTTGAAGGTGAGATTTTTCATTGGGCAACTCTCATGCAAACACATTTAAACAAATTAAATAAAGCATAAGATAACTCAATAGTAAATCAAGCAAAGCAGAAAAATAAACATATTGGGCACAAATTGTCCAATTGTCATGGTTTGATTTTTCTTGGCTTTATCTTCAAGAAACGTCATCTTGAATTTCTCTCACTAGATCGTCTCGAAAAGAACTCCGTCTCGAAACGCCACGCCAAGTAGCTCGCAGCCGGGATGCACGCCCGCATCCGGCCGGCCACTCGGCCAAGTTAGCCTCGGCACACCTCGGCAGGCTTCGCCCGCCTGTGCCTCGGCAGGGTCCGGTAGTTCCTCAGCAGGCGACGCGTGTACCCGCATGCATCCGCACGCGCGTGCTCGCCAGCCTTGCCTCGCCCACGGAACGGCGGGCTTCTGGCGTCCCATGGCGTGCTCGCCTCCGTCGGCCAACCCCCGCGCCGCGGTGCGCGTGCGCTAAGCGCCCGCCCGTCTTGCGCTGCTGATCTGTGGCTTCGGCCCTCGGGTCTCACCCGCCCCGTCGTGCTGCTGCGTGTCGCGTCGCAAGCGTGCCTCCCTTGGCACGTTTCGCGTGATGCATGCCGCCTACGCCCGGTTCTGGATTTTATCCTTTAATTCTTCGTCTCCGTCCTGGTTCCGATCCGGTTACAATTTATTTACAAAAAATAATTAAACCTAGATCTAGACTAGTCTATTACATTGATCAAATCAAACAAATCCTAATCTACTCGTGGATTTTCTCACGAGGCAAAACGAATCCGAACTAATCGAATTAAAAACCATAATTTATATGCATGCATAAATAAACACATTAAATTCCATGACAATTGGATACCTGCAAAAAAGATCTAGCAATTCTACTATCCAATTTCAAATTTAATGACAGCGAATTAAATTACAATTTAAAAAATTCAGAGTCCCGAAACCGTGGCTCTGATACCAGTTGTTGGGGAATAAGTTACACAGATCTATTCGGGGTGAATATTTAAATATAAATTTAATTCTTATAATTATTACTAGCATGAATTAATCCTATATTAATTAAAATAATAATCCAACAACAAATCATGAATATAATTAATTCACGTAAATCCTACGCATGCGGAATTCTACGAGTTTACGTGAACGTACCTCTTGGGACGGCAGTGATCTGGCTGATTAGACTAACCAAAAGAACTTCCAAAGTATTCCCTTAATCCTTGTTCGACTATCCGGTGGTAGGACACTTGTGAACAATTAACAAAAAGGAAAATAAATTATGTTGCACCACCTTTGTGGATTTACTAATTTTTTCAGCACATGGAATTGTACTTAGGAATGAAAGAGTCATCCCCTATTTATAGAGCATAGGTGGTCGAAATTTTGGGTAGAAAATAATGTGGAAAAATATTTTCTTGATCTCCAAGAAATCTTGAATATATCTCCTATATTCTTTTTTCCATAATTATAATATTCCACAAAATCCCACATACTCTTTGTTATGGAGTAATTTTCGAAAATTATAGGCAAGATTCCAAGATTTGGATCTTCTTGAATTTATGAGATATTCTTGTATGTCAAGAAATACATATCTTCCATAATATATTTTTAAGAAAATCTTTCTTGCCCTTAATTATCCAAATTTTTCAAAATTATCTTCATGAATAACCAAGTGGGAGATTTCTTGAATTTAATGAGATAATCTTGTATTACAAGAATACATATCTTCATTCTATAACAAAATTCAAAGAAAATCTTTCTCCCCTTTTATCCATAAATTTTGAATTTTATGAGGAAAAAACAATATTTATTTTATTTTAAACACCTTTTTCAGTTATTGGACTATATGTTGGGCTACTCAGGGGGCCTTTAGGAGAATTAAGATTGGATCTTCCAATGGATCTTGAATTATCAATATTGAGCCACAATATTATTCAAGCCCATAAATATTAAGTAATCCCACTACATAATTAATATTGCACTATCCATCTTAACCCATATTACAATCAATATGGCTCGGTTATTATTTCCCGTGTTTAAGATTATCTAGCCCATTAATTAATTCAAGCCCTTTGAAATAGCTTTCCATTAATTAATATATTTTGTCCTTGGTCAAGGAAGCGGTTCAACATTATTATCCATAAGGAAACTAATTCCACTTGCAAGATTTGGTATGATAAATCTTATGAACCTCCCAAGAACCAAATCGAACAAGCGTACTTGCACACGATTCTCCGTATTAAATCTTAGCAATCACATGTGACCAATAATATTGCCCAAGATAAAAAGTATTGAATCTCGTTGATTCTCTATCCATGATAAGTCAAAGCAATAATTACCAACCACACGTGATCCTATTTAAGGAACGAAGATTAATAAATAACGAACCACTGAGGTCTAATTCTTCCTTGTTCAGTTCTGAAGAATTTGTCCTCCTGTAGGTCCTATTCAGTGCATCAGTCATGCACTAGTGTAATCTCTTGGTCAAGACAAGCCAATCTGAGCCTTACACTTCAACCTTTCACGATGGATTGTTCATTTTCATCTACGTCGTGAACAACGTACTTTTAGTTACAAGGGACTGTTAATTTAATCTTCTGTGATCTGGTATCACTAAATTAACTACAATGTAACACGTACTATTTAACGAACAGTTATGCAGTAAATATATGTAACATTCAATGATATTTAAAGCATCAACGATAAACAATTTATTTCAGTAAATAAGTCCGAAATTCAGTTTTAATTATACAAAGTAAAAAGCATACTTTCCAGTATAATCCCAACAGAGCCAGTGGTTGATTACATAAACCGATGGAGGAATCTAAGCCTGAACTGTAAAGATAGATTGTCTAAAACTTCAGCAATCGAAATGTGCATCCAAGGAATGCAGTGGAGTCTTCGGTATATTCTCCAAGCTATTCAACCGAGATCTTTCGAAGATTTGGCTACTAAGGCTCACGACATGGAGATAAGTATAGCCACGAGTGGAGTTCAAAGATCACTATCTCAAGAATCCCGTAGGTCCGAGGACAATCAAGAAGTCAGAAATGGGGGCAAGCCCTTCGTGAAGGTTCCAAATAAAGAATCTATAGCAGTGACTACTACAACCGTTAAATTCCGTAGAGATGAGAATGATGCAAGTGACAAAGGAAAGAACGTCATGCAAGACAACGGGCAAATGATAATGTCTTTTAAAGAGTTGCAACGAAAACAATATACTTTCTTGGACTCCGATGTTCCGGGCATATTCAACGACTTGCTTAAAGCAAAATTCATCGAGTTGCCAGAAATGAAACGACCGGAAGAAGTTGAGCGGACTGATGACCCTAGATATTGCAAATATCACCGATCTGTAGGGCATCCAATTCAAGACTGCTTTATATTTAAAGAGAAAATCATGCGGCTAGCCGAACAAGGAAAGATTATACTTGAAGATGATAAGACGACTGCGAATGTTCTCACCTTCGAAAATGACAATACTTTGTATCATGTGGAAAATGGAGAAAACAACGATGCATGCCAGTCTGACCACGATCATTCTGCAGTTGTAACTTTTACAGACGAGGACTTGCTACTTGGTTCACAACCTCACAACCGACCATTGTTCGTAACCAGTTACACTTTGAAGCAAAAAGTGAATCGAATCCTAATTGACGGAGGCTCAGGCGTGAACATCTTACCTTTGAGGATAATGAAAAAGTTAGGAATACCAGCAGAAGACCTCGGGAACAGCCGGTTGATGATCCAGGGTTTCAATCTAGAAGGACAAAGAGCCATCGACACAATAGTATTGTATTTATTGATTGATGGATGCCCTCGACGGTACTCTTCCATGTCATAGATGCAAGGACGTCATACAATATGCTCTTAGGACGCCCATGGTTGCACAACTACGGTGTGATACCCTCGACATTACACCAATGCTTTGTTGGGGTTATACTGGAAAGTATGCTTTTACTTTGTATAACCAAACTGAATTTCTGTCTTATTTACTGAAATAAATTTTTTATCACTGATGCTTTAAATATCATTGAATGTTACATATATTTACTGATTAACTGTTCAATAAATAGTACATGTTACATTGTAGTTAATTTAGTGATACCAGATCACAGAAGATTAAATTAACATTCCCTTGTAACTAAAAGTAAGTTGTTCACGACCTAGATGGAAATGAACAATCCATCGTGAAAGGTTGAAGTGTAAGACTCAGATTGGCTTGTCTTGACCAAGAGATTACACTAGTGCATGACTGATGCACTGAATAGGACCTACAGGAGGACAAATTCTTCAGAACTGAACAAGGAAGAATTAGACCTCAGTGGTTCGTTATTTATTAATCTTCGTTCCTTAAATAGGATCACGTGTGGTTGGTAATTATTGCTTTGACTTATCATGGATAGAGAATCAACGAGATTCAATACTTTATATCTTGGGCAATATTATTGGTCACATGCGATTGCTAAGATTTAATAAGAAGAATCGTGTGCAAGTACGCTTTTTCGATTTGCCCCCTTGGGAGGTTCATAAGATTTATCATACCAAATCTTGCAAGTGGAATTAGTTTTCGGTATGGATAATAATGTTGAACCGTTCCTTGACCAAGGACAAAAGATATTAATTAATGGAAAGCTATTTCAGTGGCTTGAATTAATTAATGGGCTAGATAATCTTAAACACGGGAAATAATAACCGGGAGCCATATTAACAGTAATATGAGTTAAGATGGATAGTGCAATATTAATTATGTAGTGGGATTAATTAATATTTATGGGCTTGAATAATATTGTGGCTCAAGATCCATTGGAAGGTCCAATCTTAATTCTCCTAAAGGCCCCTCAAGTAGCCCAAAGATAAAGTCCAATAACTGAAAAAGGTGTTTAAAATAAAATAAATTATTGTTGCTTATTTTTTCCAAAATTTTCGAAAATATTAAAGGAAGAAAGAGAAAAGATTTTCTTGGAAAGATTTTATGGAATATGTATTCTTGAAATACAAGATTATCCCATAAATTCAAGAAAAGTCAAAGATCCTATTTCTTCCCTATTTAATACGAAATTTTCGAAAACCCCTTAATATAAGGAGGTGAGATTTTTATGGAATATTTTAAGTATGGAGAAAAGAATATATTGGATATATTCAAGATTTCTTGGAGATCAAGAAAAAGATTTTCTCATCTTATTCCTAGGGCAAAAATCGGCCGCCACCTAGTATTATAAATAGGGGATGAATTTTTCATCCCCAAGTACAATTCCATGTATTGGAAAAAATTAGAAATCCACAAAGGTGGTGCAACATAATTTTATTTTTCTCTTTTGTTAAATTGTTCGCGAGTTCCTACCACCGGATTGTTGAACGAGGATAAGAGAATACTTGAGAAGGTCTTTTGGTGTGTTCGTGTGAACGGGATCCATCTTCTCAACGGTTGTCACTCCTAAAGGTTAGTTCATGTAAACCCCGTAGCAATTCCGCATGCCTAGGATTTATGTGAACTGTTTATATGCATGATTTGTTGTTGAATTATTATTTGAATTAATATAGGATTAATTCATTCTAGTAATAATTGTTAGAATTAAATTTGTATTTAAATATTCATCCCGAATAGATCCGGGCAATTTATTCCCCAACAATTGGTATCAGAGCCTCGGTTTCGGGCACTGAGTTTTAAATTGTAATTTAATTCATTTTCATTAAATTTGAAATTGGATAGTAGAATTGCTAGATATTTTTTGCAGGTATCCAATTGTCATGGTATTTGATGAATGTTTATATTTATGCATGCATATAAATTGTGGTTTTAATTAGATTCGTTCAAATTCGTTTTGCCTCGTGAGAAAATCCACGAGTAGATTAGAATTTGTTTGATTTGATAAATGTAATAGACTAGTCTAGATATAGGTTTATTTATTTTTTGTAAATAAATTGTAATCGGATCGAGAACGAAGACGAAGAATTAAAGACGGGCGACCAAGTGCCCGAACGTACGCAAGCCAAGGCAAGTGCTAGGTGGATGCGTACGGGGCTAGCCGAGAGGCGCTCGGCGCACGCGGGCGTAAGCCCAGGCATGGCAGAGCACCGGGCGAGACTGGTGGCCGAGGCATGCGCAACGCGCGCAAAGGCACGCGCGGAGACACGCACGGTGCACACGCAAGAAAGCGGCGCCGCGACATGCTACGCGCACAAGCGGGCGTACGAGCGCCCAGCGGACGGGTGAAGGCGCCAGGCCGCAACAAGCTGGCCGGGCGAAAACCTGCTGCTCGCTGATGCGGATCCGGCCCTTTGCCGAATCGCCGCCGTGCTCCGGCGGGGACGGGGGTTTGACGCTGAAAAGTGGCGCACGGGCGCACGCAGTAATGCGGTTCCGGCCGTGAGCTAACCAATGCCAGACGTCATTTCGGACCTACACGGAGGATATTGTAAAGAAAATATTGCGGATGAGTGGGAGCTTTTCGAGACGAACGATGAAGGCTATGAAGACGATTTCTCAAGATCAAGACATGACAAAATTAACCATGACAATTGGATATATGTGGTCAATGTGTTTAATTTTTGTTTTGATATTTTTGCATTATTTTATGCTTATTTAAATTGTGTTTAAGTAAGCGATGCATGAGAAAATGTTTTGAAAAATCTCACATTTGAAAATTACTAAGTATTTTTAAATAATTAATTGACAATTTTATTCCGGATAATAAAATTGAATTAATTTTGACCTCCATGATTTATTTATTTGTGGATTCTTTTGGAGAAATTCCCCCCTTGGGACGACCAAAAGATAGATTTCACATGAATAAATTCCGAAAGGATGATTGTGGGTTATTATTAGTGACGACGATGACCCCCCCCACGAGGCTCGTTCAATACAAAATAATAATTCTATATTTAATCCTGGTTATTACTTAGGTATAAAATGTATATGCATATACTTCCCCGAAGTCCCTGTCAATTTTATATTGGTCAAGTGGGAGACAACTATTAATCTGGATATTAAAGGTTTGTAACTTTTTTCTTGTTTGTAACCTGCCTGAATGTGTTTAAATAATGACCCACCCCACGTGGCTTATTTAAATTGTTTTGAGATGTTGGCTGATGCATGTTCATTTTTTATTAGATTTTAATATGATACTTGTGATCGAATCTTATGATATGTTTGTGCTTATACAAATTGTTATTTATTTCAATTCAGCATGTCGCAACCTTTTAATCCACTGTTCAATATACTTAAAGACAATTTGCTTACTGGTGAAAGTTATATCGATTGGATTTACAAAATAAAACTTGTCCTAGCCGCATCACCATCCAAATGGGTACTTGATACACCAAAACCGAAAAAAACCGACTAAGGATCTTGGGAATATGGTGAATGATTTGTTGGGATGCAATATGGTGAATGGGAGCTGACAAATGAATTGATGAAGGATAAAATTCCGGCACACCTGTCAGATTTGTTGAAACGCCTTCACCAAGGATATGAGTCAGCTGCAGACATCTTGCAGAATCTCGAAGCGATGTTTGCACATCCGACCCGTATGGCAGTCTAAAGCGTGAAGCAAGAAATTGCTGAATTAAAAATGGAAATAGGAATGACTGCAAGGGAGCACGTTCTTAGGGTTATGTTTCTCTTTGAGGAGCTTGAGATCCTCGGCGAAAAATGTGATTTCAAGACTAAAATTGATTTCATTCTCCAATCCTTACCAAAGAGCTATAATCACCACTATCTTGAGTATCTATTGGAAGATCAAGATTTTCAGTGGATGATCTTGTAAAAGCTCTCACTTTGGTTGAAAGGGAGATGGGGCGCGAGGAAAAGAACTTGGGAAAACAAAAATCTTCTCTTCATTCTAGGTCAAATGGTGGTAAGAATGATGAAAAGAGAAGAAAGTTAAAGCAAGCAGACTCAACATCGAATAAGAGAATGGAATCAAGCATGGGGAGAGTTTTGGAGAGCGGCAGAGTAGGACACTGGAGGGCGGCCTGTTCCAATTCTTCAAAGAATGGAAAGAAAGGTAATTCTCACGCAATAGTTGTTGAAACTTGTTTAGCGGCGTATGCCTCCCATTTATGGGTGGTGGATACGGGATCCACTGATCATGTATGTTTCACTTTACAGGGGTTCAAGCGGACCCGGCAACTTAGTGGGAGTGAGATCCTCATCACACTGGGCGATGCTACGAGAGTGGCAGCTGAAGCAGTGGGAAAAGTGCACCTGTCTTTTGAAGACAGAGTTTTAATTTTAAGAGATGTTCTTTACGTTCCTAGTTTTAGAAAGAATTTAATTTCGGTTTCTAAACTTTACCTTGATGGATATTCGGTTACTTTTGATAAAGTTGTTACCATTTCTCTTTATGATAAATTTATATGTCTTGGAACGTTGTCGAATAATCTCTATACAATTAACTGTGCACACCACTCACGAAATGCATCCTATAACACATCAACTGTTTCCGATAAAAGAAAACGTTCATCAGACGTGAACGAGACACTTCTATGGCATCTCAGATTGGGACATATTAATCCAAAAAGGATTCAAAGGTTGGTAGAAGATGGTCATTGGAGTCTCTCCGGGTTGAACCAATCCCAACTTGCGAATCATGTTTGGAGGGTAAAATGATCAAGAGGGCATTCGGAGCCAAGGGGAATAGAGTCAAAGAATTGTTAGAAATCGTTCACACAGACGTATGTGGTCCAATGTCAATCAAAGCAAGAGGAGGTTATGAGTATTTCGTCACCTTTATTGATGATTACTCAAGGTACGACTATATTTTCCTTATGAAGCATAAATCTGAGACCTTTGACAAATTCAAAGAATTTAAGGCTCAAGCAGAGAATCATAGGGAAAAACGTATCAAATCTCTACGATCTAATCTCAGCGATGAGTTTTTGAACTACTTGTCAGATGAAGAGATTGTATCCCAGCTAATTGCACCCGGAACCCCTCAACAAAATGGGGTTGCAGAGCGAAGAAACAGAACTCTTTTAGAAATGGTTAGATCAATGATGAGTTATCTTGGATCTACCCAGTGGATTACGGGGTAATGCCTTGGAAACAGCGGCTTATATTCTGAACTTGGTGTCATCCAAGCCTGTTCCCAAAACTCCCAAAGAATTGTGGACCGGGCGCAAGCCCAGTTTGAGACACATGAGAATTTGGGTGTGTCTGGCCTACGTGTTGGACAAGGAAGCCGGAAAATTGGATCCTCGATCAGAATTAAGGTTGTTTATAGGATACCCCGAGGGAACAAAAGGGTGTATGTTCTATGGTCCCGAAGATTTAAAGGTGGTAATAAGCACCCACTTTAGATTTTTGGAAGAAGACTATATGAACGAAAGAAAGCCCAGAAGTGAGATTACCTTAAATGAGCTAAAGGGGCTAACCTCAGTGCCAACTGTACAAGATGACATACCAAATGACACACTTACACAACCGTAACCTCGTCATAGTGGGAGGGTTGTAAGACAACCAGAGAGATTCATGGGGGTAGGAGAGTCCTCGGACTTAGTCCCCGGTCAAGATGAATCAGACCCGTGGACTTATGATGAGGCAATCTAAGACAAGGATGCGGTTTCTTTGCAAACAGCAATGGAAGCCGAAATGGGTTCTATGGATCATAACAGAGTGTGGGAGCTAGTCGAACCACTTAATGGGGTCAAACCCATTGGCTGCAAGTGGGTATACAAGAGGAAAAGAGGTCCGGACGGGAAGGTGGAGGAGCCATGACATGGAGAAGCGTTAAGCAGAAATGCATCGCCGATTCTACCATGAAAGCCGAATACGTAGCTGCTTGCGAGGCAACGAAAGAAGCGGTTTGGCTCAAGAACTTCCTAGTGGACTTGGATGTAGTTCCGAATTTGCCCAGGACAATCACTTTTTACTGTGATAATGCCGGAGCAGTTGCAAATTCAAGGGAACCAAGAGCCCACAAGGCCAGCAAACACATTGAAAGGAAATACCATCTTATACAAGAAATCGTTAAGAGAGAAGATATAGAGGTGGTAAAGATCGCGTCAGAAGACAACCTAGTAGATCCATTCACAAAGGGTCTGCCTAAGAACACATTCGAGAGACATGTGGAAGGAATGGGTGTCAAGACCGTTGCCAATCTGCTTTGAGTATAAGTGGGAGATATTATTAGGTTCGTGTAGGTGACATTAGATGTCACGCATTAGGAACTACACGAGATATGTTATAGTATACTTAAAAGCAGACTTTGAGTATAAGTGGGAGATTGTTGGGGTTATACTGGAAAGTATGCTTTTACTTTGTATAACCAAACTGAATTTATGTCTTATTTACTGAAATAAATTATTTATCACTGATGCTTTAAATATCATTGAATGTTACATATATTTACTGCATAATTGTTCAATAAATAGTACGTGTTACATTGTAGTTAATTTAGTGATACCAGATCACAGAAGATTAAACTAACAGTCCCTTGTAACTAAAAGTACGCTGTTCACGACCTAGATGTAAATGAACAATCCATCGTGAAAGGATGAAGTGTAAGGCTCAGATTGGCTTGTCTTGACCAAGAGATTACACTAGTGCATGACTGATGCACTGAATAGGACCTACAAGAGGATAAATTCTTCAGCACTGAATTAGGAAGAATTAGACCTCAGTGGTTCGTTAATTCTTAATCTTCGTCCCTTAAATAGGATCGTGTGTGGTTAGTAATTATTTCTTTGACTTATGACAGGTAGGGAATCAATGAGATTCAATACTTTATATCTTGGGCAATATTATTTGTCACATGCGATTGCTAAGATTTAATACGAAGAATCGTGTGGAAGTACACTTGTTCGATTTGCCCCCTTGGGAGGTTCATAAGATTTATCATACCAAATCTTGCAAGTGGAATTAGTTTCCAGTATGGATAATAATGTTGAACCGTTCCTTGACCAAGGACAAAAGATATTAATTAATGGAAAGCTATTTCAGTGTCTTTAATTAATTAATGGGCTAGATAATCTTAAACACGAGAAATAATAACCGGGAGCCATATTAACAGTAATATGGGTTAAGATGGATAGTGCAATATTAATTATGTAGTGGGATTAATTAATATTTATGGGCTTGAATAATATTGTGGCTCAATATTGGAAATTCAAGATCCATTGGAAGGTTCAATCTTAATTCTCCTAAAGGCCCCTCAAGTAGCCCAAAGATAAAGTCCAATAACTGAAAAAGGTGTTTAAAATAAAATAAATTATTGTTGCTTATTTTTTCCAAAATTTTCGAAAATATTAAAGGAAGAAAGAGAAACGATTTTCTTGGAAAGATTTTATGGAATATGTATTCTTGAAATACAAGATTATCCCATAAATTCAAGAAAAGTCAAAGATCATATTTCTTCCCTATTCAATGGGAAACTTTCGAAAACCCCTTAATATAAGGAGGTGTGATTTTTATGGAATATTTTAATTATGGAGAAAAGAATATATTGGATATATTCAAGATTTCTTGGAGATCAAGAAAAAGATTTTTCCATCTTATTTCTCGGGCAAAAATCGGCCACCACCTAGTATTATAAATAGGGGATGAATTTTTCATCCCCAAGTGCAATACCATCTGTTGGAAAAATTAGAAATCCACATAGGTGGTGCAACATAATTTTATTTTTCCCTTTTGTTAAATTGTTCGCGAGTTCCTACCACCGGATTGTTGAATGAGGATAAGGGAATACTTAAGAAGGTCTTTTGGTGTGTTCGTGTGAACGGGATCCATATTCTCAACGGTTGTCACTCCGAAAGGTTAGTTCACGTAAACCGGTAGCAATTCCGCATGCCAAGGATTTATGTGAACTGTTTATATGCATGATTTGTTGCTGAATTATTATTTGAATTAATATAGGATTAATTCATGCTAGTAATAATTGTTAGAATTAAATTTGTATTTAAATATTCATCCCGAATAGATCCGGGCAATTAATTCCCCAACATGCTTCAAATATCGTGAAGGCAACAACATGAAGACAGTGTTCGGTGATGACAAACCCTTCACCGAGGCTGAATCATACTTCGCTGATGCTAAGTACTTCTTTGTTGTACCATAGAATAATCCAACCCGGTTAGAGCGACCTCGATAAGAATCGGGAGCCGCTTGGCGACTTCCTTGGAACGGAGAAGGTCGCAAGGCGGCTTAAAAGAAACGAGAAAGTCACATTTGACCTTAGAATAAACCACAAGTCGGAGGCGACCTCAGATGGGTATTTATGGCAAAGATATGGGTAACCGAGAGCGTGAATATCGCGGGGTAAGCAAGGAAAGTGTATCCAGACGCGAAAAATTGCGGGATTGACTGATAAAACCCTAGTTCTGGCGGCTGGAAGCTTGACAAACCCATCGAAGGAAGCCCACGGAGGAGTGTACCCTAATTTCTTGTCTATAAGTACAACTTGTATTATCCATTGTAAAAAAATGAAATCTTAGAACTCTAGGCAGAAAAGAATAATAAAATACTCCTGGTTTGGGCGCCCCAGACGTAGTCTTATTCAAAAGACGAACTGGGTAACCAAATTTGAGTCTATTTCATATTTGTTACTCGTTACTTGATTGATCCCATTTAATAACATTAAGTTGCCCTAGACGTAAAATCTAAGTCACAACATTAGCGCCGTCTGTGGGAAACATTTTGTTGATTTGCTGAAAAATCCGCAGAAAACCTATCCCTTATCAATGGCGATCAACCAAGGTAACGTAACCAGAAACGAGACGAACCACCGCGACGGTGTCGAGGCCTCCAGGAGCACAGAGCGCTCTCACCCCATCATTCCAGAGGCCACCCCCGACTGGTGGAATCTTGTGCAGACACCGGAGGACACGCAATCATTCGGAATCGCAGGCTCCTAGAAAGGCCAGCATGGTCAGGCAACATGTTCGACCGACTTGGGAGATAAGATGCCCAAAAGGCCCCAATAGCCATCGAAGACGAGGCGCAATCTCAGCCCCGCCACGTCGACCAGATGGAGCGAGATCTGGCCATGGCTCTAAACTTACATCATGATGAACCACAGAGGGGGTCGGCAATTCGCCAGGACAATCCACGAACAACCTACCCCTCAAAAACCATCGCGACATCAAAATCGACGAGCTGGCCAGGATGGTCCAGCGACTTCTAGAAATAGCCGAGAACCAAAGCAGCCCGACCAGGGCAGACCATAACCTTATCATCCCGGACTCCCCCCTCGGGACCACAGTCACTTTGGCACCCACCCAACGAAAAATCAACACAGCGTCCCTAGATCACTACAATGGAAACACGGACCCAAGGGTCCACGTGGCCAAGTATAACTCCTACATGGCCTCCATGGGCGCGACATATGCCACTAAGTGCCATTTGTTTTCCCTAACTTTGAGCGACCAGGCCCACCAATGGTTCACCTCGTTGCCACCTTTCTCAGTGGAATCTTTCGAACAGCTCGCCAGGCTGTTTCTGACCCATTTCACGGCCTTGGCGCCGCGAACCTACGACTAGACAGCGACTTATGTACACCCAATAGGCCGACAATGAGTCTGATCGATCCTACATCGAAAGGATCGACAAGCTCATACTCGAAGGGGATCCGATCGGGGATGAAGCCAAAGTGTTCGGGGTCATCTCTGGACTCAAGAAAGGAACCAAGTTGTGGCGGCGTATGACCACTGAATACCCGATCAACTACAATGACTTTCGGAGACAAGCTAGCCACCTCATCCACACCTCAGAGCTTCTAGAATCAAGACTCTCCGATGGCAAAGAGGTCTTCGACATAAAGAAAAGCTCTAAGAAAACAGACAGTCATTACAAGGCACCTGGCAGCTTCAAACCCTTTGAAGAAAATATCCCGGTAAAGTTGATGGAAGTGCTTGGCATGACACCCGGGCACGTATACAACCAGATCAGGGACCGGGAACTGCTTCTCCCACCTCAGCCGATTAAGAACAAGTGGAAGACAAACCCCAATAAATACTGCCATTTCCACGAGCAAACTGGGCACTATACCAGCGAGTGCAAGGATCTACTCCCCCAGCTTTTGAGGTTATACGAGGATGGATTACTGGACGAGTTTGTCAAGCGACCTCAGAAGAATCAGGATCAAGCTCAGAGAGGTCGCCAACAAGTAAACCCACAGGCGGAACCGGCTCCGGGAGATGCCGGCCAGGGGGAATAGCCAGTACCGCCCATGCCAGAAGGGGCAAGAGGTCGATTGATACATATCTTGTCCCCACTGGGGACAGTAGGGGGGCTTTCATCAACCGGCTCATCCAAAAGGCGGATGAAGGCAGAGATAAGAGAAATAGAAAATGCCAGGAAAATGGTGTTACCCGTTTTCATAGTAGGAGAAGAGACTATAACGAACGAGTTCGGCGAGAAGGATAAGGCCGGGGTAGTCTACCCCAACGTCGATCCACTGGTAATCAGAGCCAATATCATGGGCACCACCGTATGCCGCTTGCTAGTGGATGGAGGGGCTTTCTGCAACATACTTTTCAAGAAGACCCTGGACCAGCTCGGAGATTACGATGCATACATCACTCCATACGACCATGTCGTGAAAGGCTTCGGGGACGCAACAGTGAAGCCGACAGGAATGATTCGACTTGCCGTAGAATTAGTCTCCACACTGAATGAAAAATTTAGGGCCACTAGGCTTTTAGATTTTTTAGTTATCGACCTCCCGAGCTCCTATAATGGATTCCTCGGGAGGCCATTTGAACATGAATTTGAGGTTGCATCCTCGACTTTTTGTTTCTGTGTAAAGTTTCCCACCAAGAGTGGGCTGGTCGGCACCGTCAAAGGTGACCAAGTTGATGCAAGGGGTTATTTGATTTATTTCTCGTCTTGTTTAAATTCCGCACCAATATCTAGCAAACAAATACTTATAATAGATAGCGAAAAGCAGTGTGAAATTTTAAATAACAAAACGAGTAGGAAGAGAAGTCGCGACGACCTCGATCCAAGGATGGGGCCCGAACCAGAAGAATTTCTGCTCGAAGCAGAAATAGACGACCTGTTGGGGAATTATTTGCCCGGATCTATTCGGGATGAATATTTAAATACAAATTTAATTCTGACAATTATTACTAGCATGAATTAATCCTATATTAATTCAAATAATAATTCAACAACAAATCATGCATATAAACAGTTCACATAAATTCTACGCATACGGAATTGCTACGGGTTTATGTGAACTAACCTCTTGGAGTGGCAATGGTCTCATCGATAAAAACACACCAAAAAGCCTTCCCAAGTATTCCCTAGTCCTTGCTCGTCAATCCGGTAGAAGGAAGCTCGCGAACAATTAACAAAAAGGAAAATAAAAAATTTATTGCACCACCTTTGTGGATTTACTAATTTTTTCAGCACATGGAATTGTACTTGGGAATGAAACACTCATCCCCTATTTATAGAGGTGTAGTGGCCGATTTTTTTTGCATATGGAATAAGGGGAAAAATATTTTCTTGATCTCCAAGAAATCTTGAATATATCTCCTATATTCTTTTCTCCATAATTAAAATATTCCATAAAAATCCCACTATCTCTTGTTATGGGAATTTTCGAAAAAGAGGATCAAGATTCCAAGATTTGGATCTTCTTGAATTTATGAGATATTCTTGTATTCCAAGAATACATATATTCCATAATATATTTTCAAGAAAATCAAGAAAATCTTTATTTTCCTTCTTTTTCTTAAATTTCAAAATTTCTAATATAAATAACCAAGTGGGAGATTTCTTGAATTTAATGAGATAATCTTGTATTCCAAGAATACATATCTTCATTCCATAACAAAATTCAAAGAAAATCTTTCTCCCCTTTTATTCATATTTTTCAAAAAATGAGAAAAAATAAGCAACAAAATTTATTTTATTTTTAAACACCTTTTTCAGTTATTGGACTTTATGTTGGGCTACTTGAGGGGCCTTTAGGAGAATTAAGATTGGATCTTCCAATGGATCTTGAATTATCAATATTGAGCCACAATATTATTCAAGCCCATAAATATTAATTAATCCCACTACATAATTAATATTGCACTATCCATCTTAACCCATATTACAGTCAATATGACTCCCAATTATTATTTTCCGTGTTTAAGATTATCTAGCCCATTAATTAATTCAAACCACTTAAATAGCTTTCCGTTAATTAATATCTTTTGTCCTTGGTTAAGGAACAGTTTAACATTATTATCCATACCAGAAACTAGTTCCACTTGCAAGATTTAGTATGATAAAGCTTATGAACCTCCCAAGGGGGCAAATCGAACAAGCGTACTTGCACACGATTCTCCGTATTAAATCTTAGCAATCACATGTGACCAATAATATTGCCCAAGATAAAAAGTATTGAAGCTCGTTGATTCTCTACCCATGATAAGTCAAAGCAATAGTTACCAACCACACGTGATCCTATTTAAGGAGCGAAGATTAAGAAATAACGAACCACTGAGGTCTAATTCTTCCTTGTTCAGTTCTGAAGAATTTGTCCTCTTGTAGGTCCTCTTCAGTGCATCAATCATGCACTAGTGTAATCTCTTGGTCAAGACAAACCAATCTGAGCCTTACACTTCAACCTTTCACGATGGATTGTTCATTTCCATCTAGGTCGTGAATGATGTACTTTTGGTTACAAAGGGATTTGTTAATTTAATCTTACGTGATCCGGTATCACTAAATTAACTACAATGTAACGCGTCTTATTTATTGAGCAGTTATCAAAGTAAATATATGTAACATTCGATGATATTTAAAGCATCGATGATAAACAATTTATTTGATAAATAAGTCCGAAATTCAGTTTTGATTATACAAAGTAAAAACATACTTTCCAGTATAATCCCAACAATCTCCCGCTTATACTCAAAGTCTGCTTTTAAGTATACTACAACATGTCTCGTGTAGTTCCTAATAGGTGACATCTAATGTCACCTACACGAACCTAATAAAGTCTCCCACTTATACTCAAAGCAGATTGGCAATGGTCTTGACACCCATTCCTTCCACATGTCTCTCGAATGTATTCTGAGGCAGACCCTTTGTGAATGGATCTGCTAGGTTGTCTTCTGACGCGATCTTTGCAACCTCTATATCTCCTCTCTTAACGATTTCTCGTATAAGATGGTATTTCCTTTCAATGTGTTTGCTGGCCTTGTGGGCTCTTGGTTCCCTTGAATTTGCAACTGCTCCGGCATTGTCACAATAAATAGTGATTGTGCTGGGCAAATTCGGAACTACATCCAAGTCCACTAGAAAGTTCTTGAGCCAAACCGCTTCTTTCGCTGCCTAGCAAGCAGCTACATATTCGGCTTCCATGGTAGAATCTGCGATGCATTTCTGCTTAACGCTTCTCCATGTCATGGCTCCTCCCCCCATGCAAAACACACTACCGGAGGTAGATTTTCTGGAATCTAAGTCTGATTGGAAATCCAAGTCCGTGTAGCCGATGGGGATTAGACTATCTGACTGATAAATCAACATTCTATCTCGAGTTCTTTTCAGATACTTCAGAATGTTTTTAACTGCCGTCCAATGTTCTTTCCCCGGGTTACTTTGATATCTTGCCACCATGCCAACGGCAAAATAGATATCCGGTCTCGTACACAGCATTACATACATAAGTCTTCAGACAGCCGAAGCATAAGGAATGCCTTTCATGTCATCTATCTCCTTTTGTGTCTTAGGGCACATTTCCTTGGATAGATGGATTCCATGTCTGAAGGGTACGTAGCCTTTCTTCGAATCCTGCATGCTGAATCGTTTCAAGACAGTGTCTATGTATTAAGCTTGCGATAAGCCTATCATCCTTTTCTAGCGGTCTCGAGTGATCTTGATCCCAAGGATGTGCCCGACTTCCCCTAAGTCATTCATATCAAATTGTTTTGAAAGCCATGCCCTTATGTCTGATAACTGTTGGGATTATGCTGGAAAGTATGCTTTTACTTTGTATAATCAAAACTGAATTTCGGACTTATTCACTGAAATAAATTGTTTATCACTAATGCTTTAAATATCATCGAATGTTACATATATTTACTGCATAACTGTTCAATAAATAGTACGTGTTACATTGTAGTTAATTTAGTGATACCAAATCACAGAAGATTAAATTAACAGTCCCTTGTAACTAAAAGTACACCATTCACGACCTAGATAGAAATGAACAATCCATCGTGAAAGGTTGAAGTGTAAGGCTCGGATTGGCTTGTCTTGATCAAGAGATTACACTAGTGCATGACTGATGCACTGAATAGGACCTACAGGAGGACAAATTCTTCAGAACTGAACAAGGAAGAATTAGACCTCAGTGGTTCGTTATTTCTTAATCTTCGCTCCTTAAATAGGATCACGTGTGGTTGGTAACTATTGCTTTGACTTATCATGGGTAGAGAATCAACGAGCTTCAATACTTTTTATCTTGGGCAATATTATTGGTCACATGTGATTGCTAAGATTTAATACGGAGAATCGTGTGCAAGTACGCTTGTTCGATTTGCCCCCTTGGGAGGTTCATAAGCTTTATCATACTAAATCTTGCAAGTGGAACTAGTTTCTGGTATGGATAATAATGTTAAACTGTTCCTTAACCAAGGACAAAAGATATTAATTAACGGAAAGCTATTTAAGTGGTTTGAATTAATTAATGGGCTAGATAATCTTAAACACGGAAAATAATAATTGGGAGTCATATTGACTGTAATATGGGTTAAGATGGATAGTGCAATATTAATTATGTAGTGGGATTAATTAATATTTATGGGCTTGAATAATATTGTGGCTCAATATTGATAATTCAAGATCCATTGGAAGATCCAATCTTAATTCTCCTAAAGGCCCCTCAAGTAGCCCAACATAAAGTCCAATAACTGAAAAAGGTGTTTAAAAATAAAATAAATTTTGTTGCTTATTTTTTCTCATTTTTTGAAAAATATGAATAAAAGGGGAGAAAGATTTTCTTTGAATTTTGTTATGGAATGAAGATATGTATTCTTGGAATACAAGATTATCTCATTAAATTCAAGAAATCTCCCACTTGGTTATCCATAGAGCAATTTTCGAAATTTTTGATAATTAAGGGAAAGAAAGATTTTCTTGATTTTCTTGAAAAGATATTATGGAAAATATGTATTTCTTGAAATACAAGAATATCTCATAAAATCAAGAAGATCCAAATCTTGGATTCTTGCCCTATAATTTTCGAAAATATTCCATAACAAAGAGTAGGTGGGATTTTGAGGAATATTATAATTATGGGAAAAAGAATATAGGAGATATATTCAAGATTTCTTGGAGATCAAGAAAAGATTTTCCCACATTTTTTTGCCCCAAAATTTCGACCACCACTACTCTATAAATAGGGGATGATTCTTTCATTCCCAAGTACAATTCCATGTGCTGGAAAAATTAGTAAATCCACAAAGGTGGTGCAACAAAGTTTATTTTCCTTTTGTTAATTGTTCGCAAGCATCCTACCACCGGATAGTCGAGCAAAGATTAAGGGAATACTTGGGAAGTTCTTTTGGTGTGACTAATCAACAAGACCATTGCCGTCCCAAGAGGTATGTTCACGTAAACTCGTAGAATTTCCGCATGCGTAGGATTTACGTGAATTGATTATATGCATGATTTGTTGTTGGATTATTATTTGAATTAATATAGGATTAATTCATGCTAGTAATAATTATAAGAATTAAATTTGTATTTAAATATTCATCCCGAATAGATCCGTGCAACTTATTCCCCAACAATAACACCTTTACATCGTTCCCGATGAGCAGAATGTCGTCTACGTATAGTACTAAGAATACCAATGCAGTTCCGACACACTTTTTGTACTCACAACTTTCGAACTCGTTTTGATCAAACCCATAAGATTTTATAACATGATCAAAACATTGATTCCAAGCTCTGGATGCCTGTTTGAGTCCGTAAATGTTCTTCATGAGCTTACAAACTAGGTGTTCTTGGCCTTTTTCAATGAAGCCTTGGGGTTGTTGCATATAGATTTCTTCATCAAGACTTCCGTTAAGGAAAGCCGTCTTGACATCCATTTGCCAAATTTCAAAGTCGAGATGCGCATCAATTGACAAGAGAATTCGGATGGACTTGAGCATTGCTACAGGTGAAAAAGTTTCCTCATAGTCAATCCCTTCTTTCTGAGTATAACCTTTCGCCACAAGCCTTGCCTTGAAGGTTTCCACCTTCCCGTCCGGTCCTCTTTTTCTCTTGTACACCCACTTGTAACCAATGGATTTGACCCCATTAAGTGGTTCGACTAGCTCCCACACTTTGTTATGATCCATAGAACCCATTTCGGCTTTCATTGTTTTTTGCCAAGAAACGGCATCCTTGTCTTGGATTGCCTCATCATATGTCCATGGGTCTAATTCGTCTTGTCAGGGAATCAAGTCCGAGGACTCTCCTATCCCCATGAATCTCTCGGGCTGTCTCACAACCCTCCCACTACGACGAGGTTCCGGTTGTGTAAGTGTGTCGTTTGGTATGTCATCTTGTACAGTTGGCACTAAGGTTAGCCCCCTTAGCTCATTTAAGGTAATCTCACTTTTGGGTCTTCTTTTGTTCATATAGTCTTCTTCGAAAAATCTAAAGTGGGTGCTTATTACCACCTTTTGATCTTCGGGACCATAGAGCATACACCCTTTTGTTCCATCGGGGTATCCTACAAACAACCTTAATTCTGATCGAGGATCCAATTTTTCGGCTTCCTTGTCCAACACGTAACCCGGACACCCCCAAATTTTCATGTGTCTCAAACTGGGCTTGCGCCCGGTCCACAATTCATTGGGAGTTTTGGGAACCGATTTGGATAGCACCAAGTTCAGAATGTAAGCCACTATTTCCAAGGCATGACCCCAGAACGACTTGAGAAGATCCGCATAACTCATCATAGATCTAACCATTTCCAAAAGAGTTTTGTTTCTTCGCTCTACAACCCCGTTTTGTTGAGGGGTTCCGGGTGCAGTTAGCTGGGATGCAATCCCTTTATAAGACAAGTAGTTCAAAAACTCATCGCTGAGGTACTCGCCTCCACGATCGGATCGTAGAGACTTGATACGTTTTTCCCTATGATTCTCTGCTTGAGCCTTAAATTCTTTGAATTTCTCAAAGGTCTCAGATTTATGCTTCATAAGGAAAATATAACCGTACCTTGAGTAGTCATCAATAAAAGTGACGAAATACTCATAACCTCCCCTTGCTTTGTTGACATTGGACCACATACGTCTGTATGAACGATTTCTAACACTTCTTTGGCTCTATTCCCCTTGGCTCCGAATGCCCTCTTGGTCATTTTACCCTCCAAACATGATTCGCAGGTTGGAATTGGTTCAACTTGGAGAAACTCCAGTGAATCGTCTTTCACCAACCTTTGGATCCTCTTTGGATTAATATGTCTCAATCTTAGATGCCATAGAAGTGTCTCGTTCACGTCTGATGAACGTTTTCTTTTTTCGGAAACAGATGATGTGTTATAGGATGCATTTTGTGAGTGGTGTGCACAGTTAATTATATAGAGATTATTCGACAATGTTCCATGACAGATAAATTTATCATAAAGAGAAATGGTAACAAATTTATTAAAAGTAACCGAATATCCATCAAGGTAAAGTTTAGAAACTGAAATTAAATTCTTTCTAAAATTCGGAACGTAAAGAACATCTCTTAAAATTAAAACTCTGTCTTCAAAAGACAGGTGCACTTCTCCCACTGCTTCAGCTGCCACTCTCATAGCATTGCCCAGTGTGATGAGGATCTCACTTCCACTAAGTTGTCGGATCCGCATGAACCCCTATAAAGTAAAACAAACATGATCAGTGGATCCCGTATCCACCACCCATAAATGGGAGGCATACGCCGCTAAGCAAGTTTCAACAACTAGTGCGTGAGAATTACCTTTCTTTCCATTCCTTTTGGGATTGGAACAGGCTGACCTCGAGTGTCCTACTCCGCCGCTTTCCAAAACTTTCCTCATGCTTGATTCCATGCTCTTATTTGATGTTGAGTCTGCTTGGTTCAACTTTCTTCTCTTTTCATCATCCTTATCACCACTTGACCTAGGATGAAAAGAAGATTTCTGTTTTCCCAAGTTCTTTTCCTCGCGCTCCCTTTCCCTTTCAACCAAGGTGAGAGCATTTACAAGATCATCCACTGTAAAATCTAGATCTTCCAATAGATACTCAAGATAGTGGTGATTATAGCTCTTTGGTAAGGATTGGAGAATGAAATCAATCTTAGTCTTGAAATCACATTTTTCGCCGAGGATCTCAAGCTCCTCAAATAGCACCATAACCCTAAGAACGTGTTGCGCTGCAGTCGTCCCTTTTTCCATTTTTAAATCAGCAATTTCTTGCTTCACACTTTGGATTGCCATATAGGTCTGATGTGCGAACATCGCTTCGAGATTCTGTAAGATGTCTGCAGCTGACTCATATTCTTAGTGAAGGTGTTTCAACGCATCTGACAGGTGTGCCAGAATTGTATCCTTCATCAATTCATTTGTCAGCTCCCATTCACCATATAACATCTCGTCCCATATTCCGGAATCCTTAGCTAGTTTTTCGGGTTTTGGTGTATCAAGTACCCATTTGGAAGGTGATGCGGCTAGGACAGGTTTTAGTTTGTATATCCAATCAAAATAGTTTTCACCAGTAAGCAAATTGTCTTTAAGTATATTGAACAGTGGATTAAAAGGTTGCGACATAATGAACTGAAATAAATAATAATATGCATAAGCACAAATATATCACAAAATTCGATCACATGTTTCATATTAAAACCTCAAAAAATATGAACATGCATTAGCCAACATCTCAAAACAGTTTAAATAAGCCACGTGGGGTGGGTCATTATTTAAACACATTCAAGCAGGTTATAAACAAGAACAGTTATAAACCTTTAATAACTAGATTAATAGTTGGCTCCCACTTGACCAATATAAAATTGACAGGGACTTCGGGGAAGTATATGCATATCAATTTTATACCTAAGTAATAACCATGATTAAATACAGAATTATTATTTCGTTTTGAAGGAGCCTCGTGGGGAGGGCCATCGTCGCCACTAGTAATAATCCACAATCATCCATTTGGAATTTATTCATGCGAAAGCTATCTTTTGACCTTCCCGTGGGGGGAATTTCTCCAAAAGAATTCACAAATAAATAAATCATGGAGGTCAAAATTAATTCAATTTTATTATCCGGGATAAAATTGTCAATTAATTGTTTAAGCATACTTAATAATTTTCGAAGGTGAGATTTTTCATTGGGCAATTTTCATGCAAACACATTTAAACAAATTAAATAAAGCACAAGAAATCACAACAATAAATCAAGCAAAGCGGAAAAATAAACATATTGGGCACAAATTATCCAATTGTCATGGTTTGATTTTTCTTGGCTTGATTTTGAAGAAACGCCGTCTTGAATTTCTCCCACTCGATCGTCTCGAAAAGAACTCCGTCTCGAAACGCCACGCCAAGTAGCTCGCAGCTGGGATGCACGCCCACATCCGGCCGGCCCCTTGGTTGAATTAGCCTCGGCGACCTCGATGCGCCTCGGCGGCACTTCGTGGCGGCTTCTGCGGCGGCGGCGCGTATCCTCGCGCATCCTTATCGCTTGCCTCGCCTCGCCCGTGAATCGGCGGCGCCAGCGCATCAGCGTCGCGCTCACTTTTCGCCCGCCCATCCGCCTCGGCGGCGCATAATGGTCGCTTCGCCCATCTGGCGCCCGTGCTTTCGTCGCCCGTCGGCGCTGAAGCCGCATCGAGCCGTTCCGCCGATGCCCTAGCGTCGTGCCCATCCATGGCAATGTCCGCGTCGTGTGGCGTGCCTCGCAGCGCGTTTAGCGCGATGCACGTAAAAAGCGTCACGGATTACGGATCTATCCTTTAATTCTTAGTCTCGCCTCCATTTCCGATCCGGTTACAATTTATTTACAAAAAATAAATAAACCTAGATCTAGACTAGTCTATTACATTGATCAAATCAAACAAATTCTAATCTACTCGTGGATTTTCTCACGAGGCAAAATGAATTCGAACGAATCGAATTAAAAACCACAATTTATATGCATGCATAAATAAACACATTAAATTCCATGACAATTGGATACCTGCAAAAAAGATCTAGCAATTCTACTATCCAATTTCAAATTTAATGAAAACGAATTAAATTACAATTAAAAATTGAGCTCAAAACCGAGGCTCGATGCGCTTGTTGGGGAATTATTTGCCTGGATCTATTCGGGATGAATATTTAAATACAAATTTAATTATGATAATTATTACTAGCATGAATTAATCCTATATTAATTCAAATAATAATTCAACAACAAATCATGGATATAAACAGTTCACAAAAATCCTACGCATGAGGAATTGCTACGGGTTTACGAGAACTAACCTCTTTGAGTGGCAATGGTCTCGTCGATAAAAACACACCAAAAAGCCTTCCCAAGTATTCCCTAGTCCTTGCTCGTCAATCCGGTGGAAGGAAGCTCGCGAACAATTAACAAAAAGGAAAATAAAAAATTTGTCGCACCACCTTTGTGGATTTACTAATTTTTCCAGCACATGGAATTGTACTTGGGAATGAAACACTCATCCCCTATTTATAGAGGTGTAGTGGCCGATTTTTTTTGCATATGGAATAGAGGGATCTCCAAGAAATCTTGAATATATCTCCTATATTCTTTTCTCCATAATTAAAATATTCCATAAAAATCCCACTCTCTCTTGTTATAGGAATTTTCGAAAAAGAGGATCAAGATTCCAAGATTTGGATCTTCTTGAATTTATGAGATATTCTTGTATTCCAAGAATACATATCTTTCATAATATCTTTTCAAGAAAATCAAGAAAATCTTTATTTTCCTTCTTTTTCTTAAATTTCGAAATTTCTAATATAAATAACCAAGTGGGAGATTTCTTGAATTTAATGAGATAATCTTGTATTCCAAGAATACATATCTTCATTCCATAACAAAATTCAAAGAAAATCTTTCTCCCCTTTTATTCATATTTTTCGAAAAATGAGAAAAAATAAGCAACAAAATTTATTTTATTTTTAAACACCTTTTTCAGTTATTGGACTTTATGTTGGGCTACTTGAGGGGCCTTTAGGAGAATTAAGATTGGACCTTCCAATGGATCTTGAATTATCAATATTGAGCCACAATATTATTCAAGCCCATAAATATTAATTAATCCCACTACATAATTAATATTGCACTATCCATCTTAACCCATATTACAGTCAATATGGCTCCCGATTATTATTTCCCGTGTTTAAGATTATCTAGCCCATTAATTAATTCAAGCCACTGAAATAGCTTTCGATTAATTAATATCTTGTCCTTGGTTAAGGAACGGTTCAACATTATTATCCATATCGAAAACTAGTTCCACTTGCAAGATTTGGTATGATAAAACTTATGAACCTCCCAAGGGGGCAAATCGAACAAGCGTACTTGCACACGATTCTCCGTATTAAATCTTAGCAATCGCATGTGACCAATAATATTGCCCAAGATATAAAGTATTGAATCTCGTTGATTCTCTACCCGTAATAAGTCAAAGCAATAATTACCAACCACACGCGATCCTATTTAAGGGACGAAGATTAAGAAATAACGAACCGCTGAGGTCTAATTCTTCCTTGTTCAGTTCTGAAGAATTTGTCCTCCTGTAGGTCCTCTTCAGTGCATCAGTCATGCACTAGTGTAATCTCTTGGTCAAGACAAGCCAATCTGAGCCTTACACTTCAACCTTTCACGATGGATTGTTCATTTCCATCTAGGTCGTGAATGATGTACTTTTGGTTACAAGGGACTGTTAATTTAATCTTCTGTGATCTGGTATCACTAAATTAACTACAATGTAACGCGTACTATTTATTGAACAGTTATGCAGTAAATATATGTAACATTCGATGATATTTAAAGCATCAGTGATAAACAATTTATTTCAGTAAATAAGTCCGAAATTCAGTTTTGATTATACAAAGTAAAAGCATACTTTCCAGTATAATCCCAACACGACCCACGACAAAATATCCCGAGGGCCATCCTGGGGGAAGACCTCGAGAAAGTCAAAGTAGACCCTGCCCGATCGGATCTTGAAGCAGAAATAGACGACCCACAGCAAAATATCCCGAATAGAGCCGGATTTGCCTTGTGAAAGACCCGGATGGCCCCGACATAGGCCATCACATACGCGAAGTTTGCATTAAGGTTCTCAGTCCTCCTGAAGTCGCCCTCCTTCGCAGTCAGCACCCTCCCAGGCTTAGCCAGCTCGCCCTCTAGCCAGGTCACTTTTGACCTCTCGGCCCTCAACTCGCCCTCGACCTCTGCCATGCGCCCCTCAGCGTCAGAGAGTCGCTTAAGCAAATCGGAGTTGGAGGATTCTAGCCTCTTCTGAGCATTGGCCGCGGCGACCAACATCTTGTTCTGATCGGCGACCCTAGCCTGCGACTTCCTCAACTCCTCCAACTCAGCCTCCAGCTGAGCACTGGTCTTCTCCAGATAGAAGACCGACTTCTGGGAATGGGCAAGGGCGGAGTATAGGTTGCCCATCGCCTTCTACCTACGAGCATTACTGTGGTTCGATTGCGTCCATCCCCAAGTCAGGTTCTGCAGACCCCTCCGGAGATAGGCGGGCCAACTTTCGGGAACCCCAGTCGGGACGATATGACCCGACCTCAAAAAGCTCAAGGCCTCGGGGCCAAACTTGTGCGGGTTGAGCTCCGGGCTGCAAAAAAAATCCGGGGGTCAATAAAAAAAAAGAGGGAGATTCAGAGTCGGGAACTTACTCGCTGACACGGTCGGCGTCCCAGCCCAACCAGGAGTCGTCTTCCGGGAGATGATCTCCTCGAGGAACAGAGGCGGGTTGCGAGGATGGACGGGGCTGTGACCTCCAGGTCTCCTGGTGGATCTCATCCCTCGCCCTCTTCCGAGCGGGCTCAGGAGTGGGCTCCTTCTGCTTCCTTTTGCCCCTGTCAGCGGCTGAGGGGCCGGATGGAGTCGAGCTCGGAGGAGGGACATCGGTGGCCGCCACATGTTTCATTTGGTCCAGCACCGACTTCTTCCTGGAGGCCATAATTGTTACGGAGGGCTGACGGCGGTAGATGGGAATGTCGGGATCTGCACGCCAAAGGTGTCAGACGAAAACCAAAACAAGAAGTGTGAGAGAATCGAAGGCAAAGAACAAGTACTCACAAGGGATTTTCAGATGGCGGGGATAAGTATAGAGCCAAGCCTTTAACCGATCGAGCTCGGAGTTGAGGGCGTTGACGTCGCGAAGACTCGGAGCAGTATCACGGATGGTCCTGACCGCCTCTTGGAAGTCCCAGCACAGGTCGGCAGTCGAAGGCGCGAACACTGCAAAAGAAAAGGAGAATTAGATCAGTACGACCTCGGTAGTATAAAGACAAAGGTTTACCATGTTCAACTCGGCGCGCGTAGTCCATGGGAACCCGAATGGGCAGTGTACTCGAAGGGTCCGTTGATTCCCAAGCGCCCCCAACGAACCACCACTTATGATGCCAATCTGCGACCTTATTCGGGATCCCACTCATGAGCTCCCGGCCTTTGCGAAGTCGCACGGCATTATAGCCGCCAGCTTGAAAGATTGGCAACATCACATAAGCAACCTCGCCAGGGGTCGGTATCCGGTGTAGTCCAGCCAAGCCCAGAACTTTCATCATAGAGAGTATGTAGCTCCAACCATTCGGAGTAATCTAGGTAAGGCTTTGATTCCAAGCCGCTAGCAGGTGGGAGATCGCCGGTGAAGGGGAAAGCGAATCCCCGCCTCCTTCGTGTGTTCGTTAACCGCAATCATTCCTGGAGGCGACTGATCGGCACTCTCATCGGAGGTCGCCCCATAAAAATGCACGTCTCGGGGCACTTTATACAATCGGCGGAGGGAACGCACGTGCCTGTCGGACAGAATCGATTTGTACCTGGGCAGGTCGGAAGCCATGTACTCAGTTAAAATCGACCTCCTATACGCACGCTCAGGTCGCTTATATGAGGCCTCAGCCGAATAAAAGTGATACTCGAAAGCCCGCTCATAGGCCCCATAATCCCGGGCCGGAGCCGAGGTACCGGCGGGCTATTCCCGCTCTGACGCGGCGGGGCGGAACGTCCCAATGTCCAAAGGAGGGAGATGAGTAATGTCCTCCAACTCCTGCAGAAACTGCTCATCTATGCCCTCGGTGTCCCGGACAACGTGCCGGATACCCACGGATGAGGATCCGCCCTCGCGGCCGACGGTAGAGCGGGAGCCGCGGTGTTGCCAGAGGAGGGCTATCGCTACGTTGTCTTCCTCTGAGGATGAAGGGCAGCGGGCGTAGAAGGATCAGAACCCATGGAGAGAGTGTGGAAAAAGGGGGCATTACCTGAATGTAGTCTCGTCGGAGTCTCGCCGGAGAGGTGGGATCTTGGGTTCGAAGGGAAGTTGGAGCTGCGCGAAGAAGAAGAAATGGCAACAAAGATGCAGCCCTAGCTCTTTCTATAGAAAGGAACGGGGGTCAAAGTGCAATAAAAACATAAGTCGGACCCCTCTCGAAGAAATAAAGTCGCGCAAGTCGCGCGTAATCTACACCGCGTTCCCCGATTGGAGAGGCTTGCGGCGCATGACCTCATCCACCCGCAACATCATCATAGCAAACCCATCAAATCTCGCACGAATCGATGCAACAGTCCACCTTCCCACAACTAACCAGGCATCTCGGGAACGCTTCCCGAGGTCGATTCTCCCCAGGTCGATCAAGTTACAAATCAAGCCTAGGTCACGATGCGGGCAAGCGACCTCGACTTGAGGGGCAATTGTTGTACCATAGAATAATCCAACCCGATGAAGCGACCGGTTAGAGCTACCTCGATAAGAATCGGGAGCAGCATGGCAACTTCCTCGGAATGGAGAAGATCGCAAAGCGGCTTAAAAGAAACGAGAAAGTCGCATTCGACCTTGGAAAAGACCACAAGTCGGAGGCGACCTCAAATGGGTATTTATGGCAAAGATATGGGTAACCGAGAGCGCGGATATTGCGGGGTAAGCAAGGCAAGTGTATCCAGACGCAGAAATTGTGGGATTGACCGATAAAACCCTAGTTCTGGCAGCTGGAAGCTTGACAAGCCCATCGAAGGAAGCCCACAGAGGAGTGTACCCTAATTTCTTGTCTATAAGTACAACTTGTATTATCCATTGTAAAAAAACTAAATCTTAGAACTCTAGGCAGAAAAAAATAATAAAATACTCCTGGCTTGGGCACCCCCAGACGTAGTCTTATTCAAAAGACGAACTGGGTAACCAAATTTGAGTCTATTTCATATTTGTTACTCGTTACTTGATTGATCCCGTTTAATAACATTAAGTTGCCCTAGACGTAAAATCTAGGTCACAACATTCTTAAAGAGCACGAAGACGAATAAGACTGAGAAAGATTCGTCGAAAGAAATAACCAAGGATGAACAGATTGGGCGTAGCGAAGGAAGTGTGCCTCCATCTCGCGCCAAGGACAAACAAATCATTGAAGAAATCAGGGCATTGGAAAAATTGACTCTTCCATTGACTAAACTTGACACCGAAAGGCCGTCTTCGCAACCTGTTGATTATAACGAAATCTAAAGCAAAAGATACACAATATCTTTGGATATATATCTTATATTTATCCATCCATATCCATTAAGTTGATCTTATGTGGGAAATTTGGACGTCACATGCTAGTCCAACAAAAAATCGCAATTCGTCCACATCGAATTAAATCTCGTGAACAAAGTTCAAGGGGGCATTTGTAAGCAAATAAATTTAATTACAAATTAAATTATGACACATGGAAAATCGGACGTTGAAAGTCAATTGAATTTATTTAATTGGGAATACAAGACTAATTCCTAAAACAAATAAATAATTGATGAAGTAATTTGGGCCTCTAAAGTCCAATAATTAATTAAATTGGGCCTCAAAAGTCCAATAAATCGAATTGGGCATCTAAAGTCCAATAAAAAATCGAATTGGGTCTCTAAAGTCTAATAATTAATTAAATTGGGCCTCAAAAGTCCAATAAATTGAATTGGGCCTCTAAAGTCCAATAATTAATTAAATTGGGCCTCCAAAGTCTAATAAATCGAATTGGGCCTCCAAAGTCCAATAAACCGAATTGGGCCTCTAAAGTCCAGTAATTAATTAAATTGGGCATCTAAAGTCCAATAAATTAAATCTAGCCAAATCCAAAACTGTGGAGCCCATCAGATATTTCTAGAAAGTTCTAGAACGTTCCGGCCCGTCAGGTCAAGCCCGTCAAATCTAGGGCAAATGTTACATTCCACACCTATAAATAGGGGTCTCATTCCTCTCATATGACACACACAAAAATATTGAATACACAAGAATTCGTAAGTCCTAGCTACCGAGTTTTGTGATTCAAAAGTAATTCTTCAAGGCGTTCTTCAAGTTTTTCAAGGCGTTCTTCAAGGAAGTCGGCACTATGAACGATCTTCGTTCCAAGATTACGGTGCTAAGCCTCTTGGATCCGCGTTATCCAAGTTGAAGTTCTTCGAGTTCTTCAAGGAAGTTCTTCGAGTTCTTCAAGGAAGTTCTTCGAGTTCTTCGTGTCCCTCAAGTGTCCCTCGGAAGTCCTTCGGAAGTCCCTCAGTAGTCCCTCGGAAATCAAAAACAGAACGGTCTTCGATCCAACATCATGGTGCTAAGCCTCTTGGATCCGCGTTCTTCTCAAAAGTCCCTCAGAAATCAAGCAAGAACCGTCTTTGATCCAACATCACGGTGCAAAGCCTCTTGGATCCGCGTTCTTCTCAAAATTCCCTCGGAAGTCAATCAAGAACGGTCTTTGATCAAAGATCACGGTGCTAAGCCTCTTGGATCCACGTTCTCCCCACAGTCCCTCGAAAGTCCTTTTAATCCAAGATAAAGGTGCTAAACCCCTTCGATTAATATTACAAAGTCCCGAAATTCAAGCCACGGATAAGATTCGCTACGGATCCGACTCCAAAAATCTTGGAAGAAAGTCAAAGTCAAGATCGAAGAGAGAATCAGAGGATCAAGTTAGAGATTGTAATCGAATTCACATTCAAATCAAAAAAATTATCTTTGTAATTCCTTTTTCGTGTTTATTCACATTATTAAATACAAAAATTTATGTTTACAAATTTTGGCAAGCCCAGTGGAACGATCTCTACCTCTCATCTCTTCTCTTCAAGCTCAAGCTACTACGATGAAACCCCTTAAGATCAAGATCATAAGGACTGCTGCGGAATCATCAGAGATGGATTTCGAGAATGTGAATGTAATCACAAGAAGTATGTCGAAGGGTTCGCAATCACTCGATACTTTTGACAATGTTGAGAGTGAAGGAAACAACTCAATATGCTCTACTCATCATCAGATTCCAACATGGCTTCGGTGATGGTAATAGGCGCTACGACTGTCGAGGACCAGATAGCACATCTGACTAAAGTCATCGAAGGACTCACGAAGCACATTCAAGGACAAGATGCTCAGATTACCAAGCTCATGAGCAATTCAGATAAGGCAGAGTCAAGTCGTTCTAAAGGAAAAGAAGTCGAAGGGAATGAGGAGGATGAAACGTCTGCTGAAGATCAACAAAAGGAAGACGATGCATCTATGAAGGACTTACATGTCTCCGTTGATGGTCTGGTTTCGATTGACAAGATAAGACAGATCATACTCGGAACAATCAAGGACAAGTACGAGGAAAGCTCTAAATTATCTTTCACCTACACCAAGCCATACACTAAGAGAATTGACGGTTTGAAAATGCCAACAGGTTATCAACCTCCCAAATTTCAACAATTTGATGGCAAAGGCAATCCAAAGCAACATATTGCTCACTTTGTGGAGACTTGCAACAATGTTGGTACTTACGGGGATCACTTAGTCAAGCAATTTGTGCGCTCTCTGAAAGGAAATGCATTTGATTGGTACATTGATTTGGAGGCCAACACAATTGATAGTTGGGAACAGTTGGAGCAAGAATTTCTTAATCGATTCTACAGCACTCGAAGGACGGTTAGCATGATCGAGTTGACAAGTGCTCGTCAGTGGAGGGAAGAGCAAGTGGTTGATTACATAAACCGATGGAGGAATCTAAGCCTGAACTATAAAGATAGATTGTCTGAAACTTCAGCAATTGAAATGTGCATCCAAGGAATGCGATGGAGTCTTCGGTATATTCTCCAAGCTATTCAACCGAGATCTTTCGAAGATTTGGCTACTAAGGCTCACGACATGGAGATAAGTATAGCCATGAGTGGAGTTGAAAGATCACTATCTCAAGAATTCCGTAGGTCCGAGGACAATCAAGAAGTCGGAAATGGGGGCAAGCCCTTCGTCAAGGTTCCAAATAAAGAATCTATGGCAGTGACTGCTACATCCGTTAAATTCCGTAGAGATGAGAATGATGCAAGTGACAAAGGAAAGAACAATATGCAAGACAACGGGTAAAGGAAAACGTCTTTTAAAGAGTTGCAACGAAAATATTATCATTTCTTGGACTCCGATGTTCCGGGCATATTCAACGACTTGCTTAAAGCGAAATTCATCGAGTTGCTAGAAATGAAACGATCGGAAGAAGCTGGGCGGACAGATGACCCTAGATATTGCAAATATCACCGATTGGTAGGGCATCCAATTCAAGACTGCTTTATATTTAAAGAGAAAATCATGCGGCTAGCCGAACAAGGGAAGATTATACTTGAAGATGATAAGACGACTGCGAATGTTCTCACCTTCGAAAATGACAATACTTCATGTCATGTGGCAAATGGAGAAAACAACGATGCATGCCAGTCTGACCACGATCATTCTGCAGCTGTAACTTTTACAGACGAGGACTTGCTACTTAGTTCACAACCTCACAACCGACCATTGTTCGTAACCGGTTACACTTTGAAGCAAAAAGTGAATCGAATCCTAATTGACGGAGGCTCAGGCGTGTAAAAGCTTACCTTTGAGGATAATGAAAAAGTTAGGAATACCAGCAGAAGACCTCGGGAACAGCCGGTTAATGATCCAGGGTTTCAATCTAGAAGGATAAAGAGCCATCGGCACAATAGTATTGTATTTATTGATTGATGAGATGCCCTCGACGGTACTCTTCCATGTCATAGATGCAAGGACGTCATACAATATGTTCTTAGGACGCCCATGGTTGGACGACTACGGTGTGATACCCTCGACATTACACCAATGCTTTGTTGGGGTTATACTGGAAAGTATGCTTTTACTTTGTCTAACCAAACTGAATTTCTGTCTTATTTACTGAAATAAATTATTTATCACTAATGCTTTAAATATCATTGAATGTTACATATATTTACTGCATAACTATTCAATAAATAGTACGTGTTACATTGTAGTTAATTTGGTGATACCAGATCACAGAAGATTAAATTAACATTTCCTTGTAACTAAAAGTACGTTGTTCACGGCCTAGATGGAAATGAACAATCAATCGTGAAAGGTTGAAGTGTAAGACTCAGATTGACTTGTCTTGACCAAGAGATTACACTAGTGCATGACTGATGCACTGAATAGGACCTACAGGAGGATAAATTCTTCAGCACTGAATTAGGAAGAATTAGACCTCAGTGGTTCATTATTTCTTAATCTTCGTCCCTTAAATAGAATCGTGTGTGGTTAGTAATTATTTCTTTGACTTATGACGGGTAGAGAATCAATGAGATTCAATACTTTATATCTTGGACAATATTATTGGTCACATGCGATTGCTAAGATTTAATACGAAGAATCGTGTGCAAGTACGCTTTCCGGTATGGAAAATAATGTTGAACCGTTCCTTGACCAAGGACAAAAGATATTAATTAATGGAAAGCTATTTCAGTGGCTTGAATTCATTAATGGGCTAGATAATCTTAAACACGGTAAATAATAACTGGGAGCCATATTAATAGTAATATGGGTTAAGATGGATAGTGCAATATTAATTATGTAGTGAGATTAATTAATATTTATGGGCTTGAATAATATTGTGGCTCAATATTGGAAATTCAAGATCTATTGGAAGGTCCAATCTTAATTCTCCTAAAGGCCCCTCAAGTAGCCCAAAGATAAAGTCAAATAACTGAAAAAGGTGTTTAAAATAAAATAAATTATTGTTGCTTATTTTTTCCAAAATTTTCGAAAATATTAAAGGAAGAAAAGAAAGGATTTTCTTGATTTTCTTGGAAAAGATTTTATGGAATATGTATTCTTGAAATACAAGATTATCCCATAAATTCAAGAAAAGTCAAAGATCCTATTTCTTCCCTATTTAATGGAAAATTTTCGAAAACCCCTTCATAAAAGGAGGTGGGATTTTTATGTAATATTTTAATTATGGAGAAAATAATATATTGGATATATTCAAGATTTCTTGGAGATCAAGAAAAAGATTTTCCCATCTTATTCCTAGGGCAAAAATCGGCTACCTCCTAGTATTATAAATAGGGGATTAATTTTTCATCCCCAAGTGCAATTTCATGTGTTGGAAAAATTAGAAATCCACAAAGGTGGTGCAACATAATTTTATTTTTTCCTTTTGTAAAATTTTTCGCGAGTTCCTACCACCGGATTGTTGAACGAGGATAAGGGAATACTTGAGAAGATCTTTTGGTGTGTTCGTGTGAACGGGATCCATCTTCTCAACGGTTGTCACTCCGAAAGGTTAGTTCACGTAAACCCGTAGCAATTCTGCATGCCTAGGATTTATGTGAACTGTTTATATACATGATTTGTTGTTGAATTATTATTTGAATTAATATAGGATTAATTCATGCTAGTAATAATTGTTAGAATTAAATTTGTATTTAAATATTCATCCCGAATAGATCCGGGCAATTAATTCCCCAACAACTGGTATCAGAGCCTCGATTTTGGGCTCTGAGTTTTAAATTGTAATTTAATTCATTTTCATTAAATTTGAAATTGGATAGTAGAATTGCTAGATCTTTTTTGCAGGTATCCAATTTTCATGGTATTTGATGAATGTTTATATTTATGCATGCATATAAATTGTGGTTTTAATTCGATTCGTTCGAATTCATTTTGCCTCGTAAGAAAATCCACGAGTAGATTAGGATTTGTTTGATTTGATCAATGTAATAGACTAGTCTAGATCTAGGTTTATTTATTTTTTGTAAATAAATTGTAACCGGATCGAGAACGAAGACGGAGAATTAAAGACGGGCGACCAAGTGCCCGGACGTACGCAAGCCAAGGTACGAAGTGCTAGGCGGATGCGTATGGGGCTAGCCGGGAGGTGCTTTCGACACGCGGCGCAAGCCCGGCGTACAAGCACCGGCGAGACGGTGGCCGAGCGGGCTTAAGCGTCGCCATTGCGGCGGCGCCGAGACGCACGCAGCACTGTGGCGGGTGAAGGCGCACACGACACGAGCAGGCAAGCTTCGGGCGTGGCGCTTAGGTGGGTGGGCAAGCAAAAATGTAGCATAAGTGGGCGGGCGCCAACTCCGAAGCGTTTCGTGGATCGATCCCTTGCCGAAAGTCTTTGCGCAGCAGAGCAGGTAAGGGATGGCGGCTTAAACCAGACGTCTCGCCGCGCGGCGCACGTGGCTACGTGTTTCGGGCCATGAGCTACCTAATGTCGGACGTCGTTTCGGACCTACACGGAGGACATTATAAAGAAAATGTTACGGACGAGTGGGAGCTTTTCAAGACTAACGATGAAGGCTATGAAGACGATTTCTCAAGATCAAGACATGACAAAATTAACCGTGACAATTGGATATATGTGGCCAATGTGTTTAATTTATGTTTTGATATTTTTGCATTATTTTATGCTTATGTAAATTGTGTTTAAGTATGCGATGCATGAGAAAATGTTTTGAAAAATCTCACCTTCGAAAATTACTAAGTATGTTTAAATAATTAATTGACAATTTTATTCCGGATTATAAAATTGAATTAATTTTGACCTCCATGATTTATTTATTTGTGGATTCTTTTGGAGAAATTCCCCCCACGGGACGGCCAAAAGATATATTTCACATGAATAAATTCTGAAAGGATGATTGTGGGTTATTATTAGTGGCGACGATGACCCTCCCCACGAGGCTCGTTCAAAATAAAACTCGGCGACGCTGGTGGATTCGCGGTGTTTGATTTTGGTTGTCGTTTGGTGGACGATTTCTGGAGCGTGGCTTTGACCGATGTCGGTGGCGAGTTTTGCACTGCGAGGAGGTAGAGGTGGTGCGGCGTTTTGGCTTCTCGATTTACGGCGGGTTTGGATGGGGGAGACGACGCAGTGGCTGCACAGGAGGCGATGCAGCGGTGGTTTCGTCGGGCAGCGGCTTCAAGCTTTGAGGTCGACGGGCTTTCGGTTGTGCAGAGCCGATTTGGGAATTTCTGTTGATTTCGCGATTGACGCGATGGAGAGAGATCAGGGATTACAGTTTTGACGCTTGGTGGGGAGGAGGTCCGATTTAGGAATTTTCTTGGGCAGAAGTCGCGTGAATTCGTTTCAGTAGGAATGGATATGGACTTTGTCAACTTCTATCTTGAGGTTAATTTACCCCGCCAAACTCCCAAACAATCAGAATATGGAGTCAATACTACTCAGAAAATGTTGAGAAGAAGTGGTTATGCTGCCAAGAGCACTAAGATTGGCTTAGGGTACACGCCACAAAGTCCAATTCGCATTGCAATCAACAAAGTGAATACAAACTACATCACCGAATGAGAAGCTTGCTCAATGGAAGATATGTTTGAGGAAGGTGTCGCGGAAATGGAGCGAATTTCAATCTTCAAAAGGTTGGGATCACTGAATGAGCGTCGAAAATCGAGATTTGTCTTCGAAAGATTGGGGCAAAAATCGAGACCTGTCTCCGAAAGATTGGGGCAGAAATTGAGACCTGTCTTCGAGAGATTAGAGCAGAAAACGGGAACTATCTTCGAGAGATTGTGGCCATTAGATAATTGCCAAGAGTTGGGGTTTTTCTTCAAAAGATTAGGGCCATGTGAAAGAAACGCTCGTAGAAAAGTTAGAATTGTCAAATTTTCAAGCACTCGGAGACTTCGGAGTTTGTATCCATCTCGCATGAGGCGAAAAACCACCTTGATTGTATCATGTCGAGAAGAGCTAAAAGGGAAAATGCAAACAGTCATCCATACTCAAGACAAGGAAGGCGATGAAGAGAGTGTAGCTTCATCTAATTTCGTTGATGCTTATAGCATTCGACATTCAGTGCCTTACAATAGAAAAAGAGCTCTACAAAAGGGAGTCACGTGGATGATAAAAAATGGGTACATTACTGGTGTCAACAACATGCAAACAATCCCAATTAGAGGAAGTGATGGTCGAGTGAGATCATGTATTGATTTCAAGAATCGAGAAGAACACAACGAAGATGTGACAACTGCAAATCACATCACCACATATGAAGATGACACGAACACGAGCCCTATAATTGGGAAATTTCTGAAACACTACTACGCGTAAAACAAGTCAGCTTGCTCCATGACGCACGAGCCTAAACTGCATGTCACTCCTGGTCCGCACGAGTACAAACGGGCAGGCCCTGAATCGAGTGATGCAGCACAGATGTCGACACAGATAGAGTTTAACCTCAGCGGGGTGACCATGGCGAGTGAGTGCAGTGTGATTTTCTGGTTCAGCAAGGATTCAGATGATGGCGAGCAGTGTTGATGAGACCAATTGCAGCAGCAAATTTCTTGCGTCAAATTTGAGCGACGGTGTACGGCGGATTTCAGACGAGCGGTAACAACTTCAGATTTCAGACGAGCGGCAACGACTACAACGACTTGGAGTGACGAGGAACGGTTGCGAAGAAACTGGACACGCGGCTGCATAAAGAGAGAAAGCAGTTCCAAATCTCATTACTTCTGTATTTTATCATGGTTATTACTTAGGTATAAAATATATATGCATATACTTTCCCGAAGTCCCTGTCAATTTTATATTGGTCAAGTGGGAGCCAACTATTAATCTGGATATTAAAGGTTTGTAACTTTTTTCTTGTTTGTAACCTGCTTGAATGTGTTTAAATAATGACCCACCCCATGTGGCTTATTTAAATTGTTTTGAGATGTTGGCTGATGCATGTTCATATTTTTTTTTAGATTTTAATATGATACATGTGATCGAACCTTGTGAAATGTTTGTGCTTATACAAATTGTTATTTATTTCAGTTCAGCATGTCGCAACCTTTTAATCCACTGTTCAATATACTTAAAGACAATTTGCTTAATGGTTAAAATTATATCAATTGGATTTACAAAATAAAACTTGTCCTAGCCGAATCACCATCCAAATGGGTACTTGATACACCAAAACCCGAAAAACCAGCTAAGGATGCCGGAATATGGGACGAGATGCAATATGGTGAATGGGAGCTGGCAAATGAATTTATGAAGGATACAATTCTGGCACATCTGTTAGATTTGTTGAAACGCCTTCACCAAGGATATGAGTCAGCTGCAGACATCTTGCAGAATCTCGAAGCGATGTTTGCACATCCGGCCCGTATGGCAGTCTAAAGCGTGAAGCAAGAAATGGCTGAATTAAAAATGGAAATAGGAACGACTGCAAGGGAGCACGTTCTTAGGGTTATGGTTCTCTTTCGGGAGCTTGAGATCCTCGGCGAAAAATGTGATTTCAAGACTAAAATTGATTTCATTCTACAATCCTTACCAAAGAGCTATAATCACCACTATCTTGAGTATCTATTGGAATATTTAGATTTTACAGTGGATGATCTTGTAAATGCTCTCACTTTGGTTGAAAGGGAGATGAGGCGCGAGGAAAAGAACTTGGAAAAACAGAAATCTTCTCTTCATTCTAGGTCAAATGGTGGTAAGAATGACGAAAAGAGAAGAAAGTTAAACCAAGCAGACTCAACATCGAATAAGAGCATGGAATCAAGCATGGGGAGAGTTTTGGAGAGGCGAGAGTAGGACCTTTGGAGGCGGGCTGTTCAATTCTTCTAAGAATGGAAAGAAAGGTAATTCTCACGCACTAGTTGTTGAAACTTGTTTAGCGGCGTATGCCTCCCATTTATGGGTGGTGGATACGGGGATCCACTGATCATGTATGTTTCACTTTACAGGGGTTCAAGCGGACCCGGCAACTTAGTGGGAGTGAGATCCTCATCACACTGGGCGATGCTACGAGAGTGGCAGCTGAAGCAGTGGGAAAAGTGCACCTGTCTTTTGAAGACAGAGTTTTAATTTTAAGAGATGTTCTTTACGTTCCTAGTTTTAGAAAGAATTTAATTTCGGTTTCTAAACTTTACCTTGATGGATATTCGGTTACTTTTGACAAATTTGTTACCATTTCTCTTTATGATAATTTATCTGTCATGGAACGTTGTCGAATAATCTCTATACAATTAACTGTGCACACCACTCACGAAATGTATCCTATAACACATCAACTGTTTCCGATAAAAGAAAATGTTCATCAGACGTGAACGAGACACTTCTATGGCATCTCAGATTGGGACATATTAATCCAAAAAGGATTCAAAGGTTGGTAGAAGATGGTTCATTGGAGTCTCTCCGGGTTGAACCAATCCCAACTTGCGAAGCATGTTTGGAGGGTAAAATGACCAAGAGGGCATTCGGAGCCAAGTGGAATAGAGCCAAAGAAGTGTTAGAAATCATTCACACAGACGTATGTGGTCCAATGAGTATTTCGTCACCTTTATTGATGATTACTCAAGGTACGACTATATTTTCCTTATGAAGTATAAATCTGAGACCTTTGACAAATTCAAAGAATTTAAGGCTAAAGCAGAGAATCATAGGGAAAAACGTATCAAGTCATTACGATCTAATCATGGAGGCGAGTACCTCAGCGATGAGTTTTTGAACTACTTATCAGATGAAGGGATTGTATCCCAGCTAACTGCACCTGGAACCCCTCAACAAAACGGGGTTGCAAAGCGAAGAAACAGAACTCTTTTAGAAATGGTTAGATCAATGATGAGTTATGCGGATCTACCCAAGTCGTTCTGGGGTCATGCCTTGGAAACAGCGGCTTATATTCTGAACTTGGTGCCATCCAAGTCGGTTCCCAAAACTTCCAAAGAATTGTGGACCGGGCCCAAGCCCAGTTTGAGACACATGAGAATTTGGGGGTGTCTGGCCTACGTGTTGGACAAGGAAACCGGAAAATTGGATCCTCAATCAGAATTAAGGTTGTTTATAGGATACCCCGAGGGAACAAAAGGGTGTATGTTTTATGGTCCCAAAGATCAAAAGGTAGTAATAAGCACCCACTTTTGATTTTTAGAAGAAGACTATATGAACGAAAGAAAGCCCAGAAGTGAGATTACCTTAAATGAGCTAAAGGGGCTAACCTCAGTGCCAACTATACAAGATGACATACCTAACGACACACTTACACAACCGGAACCTCGTCGTAGTGGGAGAGTTGTAAGACAACCCGAGAGATTCATGGGGGTAGGAGAGTCCTCGGACTTAGTCCCCGGTCAAAATGAATCAGACTCGTGGACTTACGATGAGGCCATCCAAGACAAGGATGCGGTTTCTTGGCAAACAACAATGGAAGCCGAAATGGGTTCTATGGATCATAACAGAGTGTGGGAGCTAGTCGAACCACTTAATGGGGTCAAACCCATTAGCTGCAAGTGGGTATACAAGAGGAAAAGAGGACCGGACGGGAAGGTGAAAACCTTCAAGGCAAGACTTGTGGCGAAAGGTTATACTCAGAAAGAAGGGATCGACTATGAGGAAACCTTTTCACCTGTAGCAATGCTCAAGTCCATTCGAATTCTCTTGTCGATTGCTGCGCAACTCGACTTTGAAATCTGGCAAATGGATGTCAAGACGGCTTTCCTAAACGGAAGTCTTGAAGAGGAAATCTATATGCAACAACCCCAAGGCTTCATTGAAAAACGCCAAGAACACCTAGTTTGTATGCTCAAGAAGACCATTTATGGACTCAAACAAGCATCCAGAGCTTGGAACCAATGTTTTGATCAAGTAATAAAGTCTTATGGGTTTGATCAAAACGAGTACGAAAGTTGTGTGTACAAGAAGCGTGTCGAAAATGCATTGGTATTCTTATATCTATACGTAGATGACATTCTGCTCATTGGGGATGATGTAAAGGTGTTGTCAGGCGTAAGGGCATGGCTTTCAAAACAGTTTGATATGAAGGACTTAGGGAAAGCCGGGCACATCCTTGGGATCAAGATCACTCGAGATCGCAAGAAAATAATGATAGGCTTATCGCAAGCTTCATATATAGACACTGTCTTGAAGCGATTCAAAGACGAGATTCAAGAAAGGCTTCGTACCTTTCAGACACGGAATCCATCTATCCAAGGAAATGTGCCCTAAGACACAAAAGGTGATAGATGACATGAAAGACATTCCTTATGCTTCGGCTGTCGGAAGCCTTATGTATGCAATGTTGTGCACGAGACCGGATATCTGCTTTGCCATTGGCATGGTGGCAAGATATCAAAGTAATCCGGGAAAAGAGCATTGGACGGCAGTTAAGAACATTCTGAAGTATCTGAAAAGAACTCAGGATATAATGTTAGTTTATCAGTCCGATAGTCTAATCCCCATCGGTTACACGGACTCGAATTTCCAATCAGACTTTGATTCCAGAAAATCTACCTCCGGTATTGTGTTTTGCATGGGGGGAGGAGCCATGACATGGAGAAGCGTTTAGCAGAAATGCATCGCCGATTCTACCATGGAAGTCGAATCAGTAGGCGCTGCTATGAGGAAAAAAAAAGCGGTTTGGCTCAAGAACTTCCTAGTGGACTTGAATGTAGTTCCGAATTTGCCCAGCACAATCACTGTTTACTGTGATAATGCCAGAGCAATTGCAAATTCAAGGGAACCAAGAGCCCACAAGGCCAGCAAACACATTGAAAGTAAAAATAACATCTTATACGAGAAATCGTTAAGAGAGGAGATATAGAGGTGGCAAAGATCGCGTCAGAAGACAACCTAGCAGATCCATTCACAAAGGGTCTGCCTCAGAACACATTCGAGAGACATGTGGAAGGAATGGGTGTCAAGACCGTTGCCAATCTGCTTTGAATATAAGTGGGAGACATTATTAGGTTCGTGTAGGTGACATTAGATGTCACGCATTAGGAACTACACGAGATATGTTGTAGTATACTTAAAAGCAGACTTTGAGTATAAGTGGGAGATTGTTGGGGTTATACTGGAAAGTATGATTTTACTTTGTATAACCAAACTAACATTCCCTTGTAACTAAAAGTACGTTGTTCACGACCTAGATGGAAATGAACAATCTATCGTAAAAGGTTGAAGTGTAAGGCTCAGATTTGCTTGTCTTGACCAAGAGATTACACTAGTGCATGACTTGATGCACTGAATAGGACCTACAGGAGGATAAATTCTTCAGCACTGAATTAGGAAGAATTAGACCTCAGTGGTTCGTTATTTCTTAATCTTCGTCCCTTAAATAGGATCGTGTGTGGTTAGTGATTATTGCTTTGACTTATGACGGGTAGAGAATCAATGAGATTCAATACTTTATATCTTGGGCAATATTATTGGTCAGATGCGATTACTAAGATTTAATACGAAGAATCGTGTGCAAGTACACTTGTTCGATTTGCCCCCTTGGGAGGTTCATAAGATTTATCATACCAAATCTTGCAAGTGGAATTAGTTTCCAGTATTGATAATAATGTTGAATCATTCATTGACCAAGGACAAAAGATATTAATTAATAGAAAGCTATTTCAGTGGCTTGAATTAATTAATGTGCTAGATAATCTTAAACACGGAAAATAATAATTGGGAGCCATATTAACAGTAATATGGGTTAAGATGGATAGTTCAATATTAATTATGTAGTGGAATTATTTAATATTTATGGGCATGAATAATATTGTGGCTCAATATTGGAAATTCAAGATCCATTGGAAGGTCCAATATTAATTCCCCTAAAGGCCCCTCAAGTAGCCCAAAGATAAAGTTCAATAACTGAAAAAGGTGTTTAAAATAAAATAAATTATTGTTTCTTATTTTTTTCAAAATTTTCGAAAATATTAAAGGAAGAGAGAGAAAAGATTTTCTTGGAAAGATTTTATGGAATATGTATTCTTGAAATACAAGATTATCCCATAAATTCAAGAAAAGTCAAAGATCCTATTTCTTCCCTATTTAATGGGAAATTTTCGAAAACCCCTTAATATAACGAGGTGGGATTTTTATGGAATATTTTATTATGGAGAAAATAATATATTGGATATATTCAAGATTTCTTGGAGATCAAGAAAAAGATTTTCCCATCTTATTCCTAGGGCAAAAATCGGCCACCACCTAGTATTATAAATAGGGGATGAATTTTTCATCCCCAAGTGCAATTCCATGTGTTGGAAAAATTAGAAATCCACAAATGTGGTGCAACATAATTTTATTTTCCCTTTTGTTAAATTGTTCGCGAGTTCCTGCCACCGGATTGTTGAACGAGGATAAGGGAATACTTGAGAAGGTCTTTTGGTGTGTTCGTGTGAATGGAATCCATCTTCTCAATGGTTGTCACTCTGAAAGGTTAGTTCACGTAAACCCGTAGCAATTTCGCATGCCTAGGATTTATGTGAACTGTTTATATGCATGATTTGTTGTTGAATTATTATTTGAATAAATATAGGATTAATTCCTGCTAGTAATAATTGTTAGAATTAAATTTGTATTTAAATATTCATCCCGAATAGATCCGGGCAATTAATTCCTCAACATGCTTCAAATATCGTGAAGGCAACAACATAAAGACAGTGTTCGGCGATGATAAACCCTTCACCGAGGCTGAATCATACTTCGCTGATGCTAAGTACTTCTTAAAGAGCACGAAGACGAATAAGACTGAGAAAGATTCGTCGAAAGAAATAACCAAGGATGAACAGATTGGGCGTAGCGAAGGAAGTGTGCCTCCATCTCGCGCTAAGGACAAACAAATCATTGAAGAAATCAGGGCATTGGAAAAATCGACTCTTCCATTGACTAAACTTGACACTGAAAGGCCGTCTTTGCAACCACTTGAAGGATTTACCCGTCCCATTCAAGGAGCTAGAACCGAGCATGGAGGCATATCAGAAGCAGTAATCACAGGGTCATACGGTCCTCAAGCCCTTAACCTTCTTATTAAGGCCGGATATAGTTCGCAAGAAAGCTCAACATCGAAAGAGTCACCCCGCCAAACTCCCAAATAATCAGAATATGGAGTCAATACTACTCAGAAAATGTTGAGAAGAAGTGGTTATGCTGCCAAGAGCACTAAGATTGGCTTAGGGTACACGCCACAAAGTCCAATTCGCATTGCAATCAACAGAGTGAATACAAACTACATCACCGAAGGAAAAGCTTGCTCAATGGAAGATATGTTTGAGGAATGTGTCGCGGAAATGGAACGAGTTTCAATCTTCAAAAGGTTGGGATCACTGAATGAGCGTCGAAAATCGAGATTTGTCTTCGAAAGATTGGGGCAGAAATCGAGACCTGTCTTCGAAAGATTGGGACAGAAATCGAGACCTTTCTTCGAGAGATTAGAGCAGAAAACGGAGATTGGGGCCATTAGATAATTGCCAAGAGTTGGGGTCTATCTTCAAAAGATTAGGGCCATGTGAAAGAAACGCTCGTCGAAAAGTGAGAATTGTCAAATTTTCAAGCACTCAGAGACTTCGGAGTTTGTATCCATCTCGCATGAGGGGAAAAACCACCTTGATTGTGTCATGTGGAGAAGAGCTAAAAGGGAAAATTCAAACAGTCATCCATACTCAAGACAAGGAAGGCGATGAAGAGAGTGTAGCTTCATCTAATTTCGTTGATGCTTATAGCATTCGACATTCAGTGCCTTACAATAGAAAAAGAGCTCTACAAAAGGGAGTCACGTGGATGATCAGAATGGGTACATTACTGGTGTCAACAACATGCAAACAATCCCATTTAGAGGAAGTGATGGTCGAGTGAGATCATGTATTGATTTCAAGAATCGAGAAGAACACAACGAAGATGTGACAACTGCAAATCACATCACCACATATGAAGATGACACGAACACGAGCCCTATAAATGGGAAATTCCTGAAACGCTACTACGCGTAAAACAAGTCAGTATGCTCCATGACGCACGAGCCTAAACTGCATGTCACTCCTGGTCCGCACGAATATAAACTGTGTACGACAACCACCAAAGGTAGTTACACGTGTTTAAACTGTTAATTTACCCCACGAAAGGCATTTTAATTGGTTAAATTATTAAATCCCTACTTTTTCTACAGTAGTAAATAAATAGTCATTCCTGGCCCGCACGAGTATAAACTGTGTACGGCACCCCCCCCCTCAAATCGAATTATGCTTCGCTTGAACTACGTTTTAACTTGATCCTCTTTAAAGGGGTACTTAGGCAGCTTGGTATTTTTCTAAGTTTAGTCATAATTCAAATTGTCTTGTCTAAGTGGCTTTGAAATATTATATCTCGCTTGCTACAGTGACATGAAAGAACAAAAAAAAATGGGGGCATGTATCAGCAAAATCGCAAGCAGAGCTTTAATTGATTCTCAAGAGACATCACCCGTGAACTACATCACCGAAGGAGAAGCTTGCTCAATGGAAGATATGTTTGAGGAAGGTGAAGCCCAAGTTAATTAACCTCAAGATAGAAGTTGACAAAGTCCATATCCATTCCTACTGAAACGAATTCACGCGACTTCTGCCCAAGAAAATTCCTAAATCGGACCTCTTCCCCACCAAGCGTCAAAACCGTCATCTCTGATCTCTCTCCATCGCGTCAATCGCAAAATCAATCGAAATTCCCAAATCGGCTCTGCACAACAGAAATCCCGTCGACCTCAAAGCTTGAAGCCGCTGCCCGACGAAACCACCGCTGCATCGCCTCCTGTGCAGCCGCTGCGTCGTCTCCCCCGTCCAAATCCGACGCAAATCGAGAAGCCAAAACGCCGCGCCGCCTCTGCCTCCGCGCAGCGCAAAACACGCCGTCGCCATCGGTCAAAGCCACGCGCCAGAAATCGTCCACCACGCGACAACCAAAATCAAACGCCGCGAATCCGCCAGCGTCGCCGAGTCCAATCTTGCAAGAAATGCCAAAATCCACATCACATCACTGGTGCGTGAATAGCCACCAACGTTGCCGCTCTGAAGCCGAAGCCCAACGCTGCACTTTCAAAACTGAACTAGAAATTGACCGTCGCAGAAGCCCGAATCGAGATCCACAGCCTAGAGCCGCTGCGTTTTGCACGTCGTCGCCTGAGTCGGAGATTTGGAACTGCTTTCTCTCTTTATGCAGCCTCGTATCCAGTTTCTTCGCAACCGTTCCAAGTCGTTGTAGCCGTTGCCGCTCGTCTGAAATCCGACGCAAGAAATTTGCTGCTGCAATTGGTCTCATCAACACTGCTCGCCATCATCTGAATCCTTGCTGAACCAGAAAATCACACTGCACTCACTCGCTGTGGTCACCCCGCTGAGGTTGAACTCTATCTGTGTCGACATCTGTGCTGCATCACTCGATTCAGGGCCTGCCCTGAATCGAACCAAAACCAAACCATCGAAACAGGGCCTGCCCTGAGTCGAACCAAAACCGAACCATCGAAACAGGGCCTGCCCTGAGTCGAACCAAAACCGGCATCAAAAAATTGCATCGTCTGAGACGATGATTTTTGGGACGCCAGCACGCCAAAGATAGGAAGGTTGAGGAGAAAAGAAGTGGCCGGTGTGTTGAAATTTGGTGATTTCGATGGTGCATCTAATGTCAATTCCTTCATGTCTACAATATTCAAACAAACAGGAAAAAAAAAGACGTGAAAAAAAAAGAAGAAAAAGAAAATACCTATAATTGCTTCTGCTTGAGATGGAAAAATTAAAGAGTCCAAGGTCCCTTTATATAGAGTTTAAAATCCTAAATCGAAGAGGGTTTGAAAGATTCAATATCATGAAAAGATTCAGATCTTGTGAGATTTTGGAAAATCGAATCTTAAGATTCGTATCTGGTGGATTATAACGAAATCTAAAGCAAAAGATACACAATATCTTTGGATATATATATCTTATATTTATCCATCCATATCCATTAAGTTGATCTTATGTGAGAAATTTGGACGTCACATGCTAGTCCAACAAAAAATCGCAATTCGTCCACATCGAATTAAATCTCGTGAACAAAGTGCGAGGGGGCATTTGTAAGCAAATAAATTTAATTACAAATTAATTATGACACGTGGAAAATCGGACGTTGAAAGTCAATTGAATTTATTTAATTGGGAATACAAGATTAATTCCTAAAACAAATAAATAATTGATGAAGTAAATTGGGCATCTAAAGTCCAATAATTAATTAAATTGGGCCTCAAAAGTCCAATAAATCGAATTGGACCTCTAAAGTCCAATAATAAAAAGTCTCTAAAGTCCAATAATTAATAAATCTCAAAAGTCCAATTGGGTCTCTAAAGTCCAATAATTAATTAAATTGGGTCTCAAAAGTCCAATAAATCGAATTGAGCCTCTAAAGTTCAATAATAAATTAAACTGGGACTCCAAAGTCCAATAAATCGAATTGGGCCTCCAAAGTTCAATAAATTGAATTTGGCGTCTAAAGTCCAGTAATTAATTAAATTGGACATCTAAAGTCCAATAAATTAAATCAATCTCAGTCCAAAACTGTGGAGCCCATCAGATATTTCTAGAAAGTTCTAGAACCTTCCGGCCGTCAGGTCAAGTCCGTCAAATCTAGGGCAAAGGTCACATTCCACACCTATAAATAGGGGTCTCATTCCTCTCATTTGACACACAAAAAAATATTTAATACACAAGAATTCGTAAGTCCTAGCGACCGAGTTTTGTGATTCAAAAGTAATTCTTCAAGGCGTTCTTCAAGTTTTTCAAGGCGTTCTTCAAGGAAGTCGGCACTACGAACGATCTTCGATCCAAGATTACGGTGCTAAGCCTCATGGATCCACGTTCTCCAAGTTGAAGTTCTTTGAGTTCTTCAAGGAAATTCTTCAAGTTCTTCGTGTCCCTCGAGTGTCCCTCGGAAATCCCTCGGTAGTCCCTCGGAAATCAAAAAAAGAACGGTCTTCGATCCAACATCACGGTGCTAAGCCTCTTGGATCCGCGTGTTGGGGAATAAGTTGCACAGATCTATTCCGGGTGAATATTTAAATACAAATTTAATTCTTATAATTATTACTAGCATGAATTAATCTTATATTAATTCAAATAATAATTCAACAACATATCATGCATATAATTATTAACGTACAACCTACGCATGCGGAATTCTACGAGTTTACGTGAACGTACCTCTTGGGATGGCAGTGATCTGGCTGATTAGACTATCCAAAAGAACTTCCCAAGTATTCCCTTAGCCCTTGTTCGACTATCCGGTGGAAGGACACTTGTGAATAGTTAACAAAAGGAAAATAAATTATGTTGCACCACCTTTGTGGATTTACTAATTTTTCCAGCACATGGAATTGTACACTACTCACAATTGTCGTTTTTCAAAAAAATACAATCTATCGACGTTACAAAATATTTGATATTTTATCGACGCTGATATTTTTTTTCGAAAAACCAATTTTCGTGTGTTACTGGGAATGAAACATTCATCCCCTATTTATAGAGCATGAAGAGGACGAAAATTTTGTGATAAAACAATGTGGGAAAATCTTTTCTTGATCTCCAAGAAATCTTGAATATATCTCCTATATTCTTTTTCCCATAATTATAATATTCCACAAAAATCCCACTTACTCTAATGCTATGGATATTTTCGAAAATATGATGAGTCAAGAATCCAAGATTTGGATCTTCTTGAATTTATGAGATATTCTTGTATTTCAAGAAATACATATCTTCCATAATATCTTTTCAAGAAAATCAAGAAAATCTTTCTTGCCTAATTATATATTTCCAAATTTTCGAAAATCTCTTATGAATTAACCAAGTGAGAGATTTCTTGAATTTAATGAGATAATCTTGTATTCCAAGAATACATATCTTCATTCCATAACAAAATTCAAAGAAAATCTTTCTCCCAACTTATCCATAATTTTCGAAATTTAATTGGAAAAATAAGCAACAATATTTATTTTATTTTAATCACCTTTTCAGTTATTGGACTATATGTTGGGCTACTTAGGGGGCCTTTAGGAGAATTAAGATTGGACCTTCTAATGGACCTTGAATATCTAATATTGAGCCACAATATTATTCAAGCCCATAAATATTAATTAATCCCACTACTTAATTAATATTGACTATCCATCTTAACCCATATTACATGGTCAATATGGCTCCGGTCATTATTTCCCGTGTTTAAGATTATCTAGCCCATTAATTAATTCAAGCCCTTTGAAATAGCTTTCCATTAATTAATATCTTTTATCCTTGGTCAAGGAACGGTTCAATATTATTATCCATACCGGAAACTAATTCCACTTGCAAGATTTGGTATGATAAAGCTTATGAACCTCCCAAGGGGGCAAATCGAACAAGCGTACTTGCACACGATTCTTCGTATTAAATCTTAGCAATCACATGTAACTAATAATATTGCCCAAGATAAAAAGTATTGAATCTCGTTGATTCGCTACCCATGATAAGTCAAAGCAATAGTTACCAATCCCACGTGATCCTATTTAAGGAACGAAGATTAAGAAATAACGAACCACTGAGGTCTAATTCTTCCTTGTTCAGTTCTGAAGAATTTATCCTCCTGTAGGTCCTATTCAGTGCATCAGTCATGCACTAGTGTAATCTCTTGGTCAAGACAAGCCAATCTGAGTCTTACACTTCAACCTTTCACGATGGGTTGTTCATTCCCATCTAGGTCGTGAATGGCGTACTTTTAGTTACAAGGGACTGTTAATTTAATCTTTTGTGATCTGGTATCACTAAATTAACTACAATGTAACACGTACGACTTATTGAACAATTATGCAGTAAATATATGTAACATTCGATAATATTTAAAGCATCAGTGATAAACAATTTATTTCAGTAAATAAGTCTGAAAATTCAGTTTCGATTATACAAAGTAAAAAGCATACTTTCCAGTATAATCCCAACAATCTCCCACTTATACTCAAAGTCTGCTTTTAAGTATACTACAACATGTCTCGTGTAGTCCGTGACATCTAATGTCACCTACACAAACCTAATAATTTCTCCCACTTATACTCAAAGCAGATTGGCAACGGTCTTGACACTCATTCCTTCCACATGTCTCTCGAATGTATTCAGAGGCAGACTCTTTGTGAATGGATCTGCTAGGTTGTCTTTCAACGCGATCTATGCCACCTCTATATCTCCTCTCTTAACGATTTCTCGTATAAGATGTCTTTCCTTCAGTGTGCTTGTTTGACTTGTGGACTCTTGGTTCCCTTGAATTTGCAACTGCCCCTAGCAAATATTGCTAGACAAATTCGGAACTACATCCAAGTCCACTAAGAAGGTCTAGAGCCAAATCGATTCTTTCACTGCTTCACAAGCAGCTACTTACCCGACTTCCATGGTTGAGTCAGTGATGCATTTCTGCTTCACACTCGCCATTTGATGGTTGCACTTCCCAAATGGAAACACACTAACTAAGGCAGATAGTTTCTGGAATCTAAGTCTGATTGGAAATCCGAGTCCGTGTAGCCGATGGGGATTGGACTATCTGACTGATAAACCAACATTCTATCCCGAGTTCTTTTCAGATACTTCGGAATTTTTTTAACTGATGTCCAATGATCTTTCCCCGGGTTACTTTGATATCTTGCCACCAAGCCTTCGGCAAAGCAGATATCCGGTCTCGTACACAGGATTGCATACATAAGGCTTCCGACAGCCGAAGCATAAGGAATGCCTTTCATGTCATCTATCTCATTTTGCGTCTTAGGGGACATTTTCTTGGATAGATGGACTCCATGCCTGAAAGGTACGAAGCCTTTCTTAGAATCTTGCATGTTGAACCTTTTCAAGACAGTGTCTATGTATGAAGCTTGCGATAAGCCGATCATCCTTTTCTTGCGATCTCGAGTGATCTTGATCCCAAGGATGTGTCCGGCTTCCCCTAAGTCTTTCATATCAAACTGTTTTGAAAGCCATGCCCTTACGTCTGATAACACCTTTACATCGTTCACAATGATCAGAATGTCATCTACGTATAGTACTAAGAATACCAATGCAGTTCCGACACGCTTTTTATACACACAACTTTCGAACTCATTTTGATCGAACCCATAAGACTTTATAACATGATCAAAACATTGGTTCCAAGCTCTGGATGCCTGTTTGAGTCCGTAAATGGACTTCATGAGCTTACAAACTAGGTGTTCTTGGCCTTTTTCAATGAAACCTTGGGTTGTTGCATATAGATCTCTTCATCAAGACTTCCGTTAAGGAAAGCTGTCTTGACATCCATTTGCCAGATTTCAAAGTCGAAATGCGCAGCAATCGATAAGAGAATACGGATAGACTTAAGCATGGCTACTGGCGAAAAAGTTTTCTCATAATTGATCCCTTCGTTCTGAGTATAACCTTTCGCCACTAGTCTTGCTTTGAAGGTTTCCACCCTCCCGTCCGGTCCTCTTTTTCTCTTATATACCCACTTGCATCCAATGGGTTTGACCCCATTAAGTGGTTCGACTAGCTCCCACACTCTGTTATGAAACATAGAACCCATTTCGGCTTTCATTGTTGTTTGCCAAGAATCTGCATCCTTGTCTTGGATTGCCTCATCATATGTCCATGGGTCTGATTCGTCTTGTCCGGGAATCAAGTCCGAGGACTCTCCTATTCCCATGAATCTCTTGGGCTGTCTAACAACCCTCCCACTATGACGAGGTTTCGGTTGTGAAAGCGTGTTGTTTGGTATATCGTCTAGTACAGTTGGCATTGAGGTTTGCCCTCTTAGCTCATTTATGGTAATCTCACTTCTGGGTTTTCTTTCGTTCATATAGTCTTCTTCCAAAAATCTAAAGTGAGTGCTGATGACCACCTTTTGATCTTCGGGACCATAGAACATACACCCTTTTGTTGGGTATCCTACAAACAACCTTAATTCTGATCGAGGATCCAATTTATCGGCTTCCTTGTCCAACACGAAGGCCGGACACCCCCAAATTATCATGTGTCTCATACTAGCCTTGAGCCCGGTCCACAATTCTTTGGGAGTTTTGGGAACCGATTTGTATGGCACCAAGTTCAGAATGTAAGCTGCTGTTTCCAAGGCATGACCCCAGAATGACTTGGGAAGATCCGCATAACTCATCATAGATCTAACCATTTCCAAAAGAGTTATGTTTCTTCGCTCTGCAACCCCGTTTTGTTGAGGGGTTCCGGGTGCAGTGAGCTGGGATGCAATCCCTTCATCAGATAAGTAGTTCAAAACTCATTGCTGAGGTATTCGCCTCCACGATCAGATCGTAGAGACTTGATACATTTTTCCCTATGATTATCTGCTTGAGCCTTAAATTCTTTGGATTTCTCAAAGGTCTCAGATTTATGCTTCATAAGTAAAATGTAACCGTACCTTGAGAAATCATCAATAAAAGTGACAAAATACTCATAACCTCCTCTTGCTTTGGTTGACATTGGACCACATACATCTGTGTGAACGATCTCTAACACTTCTTTGGCTCTATTCCCCTTGGCTCCAAATGCCCTCTTGGTCATTTTACCCTCCAAACATGATTCGCAGGTTGGAATTGGTTCAACTTGGAGAAGCTCCAGTGAACCGTCTTTCACCAACCTTTGGATCCTCTTTGGATTTATATGACCCAATCTTAGATGCCAAAGAAGTGTCTCGTTCACGTCTGATGAACGTTTTCTTTTCTCGGAAACAGTTGATGTGTTATAGGATGCATTTTGTTAGTGGTGTGCACAGTTAATTGTATAGAGATTTTCCATCAATGTCCCATAACAGATACACTCATCATTTCAAGAAATGATTTCATTCTTATTAGAAGAAACTAAGTGTCTATTAACAGAATTTTAGAAACTGGAGGTGAATTCTTTCTAAAACTGGGAACATAAAGAACATCTCTTAAAATTAGAACTCTATCTTCAAAAGACAAGTGCACTTCTCCCACTGCTTCATCTGCCACTCTCGTAGCATCGCCCAGTGTGATGAGGATCTCACTGCCACTAAGTTGTCGGATCAGTTTGAACCCGTGAAGCAAACATGATTAGTGAATCCCGTATCAACTACTCATGAATGAGAAGTATACGCCGCTAAACAAGTTTCAACAATTAGTGCGTGAGAATTACCTTTCTTTCCATCCCTTTTGGGGTCGGAACAGGCAAACCTCCATTGTCCTCTCTCACCGCAGCTTAAGCACTTCCTCTTTGGATTTTCCTTGACACCACAAGCATTCCTCATCTTACCATTGCCCTTGGCAACAGTTGAGTTTTATTGCTTTTGGCTTTTGGTCCTCTTCTTTTTCTTGCCTTCCCTTGGCCTAGAAAATGAAGACTTACCACTTGCCGTTAAAGCTTGAGTTTGGTGCCCCATCAGTATTTCTGCCGAGACCAAAGCTTGCAGCAAATCAGCTGGCGAGGCCAAAATGCTCAGAAACTTTTGGGCAGAGAGTGAAATACCAAATTCATCTGAGTCTCCAGATCATAATCTGCACTCAGAATCTCAAGTTTGTTCAGATGGGCCATCTATTTTGAGGACGTAATCCCTTATGGGTTTGCCCTCCACCATTTTCAGCGACGACATCTCTCGCAAGGTGATCTGAAGAGTCCCGCATTTTTGACTCGTCAGTTGGCTCATCTGATTTTGGTGTGTCAAGAATCCACTTGTGCTTTTGTGCAGTTGCGACAATTATAATTTTCCAATCAATATAGTTTCCATACATATTGTATTGACTTTAAGTATATTACCAGTGGATTAAAAGGTTACGACATGCTGAACTGAAATAAATAACTATATGCATAAGCACAAGTATATCACAAGATTCGATCACATGCATCATATTAAAATCTCAAAAAAATATGAACATGCATCAGCCAACATCTCAAAACAGTTTAAATAATCCACGTGGGGTGGGTCATTATTTAAACACATTCAAGCATGTTACAAACAAGAACAGTTACAAACCATTAATATCCAGATTAATAGTTGGCTCCAACTTGACCAATATAAAATTGACAGGGACTTCGAGGAAGTATATGCATATCAATTTTATACCTAAGTAATAACCATGATTAAATAAAGGATTATTATTTCATATTGAACGAGCCTCGTGGGGAGGGTCATCGTCGCCACTAGTAATAATCCACAATCATCCATTTGGAATTCATTCATGTGAAAGCTATCTTTTGACCGTCCCGTGGGGGGAATTTCTCCAAAAGAATTCACAAATAAATAAATCATGGAGGTCAAAATTAATTCAATTTTATTATGCAATAAAATTGTCAATTAATTATTTAAACATACTTAGTAATTTTGAAGGTGGGATTTTTCATTGGGCAATTCTCATGCAAACACATTTAAACAAATTAAACAAAGCATAAGATAGCACAAAATAAATCAAGCAAAAACAGAAAAATAAACATATTGGGCACAAATTATCCAATTGTCATGGTTTGATTTTTCTTGGCTTGATCTTGAAGAAACACCGTCTTGAATTTCTCTCACTCGATCGTCTCGAAAAGATACTCCGTCTCAAAACGCCACGCCAAGTAGCTCACAGTCGGGATGCACGCCCGCATCCGGCCGGCCACTTGGCCAAGTTCAGCCTCGGCAGCGCTCGGCAGGCATCGCCCGCCCGTGCCTCGGCACGCCGGGCAGTCCGGCGCTCCTGGTAGGCGACGTGCGAATCAAGATGCATCCGCTCAGCAGCGCCATTTCGCCTGCCTACCGCCCGAACCTTGGCACCAAGTCTCGCTTCGCCAATGGCAAGATCTCCGTTCCGCTGGCCGCTTCTGCAAGACGATGCAGCGCGGCGCTTTTGCGCCAAATGCTTGTATGCGGCAGATCAGGCTGCGTTCGGCCCTCGGCCTCGCCCTTACGCCCATGCGTGTTGCTGCAGCGTTAAAGTGTGGCGCGTGCCTCCTCCTTTGCAGCGCGTTCAAGCGACGCACGCCGCCACGCCTTGGATTCTGGATTTTATCCTTTAATTCTTCATCTCGCGTCTCGTTTCCGATCAGGTTACAATTTATTTACAAAAAATAAATAAACCTAGATCTAGACTAGTCTATTACATTGATCAAATCAAACAAATCCTAATCTTCTCATGGATTTTATCATGAGGCAAAATGAATCCGAAGCGAATGAATTAAAAACCACAATTTATATGCATGCATAAATAAACACATTAAATTCCATGACAATTGGATACCTACAAAACAGATCTAGCAATTCTACTATCAATTTAAAATTTAATGTCAGCGGATTAAATTACAATTTAAAAAATTGAGAGTCTAAACAAGTGGCTCGATACGGCTTGTTGGGGAATAATTTGCACAGATCTATTCGGGGTGAATATTTAAATACAAATTTAATTCTTATAATTATTACTAGAATGAATTAATCCTATATTAATTCAAATAATAATCCAACAACATATCATGCATATAATTAATTGTGTAAATCCTAACGATGCGAATTCTACGAGTTTACGTGAACGCATTACCTCTTGGGATAAGCGATTGATCCGGTGATTAGACTTACCAAAAGAACTTCCCAAGTATTTCCTTAGTCCTTGTTCGACTATCCGGTGGTAGGACACTTGTGAACAATTAACAAAAAGGAAAATAAATTATGTTGCACCACCTTTGTGGATTTACTAATTTTTCCAGCACATGGAATTGTACTTGGGAATGAAAGAATCATCCCCTATTTATAGAGCACAAGTGGTCGAAAATTTTGTGATAAAACAATGTGGGAAAATTTTTTCTTGATCTCCAAGAAATCTTGAATATATCTCTTATATTTTTTTTCCCATAATTATAATATTCCACAAAAATCCCACTTACTCATATTATGGATAATTTTGAAATATGAGGTCCAAGATTCCAAGATTTGGATCTTCTTGAATTTATGAGATATTCTTGTATTTCAAGAAATACATATCTTCTATAATATCTTTTCAAGAAAATCAAGAAAATCTTTCTTGCCCACTATATTTCAAAATTTTCGAAATCTCTATTATGAATAACCAAGTGGGAGATTTCTTGAATTTAATGAGATAATCTTGTATTCCAAGAATACATATCTTCATTCCATAACAAAATTCAAAGAAAATCTTTCTCCCCTCTTATCCATAATTTTCGAAAATAATTAGGAAAAATAGGCAACAATATTTATTTTATTTTAAACACCTTTTCAGTTATTGGACTATATGTTGGGCTACTTAGGGGGCCTTTAGGAGAATTAAGATTGGACCTTCTAATGGACTTTGAATATCTAATATTGAGCCACAATATTATTCAAGTCCATAAATATTAATTAATCCCACTACATAATTAATATTGCACTATCCATCTTAACCCATATTACAGTCAATATGGCTCTCGGTTATTATTTCCCGTGTTTAAGATTATCTAGCCCATTAATTAATTCAAGCCACTGAAATAGCTTTCCATTAATTAATATCTTTTATCCTTGGTCAAGGAACGGTTCAACATTATTATCCATACCGGAAACTAATTCCACTTGCAAGATTTGGTATGATAAAGCTTATGAACCTCCCAATGGGGCAACTCAAACAAGCGTACTTGCACACGATTCTTCGTATTAAATCTTAGCAATCACATATGACCAATAATATTGCCCAAGATAAAAAGTATTGAATCTCGTTGATTCTCTACCCATGATAAGTCAAAGCAATAGTTACCAATCACACGTGATCCTATTTAAGGAACGAAGATTAAGAAATAACGAACCACTGAGGTCTAATTCTTCCTTATTCAGTTCTGAAGAATTTGTCCTCCTGTAGGTCCTATTCAGTGCATCAGTCATGCACTAGTGTAATCTCTTGGTCAAGACAAGCCAATCTGAGCCTTGCACTTCAACCTTTCACGATGGGTTGTTCATTTCCATCTAGGTTGTGAATGGCGTACTTTTAGTTACAAGGGACTGTTAATTTAATCTTCTGTGATCTGGTATCACTAAATTAACTACAATGTAACACGTACGACTTATTGAACAGTTATGCAGTAAATATATGTAACATTCGATAATATTTAAAGCATCAGTGATAAACAATTTATTTCAGTAAATAAGTCTGAAATTCAGTTTTGATTATACAAAGTAAAAAGCATACTTTCTAGTATAATCCCAACACCCATGAGGCTCGTTCAAAACAAAATAATAATTCTGTATTTAATCATGGTTATTACTTAGGTATAAAATTGATATGCATATACTTCCCCGAAGTCCCTGTCAATTTTATATTGGTCAAGTGGGAGCCAACTATTAATCTGGATATTAAAGGTTTGTAAATGTTTTCTTGTTTGTAACCTGCTTGAATGTGTTTAAATAATGACCCACCCCACGTGGCTTATTTAAATTGTTTTGAGATGTTGGCTGATGCATGTTCATATTTTTTTTGAGATTTTAATATGATACATGTGATCGAACCTTGTGATATGTTTGTGCTTATACAAATTGTTATTTATTTCAGTTCAGCATGCCGCAACCTTTTAATCCACTGTTCAATATACTTAAAGACAATTTGCTTAATGGTTAAAATTATATCAATTGGATTTACAAAATAAAACTTGTCCTAGCCGCATCACCATCCAAATGGGTACTTGATACACCAAAAACCCGAAAAACCAGCTAAGGATACCGGAATATGAGACGAGATGCAATATGGTGAATGGGAGCTGGCAAATGAATTGATGAAGGATACAATTTTGGCAAATCTGTCAGATTTGTTGAAACGCCTTCACCAAGGATATGAGTCAGCTGCAGACATCTTGCAGAATCTTGAAGCAATGTTTGCACATTCGGCCCGTATGGCAGTCTAAAGCGTAAAGCAAGAAATGGTTGAATTAAATATGGAAATAGGAACGACTGCAAGGGAGCACGTTCTTAGGGTTATGGTGCTCTTTGAGGAGCTTGAGATCCTCGGCGAAAAATGTGATTTCAAGACTAAAATTGATTTCATTCTCCAATCCTTACCAAAGAGCTATAATCACCACTATCTTGAGTATCTATTGGAAGATCTAGATTTTATAGTGGATGATTTTATAAATTCTCTCACTATGGTTGAAAGGGAGATGGGGCGCGAGGAAAAGAACTTGGGAAAACAGAAATCTTCTCTTCATTCTAGGTCAAATGGTGGTAAGAATGATGAAAAGAGAAAAAGTTAAACCAAGCAGACTCAACATTGAATAAGAGCATGGAATCAAGCATGGGGAGAGTTTTGGAGAGCGGAAGAGTAGGACACTGGAGGGCGGCCTGTTCCAATTCTTCTAAGAATGGAAAGAAAGGTAATTCTCACGCACTAGTTGTTGAAACTTGTTTAGCGGCGTATGCCTCCCATTTATGGGTGGTGGATACGGGATCCACTGATCATGTATGTTTCACTTTACAGGGGTTCAGCGGACCCGGCAACTTAGTGGGAGTGAGATCCTCATCACACTGGGCGATGCTACGAGAGTGGCAGCTGAAGCAGTGGGAGAAGTGCACCTGTCTTTTGAAGACAGAGTTTTAATTTTAAGAGATGTTCTTTACGTTCCTAGTTTTAGAAAGAATTTAATTTCGGTTTCTAAACTTTACCTTGATGGATATTCGGTTACTTTTGACAAAGTTGTTACCATTTCTCTTTATGATAAATTTATCTGTCATGGAACGTTGTCGAATAATCTCTATACAATTAACTGTGCACACCACTCACGAAATGCTTCCTATAACACATCAATTGTTTCTGATAAAGAAAACTTTCATCAGGCGTGAACGAGACACTTTTATGGCATCTCAGATTGGGACATATTAATCCAAAAAGGATTCAAAGGTTGGTAGAAGATGGTTCATTAGAGTCTCTCCGGGTTGAACCAATCCCAACTTGCGAATCATGTTTGGAGGGTAAAATTACCAAGAGGGCATTCGGAGCCAAGGGGAATAGAGCCAAAGAAGTGTTAGAAATTGTTCACACAGACGTATGTGGTCCAATGTCAATCAAAGCAAGAGGAGGTTATGAGTATTTCGTCACCTTTATTGATGATTACTCAAGGTACGGTTGTATTTTCCTTATGAAGCATAAATCTGAGACCTTTGAGAAATTCAAAGAATTTAAGGCTCAAGCAGAGAATCATAGGGAAAAACGTATCAAGTCTCTACGATCCGATCGTGGAGGCGAGTACCTCAGCGATGAGTTTTTGAACTACTTGTCTGATAAAGGGATTGCATCCCAGCTAACTGCACCCGGAACCCCTCAACAAAACGGGGTTGCAGAGCGAAGAAACATAACTCTTTTAGAAATGGTTATATAAATGATGAGTTATGCGGATCTACCCAAGTCGTTCTGGGGTCATGCCTTGGAAACAGCGGCTTATATTCTGAACTTGGTGCCATCCAAGTCGGTTCCCAAAACTCCCAAAGAATTGTGGACCGGGCGCAAGCCCAGTTTGAGACACATGAGAATTTGGGGGTGTCTGGCCTACGTGTTGGACAAGGAAGCCGGAAAATTGGATCCTCGATCAGAATGAAGGTTGTTTATAGGATACCCCGAGGGAACAAAAGGTTGTATGTTCTATGGTCCCGAATATCAAAAGGTGGTAATAAGCACCCACTTTAGACTTTTGGAAGAAGACTATATGAACGAAAGAAAGCCCAGAAGTGAGATTACCTTAAATGAGCTAAAAGGGCTAACTCTACTGCCAATTGTACAAGATGACATACTAAACGACATACTTACACAACCGGAACCTCGTCGTAGTGGGAGGATTGTAAGACAACCCGAGAGATTCATGGGGGTAGAAGAGTCCTCGGACTTAGTCCCCGGTCAAGATGAATCAGACTTGTGGACTTACGACGAGGCAATCCAAGACAAGGATGTGGTTTCTTGGCAAACAGCAATGGAAGCCGAAATGGGTTCTATGGATCATAACATAGTGTGGAAGCTAGTTGAACCACTTAATGGGGTCAAACCCACTGGCTTCAAGTGGGTATACAAGAGAAAAAGAAGACCGGGCGGGAAGGTGGAAACCTTCAAGGCAAGGCTTGTGGCGAAGGTTATACTCAGAAAGAAGGGATCGACTATGAGGAAACCTTTTCACCTGTAGCAATGCTCAAGTCCATCCGAATTCTCTTGTTGATTGTTGCGCATCTCGACTTTGAAATCTGGCAAATGGATGTCAAGACGGCTTTCCTTAATGGAAGTCTTGAAGAGGAAATCTATATGCAACAACCCCAAGGCTTCATTGAAAAAGACCAAGAACACCTAGTTTGTAAGCTCAAGAAGTCCATTTGTGGACTCAAACAAGCATCCAGAGCTTGGAACCAATGTTCTGATCAAGTAATAAAGTCTTATGGGTTTGATCAAAATGAATACGAAAGTTGTGTGTACAAGAAGCGTGTCGGAACTGCATTGGTATTCTTAGTACTATACGTAGATGACATTCTGTTCATCAGGGACGATGTAAAGGTGTTATCAGACGTAAGGGCATGGCTTTCAAAACAGTTTGATATGAAGGACTTAGGGAAAGCCGGGCACATCCTTGGGATCAAGATCACTCGAGATCGCAAGAAAATGATGATAGGCTTATCGCAAGCTTCATATATAGACACTGTCTTGAAGCGATTCAACATGCAGGATTCCAAGAAAGGCTTCGTACCTTTCAGCCATGGAATCCATCTATCAAGGAAATGTGCCCTAAGACACAAAAGGAGATAGATGACATGAAAGGCATTCCTTATACTTCGGCTGTCGGAAGCCTTATGTATGCAATGTTGTGCACGAGACTGGATATCTGCTTTGTCATTGGCATGGTGGCAAGATATCAAAGTAATCCGGGAAAAGAGCATTGGACGTCAGTTAAGAACATTCTGAAGTATCTGAAAAGAACTCGGGATAGAATGTTAGTTTATCAATCAGACAGTCTAATCCCCATCGGTTACACGGACTCGGATTTCCAATCAGACTTAGATTCCAAAAAATTTACCTCCGGTATTGTGGTTTGCATGGGGGGAGGAGCCATGACATGGAGAAGCGTTAAGCAGAAATGCATCATCGATTCTACCATGGAAGCCGAATACGTAGCTGCTTGCGAGGCAGCGAAAGAAGCAGTTTGGCTTAAGAACTTCCTAGTGGACTTGGATGTAGTTCCGAATTTGCCCAGCACAATCACTGTTTACTGTGATAATGCCGGAGCAGTTGCAAATTCAAGGGAACCAAGAGTCCACAAGGCCATCAAACACATTGAAAGTAAAAATAACATCTTATACGAGAAATCGTTAAGAGAGGAGATATAGAGGTGGCAAAGATCGCGTCAGAAGACAACCTAGCAGATCCATTCACAAAGGGTTTGCCTCAGAACACATTCGAGAGACATGTGGAAGGAATGGGTGTCAGGACCGTTGCCAATCTGGTTTGAGTATAAGTGGGAGATATTATTAGGTTCGTGTAGGTGACATTAGATGTCACACATTAGGAACTACACGAGATATGTTGTAGTATACTTAAAAGCAGACTTTGAGTATAAGTGGGAGATTGTTGGGGTTATACTGGAAAGTATGTTTTTACTTTGTATAACCAAACTGAATTTATGTCTTATTTACTGAAATAAATTATTTATCACTGATGCTTTAAATATCATTGAATGTTACATATATTTACTGCATAACTGTTCAATAAATAGTATGTTGGGGAATAAGTTGCACGGATCTATTCGGGATAAATATTTAAATACAAATTTAATTCTGACAATTATTACTAGCATGAATTAATCCTATGTTAATTCAAATAATAATTCAACAACATATCATGCATATAATTAGTTCACGTAAATCCTACGCATGCGGAATTACTACGAGTTTACGTAAATGTACCTCTTGGAATGGTAATGGTCTCGTTGATTAAACACACCGAAAAACCTTCCCAAGTATTCCCTTAATCCTTGCTCGACAATCCGGTGGTAGGATGCTCGCGAACAATTAACAAAAGGAAAATAAACTTTGTTGCACCACCTTTGTGGATTTACTAATTTTTCCAGCACATGGAATTGTACATGGGAATGAAACACTCATCCCCTATTTATAGAGGGTGTTGGTCGAAAATTTTGGGATAAAATAATATGGGAAAATCTTTTTCTTGATCTCCAAGAAATCTTGAATATATCTCATATATTCTTTTCTCCATAATTAAAATATTCCACAAAAATTCCAACTCCTCTTTGTTATGGAAATTTCGAAAAATATAGGGAACAAGAATCCAAGATTTGGATCTTCTTGAATTTATGAGATATTCTTGTATTTCAAGAAATACATATCTTTCATAATATCTTTTCAAGAAAATCAAGAAAATCTTTCTTGCCCTTTATATTCAAAATTTTCGAAAATACTATATGGATAACCAAGTGGGAGATTTCTTGAATTTAATGAGATAATCTTGTATTCCAAGAATACATATATTCATTCCATAACAAAATTCAAAGAAAATCTTTCTCCCCTTTTAATCCATAATTTTTGAATTTATGAGGAAAAATAAGGCAACAATATTTATTTTATTTTAAACACCTTTTTCAGTTATTGGACTTTATGTTGGGCTACTTAGGGGGCCTTTAGGAGAATTAAGATTGGACCTTCCAATGGATCTTGAATTATCAATATTTAGCCACAATATTATTCAAGCCCATAAATATTAATTAATCCCACTACATAATTAATATTGCACTATCCATCATAACCCATATTACATTCAATATGGCTCCCGGTTATTATTTCCCGTGTTTAAAATTATCTAGCCCATTAATTAATTCAAGCCACTGAAATAGATTTCCATTAATTAATATCTTTTGTCCTTGGTTAAGGAACGGTTCAACATTATTATCCATACCGGAAACTAGTTCCACTTGCAAGATTTGGTATGATAAAGCTTATGAACCTCCCAAGGGGGAAAATCGAACAAGCGTACTTGCACACGATTCTCCGTATTAAATCTTAGCAATCGCATGTGACCAATAATATTGCCCAAGATAAAAAGTATTGAATCTCGTTGATTCTCTACCCATGATAAGTCAAAGCAATAGTTACCAACCACACGTGATCCTATTTAAGGAACGAAGATTAAGAAATAACGAACCACTAAGGTCTAATTCTTCCTTGTTCAGTTCTGAAGAATTTGTCCTCCTGTAGGTCCTATTCAGTGCATCAGTCATGCACTAGTGTAATCTCTTGGTCAAGACAAGCCAATCTGAGCCTTACACTTCAACCTTTCACGATGGATTATTCATTTCCATCTAGGTCGTGAATGGTGTACTTTTGGTTACAAGGGACTGTTAATTTAATCTTCTGTGATCTGGTATCACTAAATTAACTACAATGTAACAGGTACTATTTATTGAAAAGTTATGCAATAAATATATGTAACATTTAATGATATTTAAAGCATCAGCGATAAACAATTTATTTCAGTAAATAAGTCTTAAATTCAGTTTCGATTATACAAAGTAAAAGCATACTTTCCAGTATAATCCCAACAATCTCCCACTTACACTCAAAGTCTGCTTTTAAGTATACTACAGCATGTCTCGTGTAGTTCTTAATACGTGACATATAATGTCACCTACACGAACCTAATAATTTCTCCCACTTATACTCAAAGCAAATTGGCAACGGTCTTGACACTCATTCCTTCCACATGTCTCTCGAATGTATTCAGAGGCAGACCCTTTGTGAATAGATCTTCTAGGTTGTCTTCTGACGCTATCTTTGCCACCTCTATATCTCCTCTCTTAACGATATCTCGTATAAGATGGTATTTTCTTTCAATGTGTTTGCTGGCCTTGTGGGCTCTTGGTTCCCTTGAATTTGCAACTGCTCCGGCATTGTCACAATAAACAGTGATTCTGCTGGGCAAATTCGAAACTACATTCAAGTCCACTAGGAAGTTCTTGAGCCAAACCGCTTCTTTCGATGCCTCGCAAGCAGCTACATATTCGGCTTCCATTGTAGAATCTGCGACGCATTTCTTCTTGACGCTTCTCCATGTCATGGCTCCTCCCCCCATGCAAAACACACTACCGGAGGTAGATTTTCTGGAATCTAAGTCTGATTGGAAATCCGAGTCCGTGTAGCCGATGGGGATTACAATATCTGACTGATAAATTAACATTCTATCTCGAGTTCTTTTCAGATACTTCAGAATGTTTTTAACTGCCGTCTAATGTTCTTTCCCCGGGTTACTTTGATATCTTGCCACCATGCCAACGGCAAAGCAGATATCCGATCTCGTACACAGCATTGCATACATAAGGCTTCCGACAGCCGAAGCATATGGAATGTCTTTCATGTCATCTATCTCCTTTTGTGTCTTAGGGTACATTTTCTTGGATAGATGGATTCCATGTCTGAAAGGTACGAAGCCTTTCTTGGAATCCTGCATGCTGAATCGTTTCAAGACAGTGTTTATGTATGAAGCTTGCGACAAACCTATCATCCTTTTCTTGCGATCTCGAGTGATCTTGATCCCAAGGATGTGTGTGGCTTCCCCTAAGTCCTTCATATCAAACTTTTTTGAAAGTCATGCCCTTACGTCTGATAACACCTTTACATCATTCTCGATGATCAGAATGTCGTCTACGTATAGTACTAAGAATACCAATGCAGTTCCGACACGCTTTTTGTGCACACAACTTTCAAACTTGTTTTGATCAAACCCATAAGACTTTATAACATGATCAAAACATTGGTTCCAAGCTCTGGATGCCTGTTTGAGTCCGTAAATGGACTTCATGAGCTTACAAACTAGGTGTTCTTGGCCTTTTTCAATGAAGCCTTGGGGTTGTTGCATATAGATCTCTTCATCAAGACTTCCGTTAAGAAAAGTTGTCTTGACATCCATTTGCCCGATTTCAAAGTCGAGATGCGCAGCAATCGATAAGAGAATTTGGATGGACTTGAGCATGGCTACGGGCGAAAAAGTTTCCTCATAATCGATCCCTTCTTTCTGAGTATAACCTTTCGCCATAAGTCTTTCCTTGAATGTTTCCACCTTCCCGTCCGGTCCTCTTTTTCTCTTGTACACCCACTTGCAACCAATGGGTTTGACCCCATTAAGTGGTTCGACTAGCTCCCACACTCTGTTATGATCCATAGAACCCATTTCGGCTTTCATTGTTGTTTGCCAAGAAACTGCATCCTTGTCTTGGATTGCCTCGTCATATGTCCATGGGTCTAATTCGTCTTGACCGGGGATCAAGTCCGAGGACTCTTCTATCCCCATGAATCTCTCGAGCTGTTTCACAACCCTCCCACTACGACGAGGTTCCGGTTGTGTAAGTGTGTCGTTTGGTATATCATCTTGTGGGTGCTCATTTAAGGTAATCTCACTTCTGGGTCTTCTTTCGTTCATATAGTCTTCTTCCAAAAATCTAAAGTGGGTGCTTATTACCACCTTTTGATCTTCGGGACCATAGAACATACACCCTTTTTTTCCCTCAGGGTATCCCACAAACAACCTTAATTCTGATCGAGGATCCAATTTACCGGCTTCCTTGTCCAACACGTAGGTCGGACACCCCCAAATCTTCATGTGTCTCAAAAGCCCGGTCCACAATTCTTTGGGAGTTTTGGGAACCGATTTGGATGGCATCAAGTTCAGAATGTAGGCTGCTGTTTCCAAGGCATGACCCCAGAGCGACTTGGGAAGATCCGCATAACTCATTATAGATCTAACCATTTCCAAAAGAGTTCTGTTTCTTCTCTCTGCAACCCCGTTTTGTTGAAGGGTTCTGGGTGCAGTTAGCTGGGATGCAATCCCTTCATCAGACAAGTAGTTCAAAAACTCATCGCTGAGGTATTCGCCTCCACGATCGGATCGCAGAGACTTGATACGTTTTTCCCTATGATTCTCTGCTTGAGCCTTAAATTCTTTGAATTTCTCAAAGGTCTCAGATTTATGCTTCATAAGGAAAATATAACCGTACCTTGAGTAGTCATCAATAAAAGTGACAAAATACTCATAACCTCCTCTTGCTTTGGTTGACATTGGACCACATACGTCTGTGTGAACGATTTCTAACACTTCTTTGGCTCTATTCCCCTTGGCTCCGAATGCCCTCTTGGTCATTTTACTCTCCAAACATGATTCGCGAGTTGGAATTGGTTCAACTTGGAGAGAGACTCGGTGAACGCTTCTACCAACCTTTGGATCCTCTTTGGATTAATATGTCTCAATCTTAGATGCCATAGAAGTGTCTCATTCACGTTTTTTTATTTTTATCGGAAGCTTGATTGATGTGTTATAGGATACATTTCGTGAGTGGTGTGCATGATTAATTGTATAGAGATTTTCCATCAATGTCCCATAACAGATACACTCATCATTTCAAGAAATGATTTCATTCTTATTAGAAGAAACTAAGTGTCTATTAATGTAATTTTAGAAACCGAAAGTGAATTCTTTTCTAAAACCGGGAACATAAAGAACATCTCTTAAAATTAGAACTCGTCTTCAAAAGACATGTGCACTTCTCTCATCGCTTCACCGCCACTCTCAGAAGATCGCCAAAGTGTGATGAGGATCTCACTACCACTAAGTTGTCGGATCGGTTTGAACCCGAAGAAAACATGATTAGTGGATCCCGTATCAACTACCCACTTAATGAGAAAAATATCGCCGCTAAACAAGTTTTAACAATTAGTGTGTGAGAATTACCTTTCTTTCCCGCCCTTTTGGGGTTGGAACAGACAAACCTCCATTGTCCTCTTTCACCATGAGCTTAAGCACTTCCTCTTTGGATTTTCCTTGACACCACCAAAGATTCGTCATCTTATCATTGCCCTTGGCAACAGATTGAGTCTCGATTGCTTATGGCCTTTGGACACCTTCTTCTTCTTGCCATCCCTTGGCCTAGAAGATGAAGACGGACCACTGCCGTCAAAGCTTGAGTTTGGTGCCCTATCAACATCTCTCGCCGAGACCAAAGCTTGCAACAAATCGTTTTATGAGGCAAAATTGCTCGTAAAATTTTGGGCAGAGAATGAAGTACCAAATTCATCCGAGTCTCCAGATTATAATCAGACTCGAGAACTTCAAGTTTGTTCGGGATGGGCTATCAATTTTGAGGATGTAATCCCTTACGGGTTTGCCCTCCACCAATTTCAACGATTTACATCTCTCAAGAAGGTGATCCGACGAGTCTCGCGATTTTTTACTCGTCGGTTGGCTCATCCGATTTTGGTGTGTCAAGAATCCACTTGTGCTTTTTGTGCGATTAGGACAATTATAATTTTCTGTTTCCAATCAATATAGTTTCCATGCTTATTCTATTGACTTTAAGTATAATAGCAATTGGATTAAAAAAGGTTCTGACATCTTCGAAATCGAAATAAATAATAATATGCATAAGCATAAATATATCACAAGGTTCGATCACATGTTTCATATTAAAATCTCAAAAAATATGAACATGCATCACCCAACATCTCAAAGCAGTTTAAATAAGCCACGCGTGGGGTGGGTCATTATTTAAACACATTCAAGCTTGAGTTACAAATAAGAACGGTTATTAAACCTTTAATATCCAGATTAATAGTTGGCTCCCACTTGACCAATATAAAATTTACAGGGACTTCGGGGAAGTATATGCATATCAATTTTATACCTAAGTAATAACCATGATTAAATACAGAATCATTATTTCGCTTTGAACGAGCCTCATGTGGGGGAGGGTCATAAATCGCCACTAGTAATAATCCACAATCATCCATCCGAATTTATTCATGTGAAAGCTATCTTTTGATTTGTCGTCTCCGGGGGAATTTCTCCAAAAGAATTCACAAATAAATAAATCATGGAGGTCAAAATTAATTCAATTTTATTATCCGGAATAAAATTGTCAATTAATTATTTAAACATACTTAGTAATTTTTGAAGGTGAGATTTTTCATTGGTCAATTCTCATGCAAACACATTTAAACAAATTAAATAAAGCACAAGACATCACAACAATAAATCAAGCGAAGCGGAAAAATAAACATATTGGGCACAAATTATCCAATTGTCATGGTTTGATTTTTCTTGGCTTGATTTTGAAGAAACGCCGTCTTGAATTTCTCCCACTCGATCGTCTCGAAAGGAACTCCATCTCGAAATGCCACGCCAAGTAGCTCGCAGCCGGGATGCACGCCCGCATCCGGCCGGCCTCTTGGCCGAGTCAGCCTCAGCGACCAAAGACGCCTAGGTAAATTTCAAGAAGCGGACGCAGCAGATTCATCACAGCTTTCGCAAACCTCGCCTCACCCACGGAACTTCGGCGCCGCCCTCAAGACGTCCCGCCTTCACCGCCGCCCGCCGTCCGCCTCGGCCGCCAGCGCGTGGTCGCGCGCCATGCAGCGTGCTAGGATGCGCTTCGCTTCGTCAAGGCTTCAGCGCGTCAATCAATCGCCCGAGTCCTAGCATCGTGCCCATCCGCATGGCGACGTCCGCGTCGTGCGCGTGCCTCCCTTGGCACGTTTCGCGCGATGCACGTCGTCCGCGTACGGTTCTGGATCTATCCTTTAATTCTTCGTCTCCGCCTCAGTTTCCGATCCGGTTACAATTTATTTATAAAAATAAATAAACCTAGATCTAGACTAGTCTATTACATTGATCAAATCAAATAAATCCTAATCTACTCGTGGATTTTCTCACGAGGTAAAACGAATTTGAGTGAATCGAATTAAAAACCACAATTTATATGCATGCATAAATAAACACAATAAATAAACCTAGATCTAGACTAGTCTCTGATACCAGTTGTTGGGGAATAAGTTGCACGGATCTATTCAGGATAAATATTTAAATACAAATTTAATTCTGACAATTATTACTAGCATGAATTAATCCTATGTTAATTCAAATAATAATTCAACAACATATCATGCATATAATTAGTTCACGTAAATCCTACGCATGCGGAATTACTACGAGTTTACGTAAATGTACCTCTTGGAATGGTAATGGCCTCGTTGATTAAACACACCGAAAAATCTTCCCAAGTATTCCCTTAATCCTTGCTCGACAATCCGGTGGTAGGATGCTCGCGAACAATTGACAAAAGGAAAATAAACTTTGTTGCACCACCTTTGTAGATTTACTAATTTTTCCAGCACATGGAATTGTACATGGGAATGAAACACTCATCCCCTATTTATAGAGGGTGTTGGTCGAAAATTTTGGGATAAAATAATATGGGAAAATCTTTTTCTTGATCTCCAAGAAATCTTGAATATATCTCATATATTCTTTTCTCCATAATTAAAATATTCCACAAAAATCACAACTCCTCTTTGTTATGGAAATTTCGAAAAATATGTGGGAACAAGAATCCAAGATTTGGATCTTCTTGAATTTATGAGATATTCTTGTATTTCAAGAAATACATATCTTTCATAATATATTTTCAAGAAAATCAAGAAAATCTTTCTTGCCCTTTATATTCAAAATTTTCGAAAATACTATATGGATAACCAAGTGGGAGATTTCTTGAATTTAATGAGATAATCTTGTATTCCAAGAATACATATCTTCATTCCATAACAAAATTCAAAGAAAATCTTTCTCCCCTTTTAATCCATAATTTTCGAATTTATGAGGAAAAATAAGGTAACAATATTTATTTTATTTTAAACACCTTTTTCAGTTATTGGACTTTATGTTGGGCTACTTAGGGGGCCTTCAGGAGAATTGAGATTGGATCTTCCAATGGATCTTGAATTATCAATATTGAGCCACAATATTATTCAAGCCCATAAATATTAATTAATCCCACTACATAATTAATATTGCACTATCCATCTTAACCCATATTCTGGTCAATATGGCTCCGGTTATTATTTCCCGTGTTTAAGATTATCTAGCCCATTAATTAATTCAAGCCACTGAAATAGATTTCCATTAATTAATATCTTTTGTCCTTGGTTAAGGAACGATTCAACATTATTATCCATACTGGAAACTAGTTCCACTTGCAAGATTTGGTATGATAAAGCTTATGAACCTCCCTAGGGGCCGTCGAACAAAGCGTATTTTGCACACGATTCTCGTATTAAATCTTAGCAATCGATGTGACCAATAATATTGCCCAAGATAAAAAGTATTGAATCTCGTTGATTCTCTACCCATGATAAGTCAAAGCAATAGTTACCAACCACACGTGATCCTATTTAAGAAGCGAAGATTAAGAAATAACGAACCAATCGAGGTCTAATTCTTCCTTGTTCGGTTCAAGAATTTGTCCTCCCAGAGGTCCTATTCAAAGGTCATCGGTCATGCACTAGTGTAATCTCTTGGTCAAGACAAGTCAATCTGAGCCTTACACTTCAACCTTTCACGATGGATTGTTCATTTCCATCTAGGTCGTGAATGGTGTACTTTTTGATTCTGAGGGATTGTTAATTTAATCTTCTCGTGATTTGGTATCACTAAATTAACTACAATGTAACACGCGTCTATTTATTGAAGCAGTTATGCAATAAATATATGTAACATTCAATGATATATAAAAGCATTAAAATGATAAACAATTTATTTGAAAGAATAAGTCCGAAATTAGGTTTTGATTATACAAAGTAAAAGCATACTTTCCAAGATAATCCTACCAGTAGTTAATTTAGTGATATCAGATCACAGAAGATTAAACTAACAATCCTTTGTAACTAAAACTACGTTGTTCACGACCTAGATGGAAACTACATCACCGAAGGAGAAGCTTGCTCAATGGAAGATATGTTTGAGGAAGGTGAAGCCCAAGTTAATTAACCTCAAGATAGAAGTTGACAAAGTCCATATCCATTCCTACTGAAACGAATTCACGCGACTTCTGCCCAAGAAAATTCCTAAATCGGACCTCTTCCCCACCAAGCGTCAAAACCGTCATCTCTGATCTCTCTCCATCGCGTCAATCGCAAAATCAATCGAAATTCCCAAATCGGCTCTGCACAACAGAAATCCCGTCGACCTCAAAGCTTGAAGCCGCTGCCCGACGAAACCACCGCTGCATCGCCTCCTGTGCAGCCGCTGCGTCGTCTCCCCCGTCCAAATCCGACGCAAATCGAGAAGCCAAAACGCCGCGCCGCCTCTGCCTCCGCGCAGCGCAAAACACGCCGTCGCCATCGGTCAAAGCCACGCGCCAGAAATCGTCAACCACGCGACAACCAAAATAAAACGCCGCGAATCCGCCAGCGTCGCCGAGTCCAATCTTGCAAGAAATGCCAAAATCCACATCACTGGTGCGTGAATAGCCACCAACGTTGCCGCTCTGAAGCCGAAGCCCAACGCTGCACTTTCAAAACTGAACTAGAAATTGACCGTCGCAGAAGCCCGAATCGAGATCCACAGCCTAGAGCCGCTGCGTTTTGCACGTCGTCGCCTGAGTCGGAGATTTGGAACTGCTTTCTCTCTTTATGCAGCCTCGTGTCCAGTTTCTTCGCAACCGTTCCAAGTCGTTGTAGCCGTTGCCGCTCGTCTGAAATCCGACGCAAGAAATTTGCTGCTGCAATTGGTCTCATCAACACTGCTCACCATCATCTGAATCCTTGCTGAACCAGAAAATCACACTGCACTCACTCGCTGTGGTCACCCCGCTGAGGTTGAACTCTATCTGTGTCGACATCTGTGCTGCATCACTCGATTCAGGGCCTGCCCTGAATCGAACCAAAACCAAACCATCGAAACAGGGCCTGCCCTGAGTCGAACCAAAACCCAACCATCGAAACAGGGCCTGCCCTGAGTCGAACCAAAACCGGCATCAAAAAATTGCATCGTCTGAGACGATGATTTTTGGGACGCCAGCACGCCAAAGATAGGAAGGTTGAGGAGAAAAGAAGTGGCCGGTGTGTTGAAATTTGGTGATTTCGATGGTGCATCTAATGTCAATTCCTTCATGTCTACAATATTCAAACAAACAGGAAAAAAAAAGACTTGAAAAAAAAAAAAGAAGAAAAAGAAAATACCTATAATTGCTTCTGCTTGAGATGGAAAAATTAAAGAGTCCAAGGTCCCTTTATATAGAGTTTAAAATCCTAAATCGAAGAGGGTTTGAAAGATTCAATATCATGAAAAGATTCAGATCTTGTGAGATTTTGGAAAATCGAATATTAAGATTCGTATATGGTGGATTATAACGAAATCTAAAGCAAAAGATACACAATATCTTTGGATATATATATATATCTTATATTTATCCATCCATATCCATTAAGTTAATCTTATGTGAGAAATTTGGACGTCACATGCTAGTCCAACAAAAAATCGCAATTCGTCCACATCGAATTAAATCTCGTGAACAAAGTGCGAGGGGGCATTTGTAAGCAAATAAATTTAATTACAAATTAAATTATGACACGTGGAAAATCGGACTTTGAAAGTCAATTGAATTTATTTAATTGGGAATACAAGATTAATTCCTAAAACAAATAAATAATTGTTGAAGTAAATTGGGCATCTAAAGTCCAATAATTAATTAAATTGGGCCTCAAAAGTCCAATAAATCGAATTGGACCTCTAAAGTCCAATAATAAATCGAATTGGGTCTCTAAAGTCCAATAATTAATTAAATTGGGTCTCAAAAGTCCAATAAATCGAATTGAGCCTCTAAAGTTCAATAATAAATTAAACTGGGCCTCCAAAGTCCAATAAATCGAATTGGGCCTCCAAAGTCCAATAAATCGAATTTGGCCTCTAAAGTCCAGTAATTAATTAAATTGGACATCTAAAGTCCAATAAATTAAATCAAGCTCAGTCCAAAACTGTGGAGCCCATCAGATATTTCTAGAAAGTTCTAGAACCTTCCGCCCGTCAGGTCAAGCCCGTCAAATCTAGGGCAAAGGTCACATTCCACACCTATAAATAGGGGTCTCATTCCTCTCATTTGACACACAAAAAAAAATTTAATACACAAGAATTCGTAAGTCCTAGCGACCGAGTTTTGTGATTCAAAAGTAATTCTTCAAGGCGTTCTTCAAGTTTTTCAAGGCGTTCTTCAAGGAAGTCGGTACTACGAACGATCTTCGATCCAAGATTACGGTGCTAAGCCTCATGGATCCACGTTCTCCAAGTTGAAGTTCTTTAAGTTCTTCAAGGAAATTCTTCGAGTTCTTCGTGTCCCTCGAGTGTCCCGCGGAAGTCCCTCGGAAATCAAAAAAAGAACGGTCTTCGATCCAACATCACGATGCTAAGCCTCTTGGATCCGCGTTCTTCTCAAAAGTCCCTCAGAAGTCAAGCAAGAACGGTCTTCGATCCAACATCACGGTGCAAAGCCTCTTGGATCCGCGTTCTTCTCAAAAGTCCCTCGGAAGTCAATCAAGAACGGTCTTCGATCCAAGATCACGGTGCTAAGCCTCTTGGATCCGCGTTCTCCCCACAGTCCCTCGAAAGTCCTTTTATTCCAAGATAAAGGTGCTAACCCCCTTGGATTAATATTACAAAGTCTCGAAATTCAAGCCACGGATAAGATTCGCTATGGATCCGACTCCGAAAATCTTGGAAGAAAGTCAAAGTCAAGATCGAAGAGAGAATCAGAGGATCAAGTTAGAGATTGTAATCGAATTCACATTCAAATCAAGAAATTATCTTTGTAATTCCTTTTTCGTGTTTAATCACATTATTAAATACGAAAATTTGTGTTTACAAATTTTGGCACGCCCATTGGGACGATCTCTACCTCTCATCTCTTCTCTTCAAGCTCAAGCTACTACGATGACACCCATTAAGATCAAGATCATAAGGAGTGCTGCGGAATCATCAGAGATGGATTTCGAGAACGTGAATGTCATCACAAGAAGTATGTCGAAGGGTTCGCAATCACTTGATACTTCTGACAATGTTGAGAGTGAAGGAAACAACTCAATATGCTCTACTCCCCGTTCCACCTCAAGCTCATCATCAGACTCCAACATGGCTTCGGTGATGGTAACAGGCGCTACGACTGTCGAGGACCAGATAGCACATCTGACTAAAGCCATCGAAGGATTCACAAAGCACATTCAAGGACAAGATGCTCAGATTACCAAGCTCATGAGCAATTTATATAAGGCAGAGTCAAGTCGTTCTAAAGGAAAAGAAGTCGAAGGGAACGAGGAGGATGAAACTTCTGTTGAAGATCAACAAAAGGAATACGATGCATCTATGAAGGACTTACATGTCTCCGCTGATGGTCTGGTTTCGGTTGACCAGATAAGACAGATCATACTCGGAACAATCAAGGACAAGTACGAGGAAAGCTCTAAATCGTCTTTCACCTACACCAAGCCATACACTAAGAGAATTGACAGTTTGAAAATGCCGACAGGTTATCAACCTCCCAAATTTCAACAATTTGATGGCAAAGGCAATCTAAAGCAACATATTGCTCACTTTGTGGAGACTTGCAACAATGCTGGTACTTACGGGGATCACTTGGTAAAGCAATTTGTGCGCTCTCTAAAAGGAAATGCATTCGATTGGTACATTGATTTGGAGGCCAACACAATTGATAGTTGGGAACAGTTGGAGCAAGAATTTCTTAATCGATTCTACAGCACTCGAAGGACGGTTAGCATGATCGAGTTGACAAGTGCTCGTCGATGGAGAGGGAAGAGCCGATTGGTTGATTACATAAACCGATGGAGGAATCTAAGCCTGAACTGTAAAGATAGATTATCTGAAACTTCAGCAATCGAAATGTGCATTCAAGGAATGCAGTGGAGTCTTAGGTATATTCTCCAAGTTATTCAACCGAGATCTTTCGAAGATTTGGCTACTAAGGCTCACGACATGGAGATAAGTATAGCCACGAGTGGGGTTGAAAGATCATTATCTCAAGAATCCCGAAGGTCCGAGGACAATCAAGAAGTCATAAATGGGGGCAAGCCCTTATTCAAGAATATAAATAAAGAATCTATGGCAGTGACTGCTACAACCGTTGAATTCCGTAGAGATGAGAATGATGCAAGTGACAAAGGAAAAAATGTCATGCAAGACAACGGGCAAAGGAGATCGTCTTTTAAAGAGTTGCAACAAAAATAGTATCCTTTCTTGGACTCCGATGTTCTGGGCATATTCAACGACTTGCTTAAAACGAAATTCATCGAGTTGCCAGAAATGAAACGACCGGAAGAAGCTGGGCGGACAGATGACCCTAGATATTGCAAATATCACCAATTGGTAGGGCATCCAATTCAAGAATGCTTTATATTTAAAGAGAAAATCATGCGGCTAGCCGAACAAGGGAAGATTATACTTGAAGATGATAAGACGACTGCGAATGTTCTCACCTTCGAAAATGACAATACTTCGTGTCATGTGGCAAATGGAGAAAACAACGATGCATGCCAGTCTGACCACGATCATTCTGCAGCTGCAACTTTTATAGACGAGGACTCGCTACTTGGTTCACAACCTCACAACCGACCATTGTTCGTAACCGGTTACACTTTGAAGCAAAAAGTGAATCGAATCCTAATTGACGGAGGCTCAGGCGTGAACATCTTACCTTTGAGGATAATGAAAAAGTTAGGAATACCAGCAGAAGACCTCGGGAACAGCCGGTTGATGATCCAGGGTTTCAATCTAGAAGGACAAAGAGTCATCGGCACAATAGTATTGTATTTATTGATTGATGAGATGCCCTCGACGGTACTCTTCCATGTCATAGATGCAAGGATGTCATACAATATGCTCTTAGGACGCCCATGGTTGCACGAATACGGTATGATACCCTCGACATTACACCAATGCTTCAAATATCATGAAGGCAACAACATAAAGACAGTGTTCGGCGATGATAAACCCTTCACCGAGGCTGAATCATACTTCCCTGATGCTAAGTACTTCTTAAAGAGCACGAAGACGCGAATAAGATCGAGAAAGATTCATCAAAAGAAATAACCAAGGATGAGCAGTTAGGCGAGAGAAAGGAAGAGTGCCTCCATCTCGCGCCAAGGACAAACAAATCATTGAAGAAATCGGGGCATTGGAAAAATTGACTCTTCCATTGACTAAACTTGACACCAAAAAGACCGTCTTCGCAGAACCACTTGAAGGATTTACCCGTCCCATTCAAGGAGCTAGAAACCGAGCATGGAGGCATATCGAAGCAATAATCACTGTGGTCATACGGTCCTCAAGCCCTTAACCTTCTTATTAAGGCGGATATAGTTCGCAAGAAAGCTCGACATCAAAAGAGTCACCCCGCCAAACTCCCAAACAATCAGAATATGGAGTCAATACTACTCAGAAAATGTTGAGAAGAAGTGGTTATGCTGCCAAGAGCACTAAGATTGGCTTAGGGTACACGCATACAAAGTCCAATTCGCATTGCAATCAACAGAGGCGAATACAAACTACATCACCGAAGGAGAAGCTTGCTCAATGGAAGATATGTTTGAGGAAGGTGAAGCCCAAGTTAATTAACCTCAAGATAGAAGTTGACAAAGTCCATATCCATTCCTACTGAAACTAATTCACGCGACTTCTGCCCAAGAAAATTCCTAAATCGGACCTCTTCCCCACCAAGCGTCACAACCGTCATCTCTGATCTCTCTCCATCGCGTCAATCGCAAAATCAACTGAAATTCCCAAATCGGCTCTGCACAACCGAAAGCCCGTCGACCTCAAATCTTGAAGCCGCTGCCCGACGAAACCACCACTGCATCACCTCCTGTGCAGCCGCTGCGTCGTCTCCCCCGTCCAAACCCGCCGCAAATTGAGAAGCCAAAATGCCGCGCCGCCTCTGCCTCCACGAAGCGCAAAACACGCCGCCGCCATCGGTCAAAGCCACGCGCCAGAAATCGTCCACCACGCGACAACCAAAATCAAACGCCGCGAATCCGCCAGCGTCGCCGAGTCCAATCTTGCAAGAAATGCCAAAATCCACATCACATTACTGGCGCGCAAGCCCGTCGTGAATCGCCAACAAGCCCGTCGCTTGGAGTCGTGAATAGCCACAAACTTTGCCGCTCGGAAGCCGAAGCCCAATGCTGCGCTTTCAAAACCGAACTAGAAATTGATCGTCGCAGAAGCCCGAATCGAGATCCACAGCCTAGAGCCGCTGCGTTTTGCACGTCGTCGCCTGAGTCGGAGATTTGGAACTGCTTTCTCTCTTTATGCAGCCTCGTGTCCAGTTTCTTCGCAACCGTTCCAAGTCGTTGTAGCCGTTGCCGCTCGTCTGAAATCTGACGCAAGAAATTTGCTGCTGCAATTGGTCTCATCAACACTGCTCGCCATCATCTGAATCCTTGATGAACCAGAAAATCACACTGCACTCACTCGCTGTGGTCACCCCGCTGAGGTTGAACTCTATTTGTGTCGACATCTGTGCTGCATCATTCGATTCAGGGCCTGCCCTGAATCGAACCAAAACCAAACCATCGAAACAGGGCCTGCCCTGAATCGAACCAAAACCGAACCATCGAAACAGGGCCTGCCCTGAGTCGAACCAAAACCGAACCATCGAAACAGGGCCTGCCCTGAGTCGAACCAAAACCGAACCATCGAAACAGGGACTGCCTTGAATCGAACCAAAACCGGCATAAAAAAATTGCATCGTCTGAGACGATGATTTTTAGGACGCCAGCACGCCAAAGGTAGGAAGGTTGAGGAGAAAAGAAGTGGCCGGTGTGTTAAAATTTGGTGATTTCGATGGTGCATCTAATGTCAATTCCTTCATGTCTACAATATTCAAACAAGCAGGAAAAAAAAAGAAACGTGAAAAAAAAAATACCTGTAATTGTTTCTGCTTTAGATGGAAAAATTAAAGAGCCCAAGGTCCCTTTATATAGAGTTTAAAATCCTAAATCGAAGAGGGTTTGAAAGATTCAATATCATGAAAAGATTCAGATCATCGAATCTTGAGATTCGTATCTTGTAGATTATAACGAAATCTAAAGCAAAAGATACACAATATCTTTGGATATATATCTTATATTTATCCATCCATATCCATTAAGTTGATCTTATGTGGGAAATTTGGACGTCACGTGCTAGTCCAACAAAAAATTGCAATTCGTCCACATCTAATTAAATCTCGTGAACAAAGTGCGAGGGGGCATTTGTAAGCAAATAAATTTAATTACAAATTAAATTATGACACGTGGAAAATCGGACGTTGAAAGTCAATTGAATTTATTTAATTGGGAATACAAGATTAATTCCTAAAACAAATAAATAATTGATGAAGTAAATTGGGTCTCTAAAGTCCAATAATTAATTAAATTGGGTCTCAAAAATCCAATAAATCGAATTGGGCCTCTAAAGTCCAATAATAAATCGAATTGGGTCTCTAAAGTCCAATAATTAATTAAATTGGACCTCAAAAGTCCAATAAATCGAATTGGGCCTCTAAAGTCCAATAATTAATTAAATTGGGTCTCCAAAGTCCAATAAATCGAATTAGGCCTCTAAAGTCCAGTAATTAATTAAATTGGGCCTCTAAAGTCCAATAAATTAAATCAAGCTCAGTCCAAAACAGTGGAGCCCATCAGATATTTCTAGAAAGTTCTAGAACCTTCCGGCCCGTCAGGTCAAGCCCGTCAAATCTAAGGCAAAAGTCACATTCCACACCTATAAATAGGGATTTCATTCCTCTCATTTGACACACACAAAAATATTGAATACACAAGAATTTGTAAGTCCTAGCGACCGAGTTTTATGATTCAAAAGTAATTCTTCAAGGCGTTCTTCAAGTTTTTCAAGGCGTTCTTCAAGGAAGTCGGCACTACGAACGATCTTCAATCCAAGATTACGGTGCTAAGCCTCTTGGATCCGCGTTCTCCAAGTTGAAGTTCTTCGAGTTCTTCAAGGAAGTTCTTCGAGTTCTTCGTGTCCCTCGGAAGTCCCTCGGTAGTCCCTCGGAAATCAAAAAAAAGAACGGTCTTCGATCCAACATCACGGTGCTAAGCCTCTTTGATCCGCGTTCTTCTCAAAAGTCCCTCAGAAATCAAGCAAGAATAGTCTTCGATCCAACATCACGGTGCAAAGCCTCTTGGATCCGCGTTTTTCTCAAAAGTCCCTCGGAAGTCAATCAAGAACGGTCTTCGATCCAAGATCACGGTGCTAAGCCTCTTGGATCCGCGTTCTCCCCACAGTCCCTTGAAAGTCCTTTTAATCCAAGATCAAGGTGCTAAACCCCTTGGATTAATATTACAAAGTCCCGAAATTCAAGCCACGGATAAGATTCGCTACGGATCCGACTCCGAAAATCTTGGAAGAAAGTCAAAGTCAAGATCGAAGAGAGAATCAGAGGATCAAGTTAGAGATTGTAATCGAATAAACATTCAAAACAAGAAATTATCTTTGTAATTCCTTTTTCGTGTTTATTCACATTATTAAATAGTAAAATTTGTGTTTACAAATACAAATACCAGTACTAAATAGAATGCAAAAAAGATGTAAAATTTTAAAATCATGTGCATTGTACGTGTGGTGTAGAAGCGGAAGAGTTGAATGAAAATTTCGCCCAAAATCGCGCATCAAAATTTGGACAAAAACTGCACCAAACCTCCAAAAAAATGCAGAAAAAAATCAATTTCAAGGCAAAGGTTCTTGGTAGTTTTGCTGCCTATAAAGGTTCTTTTTTCTTTTTATTCCTCAATTTCATCCTCCCACTACCAAGAACTTTTGTCTCATAATTTGTTTCTATATTTTTGGGAGTTTTGGTGTGAATTTTGGTGCACGGTTTTTGTGAATTTTTCGGTTAATTTTCTCGCTTCTTCCCGCACAAATGCAGCATACCTGATCAGTTTATCTCCAACTTCTGTTCACATATTTATCCAGATAAAAAAAAAATACATGTCTAAAATTATCGGTACCATACTACTATGATCTATTATAGCTGGTTTTAAGACTAAAAAGTCAAAAAAGTATAAATTAGAGAACAAAATTTAAAATTTGAAAGTTAAGAGAACGAAAATTAAAATTTGAGAAAAGTAAATGACAAAAAAATAATAACAATATTTTCCAATAATTTTTATTGTAACGATTACTGTAACATGCTCCTCGATTCGTTTATCATAAAGAATCAAGAGTGAAACGAGCTAAAACGAGAAAGGAAAAAAAGAAAAAGTAATGGTCCATGAAATTTCAGCATTTTGTGGACCACTTGAAAGCCAAAATTCGGCCCACATAGCTAGCCAATTTTCAGCAATTGTTCAGTTCATTTTCAGCCATTAATTTGAGCCCAAGAAGAAGCCCATATTAAGCCAATTCACTATTCATTTCCGAAGCCTATTACAAAAAAATCATAAATATTTGAATAATTTTGTCCTAATTCATAAATAGTTATGTAAATTTTTACTTTATTAATTTTAATTTTTTTTATTTTAATTTAAGTCCTTTTCGCCAGAAAATTGAAAATTTTAATTGAAAAATGGCCGAAAACATAATGTAGCATACAAAATAATGGAAAAAAAATATTGAAATGACGGATTCAGTGAAAGCTTATAAGCTACTTAAAAATGATACGAATATGATATCAAAACAACTTATTAGATGATAGAGCTTATAAGTTATTTAAAATAAGTTTAGTCAATCGAACCCTAAGTCAATATGATTTTGGTGATCAAAAGTTACGCGTTAGGCACCTTCTAATAAAAATATATCGCTCAAAAAAAAAAACAAAGTACAACATTACTTGTTTTATTAAAATCAGAAATATTTAAGGAGTCATTTTAAAATACGTAATACTCCCTCCGTCTTATTTTTTATTATCCGGTTACTGTAGATACGGAGATTAAGAAAAAATAGGAGATAATAGTATTAAATGGTGTAAAGTGGGTAAGGTAGGGAAATAATAGTATTAAATGGTGTAAAGTGGGTTTGGTGTAGAGAAATAATAGTAGTATTAAATAGTATTGAAAGTTGTTTTATTTCCTTTTTAGGAAATGACCAAATAAAATTAGAACGACTTTTTGCAGAAAGTGGACAATCAAAATTAAGACATAGGGGATAATAACTAATCCGAGGGTAATTTTGTCACTCCTTGTAATTTTGAAACCTTGAGTTCAGCTAGCTAGAGCTAGTCCTTGTTACAAAATCTGAGCATCGATAAAACAAGAAGAATGAGGTTGGCTTCTGCAATTCCGGCAATTTGCACACGAATTCTTTCTCATTCAGCCCTCCTTTCTTCTCTGCATTTTTATGGACCTCTTCTTATATCACCCACTTTTCATTCTCGAAATCCCAGCAGATTCACTCACTTTTCATCCTCCAATTCGAAACCCAGATTTGATTTTGGGTGTATCCGTCAACCCCAAGATGCAATCTCTCTGTTTCAGAAGATGGTAGCATTGAAGCCGCTTCCTTCAGTTGTTGATTTCACCAAATTGTTGAGTTCCCTTGTCAAGATCAAACAACACTCTGTTGCACTCCACCTGTTCGACAAAATGCTTCAACGGGATGCCCTTGTTGACCTCTACACCTTTAATATTGCAATTGATTGCTTTTGCCATGTGAATCGTCTTGATTTCGCTTTAGCTACATTAGGCAGCCTTGTCAAGCGTGGCTATACACCTAATGTCGTAATCTTCAATACTCTGATCAAAGGCCTTTTCTTGCAAGGAAAGGTTCCCCAGGCCCAAAAACTGTTCCTGAAACTGTTGAGAGAGAAAAAAACATGTGAGTTGAATGAAGTTACTTATCTTATTGTGATTAATGGGCTATGCAAAGCTGAACACACTCTCAGGGCCCGCGATTGGCTTATGGTATTGGAAAAGGGAAGATGTGAACTTGATATTAAAGCTTATAACGCGGTAATTGACAGTCTATGTAAGGATAGAATGGTTGATAATGCCCTCCAGATCTTCTCCGAATTGGCTGAAAAGGGAATGTCCTCTGATGTAGTAACGTATAACTCAATGTTACATGGTTTATGCAGTTTTTGTAGATGGAAGGAGGCGAAATACTTATTAAATAAGATGGTGGCTCAAAAAATATCCCCCCAATGTGGTTACTTTTAACATTTTAGTGGATGCTTATTGTAAGGAGGGAATGCTAGAAGACGCTGAGGACGTTTTTAAGATTATGAGGCAATTAAATGTTCCACCTAATGTCATCACTTATAACACCCTGATAGACGGTTACTGTTTGCAGGAGAGAAAAAAAAGCCCGAAAAGTTTTTGATTCAATAGTGGGATTGTGCCTCAAGCCTGACATTTCAAGCTACAATAGCTTGATGAATGGATATTGCAAAAGGGGGCATGTGAACGAAGCTTGGCGTCTTTTTCTTGATATTCCTTGCAAAGGTTTAGAGCATACGGTGGTTTCTTATAGCACCATGATGCAGGGGTTATTTCGTGTAGGCAGATGTGATGATGGCTTCAAGCTTTTTTGAAGAGATGCAAGCTCAGGAATTGTCCCCAAATATAATGACTTGCAATATATTGTTGGAAGGGTTGTGCAGAGCTGGGCGTATTACTGAAGCATTTTCGCTTTTGCATCTGATGGAAGATAATGGTGTTAGTCCTAGCATTGTATCATATAATATCATAATTGAAGGATTGTGCAAGGAAAATAAACTTGACAGGGCTATACATCTGTTCAACAAACTACCTTCCAAAGGTTTGCAGCCCAACGTTGTTACATTTACCATCCTTATTGGTGCACTTTGTGAAGAAGGGAAAATGCAGGAGGCTAAGGATTTGCTTATGAGAATGGAAAAAAATGGCTGCTTACCCAATAGTGTGACCTACAACGTTTTTGTGCAGGGTTTCCTAAAAAGGAACGAGCCTTACATTGTAATTCCACTGTTGGAAGAAATGAAGAGAAAGGAATTTTCAATAAATGCAACTACTTTTTCAATGTTCATGGATCATCTACAAGCGGAAGGTGAAGATTGTATTCCTTTCAATAAGGCTAAGGAGCTTGTGCCCAAGGATTTGTAGCTTAAGATCAGGGATGTATATTAGTATCAGTTTAGTTGTCAATGGAAACCAATCTGAACCCCTCTCTTTCTGGCCAATCCAAACTCAGAGGCAGGAATGTTTCGTTCTAAAAACGGATAAACAGTGTACAAACAGTCATCGATGGCTTCCAGAATTGGTACATTATTTCTTTCGATTACTTCCATATTACTTATGTTTAAATCTTACAATTTAGAGTTCTGAATCTTGGCTTGAATGTTAGTATTTGTAAATGTTATGCTTGGGAATGCATAGGTTATTTATTTATTCAAGAAAAAAGAAGTCATATGTGATTCTCTGTAGGTTTTGGATATAAATTTATATCCATCCCAACTGGAAAGAAATGATTGCCTTTCCTTCTGTTTCTAATTGGAGATGTGTAAGAGGAAACACGAACCATATTTGAGATCAGAGCAATTGAAATTTATTTGAAAATTTCAAACTTTTTCTTTCTTGATGGTTGTTAGAGGTGAATGTGACACATTATAAGTGGACTAAATTTTTTTGTCTCTATTAAGGAGCCTTTGAGAAACTCTACCTATGATTATATATGGATAGAATGGAAAAGCTGGATAGAATGGAAAAGCATACTTGGATGAATCTGTTTTGTTTAGCTTGTTTGAGTTCTAAATAAAGGGACAAAGATGGTTCTTTATTTACTCAACTAACTTCTTCTCCCTTTAAAAAAAAAAAAAACTCTACATTTTGATTTCACTGAAATTATGGCTAAGTTTCCTAATGATTTACAATTTGCTATATCAAGTTGCATCAGAAATGCAGGCTGATATGAAAAAATACCGAGGGTCATCTTAACTTATAGACTCGGTTTTTGAACTACTGTATTCCGGCTTCGTATTACTTGTTTCATAGATAATATTTTGATGGATTGTCTTTTGAATGATTGAGAAACAAGTTGATATTAGAGGTCAAATGGTGTTTATTTGATTCATACAAACGTATAATTATCCTATAACGGTTTATGACTTTATGTTTTATGCATGGAGGTTTTGTACCTAGCTTTTACAATCGGCTGAACCAGTATGCTAGGCTGGCATCTTTTAGTGTAGTTGCATCCAATATAAACTTACTTTGATGGTTTAAGTTAGTTGCTGTAATGTATGAAAATATTATACTTGTGGTTGCTAGTTGCTGGTTGGAATTTCAAGTCTACAAATCGAATTACTTTTTGGCTGTTGTCTGAGTTTTCTTAATGATAAGCCATACCCTCAAGCTTCTTTGATCTTATGAGCATAAAGTAAGAAAGAAAAAAAGTATCATGGTCCTTCTATCATTGATTCTTTGATATGCTATTATATCAATCTACGATTTCATATTCAAGCTGACTCATTTCTCAAATTTTAACAGTTGAAAAAAAGAAAAAATAGTTTCTGAATTCAAAGACCGTTGAGAAAAGAAGGATCAGCGATGGCTTTCACTGCTCTAAATTCTCTCCAGAATACACTGTAGTGCCTCTCTAATTTTCGCCGCGTCGTGAGTTATCTTTTTCCTAATTCTCAATCGTATTCATCCATTGTTGATACTTAAAATTTTATAAAGTCTTGAATAGATTGTTTTGTAGCATGAATTTGCAAAATGTTATTTTTATACAGAGTTGGGAAAAGATGTCCAGACATTGGACAGTCTATTTTTTTTTATCCCAGGAACAGGGGTGCGAGATTGGATGTTAGAATCAATTGATTATTGATGTTCATATTGTAGGTGCCGTCCCCAATTTGTGACAATGATTGAAGTGGCACAGAAGTTGAAAAGAAAATATATAGCTATTGAATCACGGAGAAGAACATAATTTCATATGAAATGTCTGAGGTAACATTTCATATGCATGATTTTAAGAACATTAAATAAGACATAAATTGGTTAGTTGTTTCTAAAATAAAAGGATTTCAAATATATTTGAAAGAACATATAATGATGTTTTATGTGTTGTCATAAATCTTGAGCGTGAAACTCCGATTATGGTATCAATTTTTTTAATCACTTGCATGTTAGTGTCCTGTTTTTCTATCTAGACAAATGTTTATTCGTCGCAACAAGAATGTTGAAGAAGAGCTTCTTTGTACCTCATGTTTTCCTGCCCAAGTTTTTCGTTCTCCCTTTTCAGTTGAGACTTCACTTCCCACATATTTTGCGACTTCACAAGTCATATGAGAGTAAAGGGAGCAGTTTCTTGATAAGTTTAAGGGGCTAAGTCTTATATGCATCCAGATGAATCGTGCATTTTAGAACCATGTAACTTGTTATATTGAAAGATATAACTTGCTTATACTGAATCGTGCAACTATTAATGTGAAAAAATAGTTGCACGGTTCAGTGTAAACAAGTTGTATCTTTCAATATAATAAGTTGTATCTTTCAATATAACAAGTTGCATAAATAACCGAACCGAATTTATATGTCGGCTCAACTTGATTTTTGGTTATTACCGATTAGTGCTCACCCCTAAATTTCGAGTACCGTACCTTCTTACCGAAATTTACGGTATAAGAAAATTCATACCATATCGCATCGAAAATTAAATATATCCGAACTTCAGTATCACAAATTTCGGTATGCTAAAATCTCATATCGTATATCATGTCGAATTTTTTGGTATACCATACCGCATCAAAATTTTAAAGATATATCGAATTAACGGTATACCGAAATTTCAGAATACCATACCATACCGAAAATTTTCGATATATTTCGATCGATTCATACCTTGATTATTTATTAAAATAAGATATGTATTTTATAAATAATAATTTATCTTAACATATGTCTTAGTAATTTAAATGTTCAAATACAATAAATATTAAAAATCAATATTTTCAATTAACTAAAATAATAAGTGAGCATACATTAACTCAACAATTCAAACAGTCCCAAGAGAAAACCCAATTGCATTATTTATTTTCTAAGATAATCAATAAAACTCTCAAAATTCTTGTAAGAAGAACCACCTTCCTCTAAAGTCTTCCTACACAATTCCTTATATTCCAAAGCATTTGCCTTCAAATTATCCAAAGAAAACACCAAATCAATTTTTTTCCTTGATTTCAAACCTCGATCTAATCCCATCTTCATCATGCTCAATCCTCAATCCAGTCTCCCACTTATAACATATATAATTCTGATTATGAAACTGGTCCCCAAAAGACGGCCAACAAAGGAAATGCACCCGTGACTTCAAACCTTCTAGAGTAAAAGCCCATCCATCGCGACGAAAAAAAAACAAGAATGAAGGATGAGACAAAACCTTTTCTTGCGGGGCCCATTCCACAATCTTACCAACCTCCCTCACACGGTCCAGGTATCCGCTTTCGGGTACACGGCCCGCGACCCATTTGCAAGACCCGACCGAACAACCCATAAAAAAATTCCGACCGAGAGCTCAAGCCCGAGAGCCAGTTCATCAAACTGGTGCTGAGAGAGAAAACCGCTAAGCTGCCAAACGAGGACGTAAATCACCGATCCATGTGGCTTGCAATCGAGCCAGTTCAGACAGGACGCGTCTTCGGGGTAAAAGTTGCCCGAAACAGGAGTAGATTCAGGGGCGTTGATCTCAAGTAATGGTCCAAGAGACCATAAGTTTGGGCACATGTCACAAGCTGTGGGTTCAATTTCAGAACAAGTGTTGATAAGCACCAATTTGGATTTCGTAGAATTTTTCGATTCTTTTTGCGCATTCGAAGAAGATTTTCTGGATCTCTATGTTGCTGGGAAAGCTCCAAGTAGCATCATATTCTCCCCATGCTGGTATATTATGTGACAATATTAATTTATCGTTCCTCACACTTCCTGCAATTTTTAGCGAGTTAATAAGTGGATTTCATATTATATATAGAGTTGGTATGTTGTGAAAACTAGTTTTTAAACGATTTTTTTTTTTTTTATACGCATATACTCTTTAATAATATAAGTCACACCCTTTTAGTTATCACTTCTGACACTATTTTTTATTATATAAGTCACGCCCTTCACTTTTTTATGAGCAATCTTTCTTTTATAGTAAAAAATCACACTCTTTAGTAATATAAGTCACACTCCTTAACCGGTTTCACAGTGAAACTTGTTCACACTATACTTTGCCTTATATATAGCGTAATCACACACATGTATATAGTATATATGAGACACACTTGTATGAGACGGTCTCACGATGAGATGGAGCATAAATTGGGCGTTGGTGCTTTAACTTTTTGGGAGGGGTGGGTGTAATTTGTCTAAACAGATTGTCGCCTCATCGTCGCATGCGTCAATGCCATCATATGAAGTTTTTGTCAATATATATACATCCTATCAACTCATTAACCGAGGTGTTGTGAGTCGTGTTCAAGCTCAATATTACTTGACTCGATAGGATTGCGAAAGTGTAATCGATCATCAATAATTTAACTATTTTACTTTTAGTGTAGAAATATTTACAAAAATATTCTAATTACAAATAAAATGAGAGTTGGTTTTGTGAAAAATAGTTTTAAATTACAACTGATATGCAACTATCCATTTATAGTAAAACAATTAGTATTTTTTAATGAAACATCTAATACTATCAAACTAATACCTTTTAATGAAACAACTAATACTATCAAACTATACCTTTTAATCAAACATTTATTACTGTTTAAAATACACACATGTGAGACGAATTATAATTTGGTCAACGACACTTTTACACTTTGGAAGCAGTGGATGTTGGTTTGTGCTAGTTTGCACCTAGCTCGTCTCATGTACGAGAGTTTTTGTCGTGAATTATTGAGTCAAGTTGATTCAAGCTAAAGTCGAGGTCATGGTCAGAAAAACAAAGCTCGATCGAATTCTAATCGAGATTTCGATCGAGTCGAATATAATTTGACACTACTCAAGGGGAGAAGTTTTACCGTTTGAGTCAAGAATTCCGTCTTGGAGAAGCATGGGGATGTGAAATGCAAGGGCCATGGCCGCAGCTGGGGATGGGCAAAATTGAAGAGCTTTTTCCACTCCCATCTTTTCAGCTATCTCCAAAACCCATACCCATTCAATGGTGACATCAGCAATGAGACACGAAACTCTCTCATCCGGATTGCAACAGTTGATCCTCTCAATCAACCGCGTCATTGATCCAGGCAACGAACATCTGAGAGTCTCCAACATCCTGAGAGTGTCGTTTGGATCATCCCCGGCCCCTAACCCGTCCGGGATTGACACAAGGACCATGTTATCTTCTTCCTCATTTTCATCCTCATCCCCCCGCGCTTTTGCAGCAGCAACTAATTTATCATGGATACTATCCAAGTTAACAAACGTGACCTTAATCCCAAGTCTGGCTATTCCGTGGCACAGTTTCATGAGGGGCTTAACATGCCCTTGAGCCGGAAAGGGAACAGCCAGTACATGAGGTTTTTTGGCCATGCCTACTTCCATGATTATTGCAATCTCCTGAATTATTGATTCACTACCTCTATAAGACTATATCGTTGAAATAAAATATATCTTTTTTTATGCACTAATGTAAATACTAAAAGCTGGACCCACATGCATCTAGTGGTAACCATTTTATTTTAATTTTCGTCTCATTCGCGTTGCACTTTTTATATATGCATAATTCTACAATACACTTGCATAACACGAGGGGCATCTCTGAGGATTTTTTAAAATTCATGTGTATTTTCGTCATTTTATTATTTTATTTTACATAATGTGGTGTTTACAAATTCTTCCGTGGAACTTAGTCACAGTGTAAAATTGATATAATTGTATTTATAAATTAATATCGTTTACTGTAAACTTATTTTATCAAATAGAATTGAATTAATCTCCTTTTAAAAAAAAGTTAAACCTAGAGGCGATTTTTGAATCTGTGCAGCCGCACAAGGCCCCACTTTTTCTTTTTAATTTTTATTTCATATAATTATTATTTTTTCCTTTCTGTTTATCTTTTCCACTGCTTAATTATTATTTCAATGATTCAATCACACTTCTCTAGTCTCTAAAATTTAATTTGAAGAGAGAAGCACGTGGTGTTGCGGCGATTATGAAATTGCGTGTCTATGTACAATCATCAGTAATAATTTTTTTTTTTTCTTTTTTGAGTAGAGGAGTGAACTTTATTGGTTAAGGTAAGAAACAACATTACAAATTAACACCTCTAAATAAAAGAACTAACTTCACCCAAATAAATGAACAAGTGTAGAATAAAAAAAATACCACCAAGCCCCAAACCATCCTGCCAGTGACTGTTTGCACGGTAAGCGCAGAATATGGTTAAACTCAACTCCAGACAGATCAGCAAAATCAACATCCAGTCGGAATCAATACAGAACAAATAAAAAGAAAACAAAAAACCCTACATCAAGGAAGAAAACACACAAGGAGAGGATAACTCCCATCTAAAAATAAGAGGGAAACAAACTCACTAAAATTACAAAATGACCAACTAAAAGTAAAAAACATAAGGAAACACTACTACACATTTGAGCTTGCACAGCTGCACTTGGACAGCTTTTTTTTCAAACAGCTCTCCAAGCTATAGCTTGGAGAGCGGTTTTAATAAAAAAAAAAAAGAATAGACAGCGGTTCAAAACCGCTGTCCAAGTTTAACACTTAGAAAGCGGTTGAGAACCGTTGTGCAAGTGTTTAGACAGCGGTTTTGAACCGCTGTCCAAGGGCATAGTTTGGACAGCGGTTCCAAACCGATGTCCAAGTGTTCGGATAATTTAATACTACCCAAATCGGGAACCAAACTTATATTTTTCCCCAAATTAAATCGCGAACCTAGGTCGGCCTCCTCCTTTCTCTACCCTAAATCGAACTCCGTCGCGTGTCCTCCCCTTCCGCCGCCGCCGTCGTCTTCCCATTAGCTCTTATTTCCCCAAATCGCGAACCAGAAGCCCTAGCCTCCTCCTCCCTCTCCCCCAAATCGAACCATCCGCCGCGCGTCCTCCCCTACCGCCGCCTCTGTCGCCTTGCCGCCAACCTCCCCTACCACCGCCGTCGTCGCCGCCTTTCTCCTTCCATAGGTAATTATTCTTTATATATATATATATATATGTTAGTATATATATATATTGAATTAATGTGTATATGTATGTATATGTTGAATTAATGTGTATATATATATATATATTGAATTAATGTGTATATATATATTGAATTAATGTGTATATATATGTATATTTGTGTATATATATCATGGTGTATGTATTGGTGTATGTATATTGGTGTATATATATTGGTGTTTGATGCACTCAAGGTGTTTGATAGTATGCTTGTGTGAGAATTTAAGCATAAATTAGTGTTAATTTATTAGGATTAATGTTGTTAGTGTTAGAGATGAACAACTTGTTAGAGATGAATATATATTGTGTGGCTTGACTTGATTTTTTATGCTAATTTAGATATGAACAATTGATGCACTCAAGGTGTTTGATAATATGCTTGTGTGAGGATTTAAGCATAAATTAGGATTAATACATTAGGATATATTTTGGTTATATTAATTTGATGATTTGGTGAATGGATAGTAGTGTGTTGCTTTAGATGATTAATGATGGTACATTAGGTTATATACATTGTTTTGAGATGCAACAAATCCTTAGATACATGCAATATACAAACCTTAGGTACTACCACATTCTATATGCAAGTTTTATACATTAGGATTGTAATACTTTTAGGTTTAATACTTTTAGGTTTAATACATTAGGATACATTATCTTGAGAAACACTTCATATTGCATTTTCTATAGGCATCTCTAGTTCTATATGGATCGAAAGTGGGTTCGAGCAGATCGATTATCAGATGAGTATAGTAATGGGGTGAAAGAATTTTATAATCATGCAATTAGACACTGCATCGACCTTCGGTACATTCCATGTCCGTGTTGGAAATGTATGAATGGAAAAACCGTTAGTGGTCGAGAAAGTCTGTTGACCACTTGATGATTCACGGTATTGATAAAACATATACCGTTTGGACATATCATGGTGAGAGAAGAGATGGATGTAGCTCAAGCAACCTAGAAACCGACTTTAGGTTTGAAGATCGGTGGATGCGGATATTTTTCGATGATGTACCGATTGTTGATACATCGAGTGGGGATGACGATGATCTGCGAGATCACCCTTATATGTCGAGAGAAGTTAAGGGATTCTATTTGGATTACCAATGTGGCGGGTGTAAGAAAGGCTGAAAACCGTAATTTGTGTTGATATTGTTCAACCTAAAAGAAATTTCACCGGTTGTCCAACGAGTGCTTCACAAGTATCCGGAAAGCGATTAGTGGTCTATGCTCGATGGAAATGTATTACCAAGAGAGCATATGATCTTAAACAAATGCTCAAGTCCATCAAGTTAACACATCGAAAATTCATGCTTGTCCGAGTGATTGTATCTTATTTAGGAAGGAGTATCTTGACCTCGATGAATGTCCCAAGTGTGGGGAGAAGCGATATAAGAAAAATAAATCTCCCCATGAAGGTGTTGTGGTACTTTTCAATAAGATCGGATTGATGGAGAATGTATAGTAGCTATTTGTGGATCTTTAGAAATTTAACTTGGCATCATGATGATAGGATCAAAGATGGAATCTTTAAGACACCCTTTGATTCACCCTGTGGAAGACATTCGATGTCGGGGCATCGAATTTGGCAACGAGCCGCGACACTTGCGTCTTGCACTCTCAACTAACGGAATGAATCATTCGGTATCCAAAGTACCAACCATAGTACATGGCGATGATTACATTAGTTTATAACCTTTCACCCGAGTTGTGCATGAAGCGCACTTACATGATGTTGTCTATGTTGATATCAGGACCCAAACAACCTGGTAACGACATAGATGTATATCTGGCTCCTTTGATAGAGGACTTGAAGCTCATGTAGGATGAGGGTGTCGATGTGTATGATCTTGTAGAAATGAGAATTTCAAGTTGAAGGTCATCTTTGTTTGGAACTATCAATGACTTTCCGCTTACGGGAATCTATCCGGATATAGTGTGAAAGGGGCCGATGCATGTCCTTGTTGTACCAAGAAGACACATCACATTCGCTTGAGTCGTTGTAGGAAGACCGTTTATATGGGACATAGGAGGTGGTTGGACCCAACCCATAAGTCTGTAACAATGGTCGATGCATTCGATGGCACAATTGAGGCAATTGAAGCACCACGTTTATTGTCAGGTTTGGATGTATTGAATGAGATGAAGAATATCGACACACAGAATGGAAAGATCTTCGCAAAGAGTGTCCCCACTAGCGGTTGGAAGAAGGAATCAATTTTCTTTCAATTGCCCTATTGGAAAGAGTTGTATGTTAGACACTTCATTGATCTAATGCACGTTGAGAAGAACGTTTGTGCCAGCTTGCTCAACACTCTCCTAGCTGATAAGAAGTCCAAGGATGGTTACAATGCAAGAATGGATATGATTGATATGGGAATAAGAGAATAATTAAAACATGTGCCTAGAGAAATGGGTCAATCGTTCTTACCTCCTGCTGCACACACCTTGTCCAAGAATGAGAGAAAAGAGTTACTTCAGCTGCTAAAGGATGTGAAAGTACCAGAGGGTTATTCCTCCGACATACAGAGACTTGTATCAGATGATGGGGTGAGACTGATGAATCTGAAATCGCATGACTATCATGTCATCATGGAGACTTTCTTGCCCATTGCAATACGTTCTATCTTGCCTGAAAATGTGCGCATAACCATAACAAAATTATGTTGGTTCTTCAAGGCAATGAGTATCAAGGTCATAGATCCTAGAAAATTGCTTGGTTTTCAAAGGATTGTGGGGACTCTCTTGTGAGCTTGAGATGTATTTCCTCCATCATTTTTTTGATATAATGGTTCACTAAAAAGTTCATTTGGTACACGAGACAAGGATGTGTGGTCCGTCAGTATCGATGGATGTATGGTGTAGAGATATATGAAAGTGCTCAAAGGATATGTGATGAATAAGTCGGTCGGAGGGATGCATTGCGAGCGCTATTTAGTAGAAGAAATTCAGTCATCGGTGCGAATTTATTAGAATGTCGATGCAATTGGACTTCCGGTTACGGTACACCAATAGGATGGATGGAGAAGGCATTACCGGTGGTCAACCTGTAAGTATTAGCTGTTGGGGAATGATTCGCACAGATCTATTCGGGGTGAATATTTAAATACAAATTTAATTCATTAATTATTACTAGCATGAATTAATCCTATATTAATTCAAATAATAATTGCAACAACATATCATGCATATAAAAAGCCACGTAAAACCTACGCGACGCGGATCTCTACGGGTTTTCGTGAGCGTACCTCTCGGGATGGCGGTGTCTTCGGGTCGGACGGACTAACCAAAAGGACTTCCCAAGTATTCCTTTAGCCCTTGCTCGACAATCCGTGGAAGGATACTCGCGAACAATTAACAAAAGGAAAAAATAAACTTTGTTGCACCACGTATGTGGATTTGCTAATATTTCCGCCACATGGAATTGTACTTGGGAATGAACTAATCATCCCTATTTATAGGATGGGAGGAGCACGAAATTTTGTGAATTTTTCAATGTGGGATAAGACTTTTCTTGGTCACCAAGAAATCTTGAATATATCCCATATATTCTCTTTCCCATAATTAAAATATTCACAAAAATCCACCTCTCTATTATGGAGAATTTTTCGAAAAATCTAAGGTCAAGAATCCAAGATTTGGATCTTCTTGAATTTATGAGATATTCTTGTATTTCAAGAAATACATATCTTCCATAATATCTTTTCAAGAAAAATCTTTCTTGCCTCTATTTTCCAAAAATTTGAAAATCTCTTAATGAATAACCAAGTGGGAGATTTCTTGAATTTAATGAGATAATCTTGTATTCCAAGAATACATATCTTCATTCCATAACAAAATTCAAAGAAAATCTTTCTCCTTTTTTATTCATAATTTTCGATTTTAATGAGGAAATATAAGCAACAATATTTATTTTATTTTAATCACCTTTTCAGGTTATTGGACTATATGTTGGGCTACTCGGGGGCCTTTAGGAGAATTAAGATTGGACCTTCTAATGGATCTTGAATATCTAATATTGAGCCACAATATAATTCAAGCCCATAAATATTAATTAATCCCACTACATAATTAATATTGCATTATCCATCTTAACCCATATTACATCAATATGGCTCCTAGGTCATTATTTCCGTGTTTAAGATTATCTAGCCCATTAATTAATTCAAGCAAGCCCTTTGAAATAGCTTTCCATTAATTAATATCTTTTGTCTTGGGTAGAAAGCGGTTCAACATTATTATCCATAGGAAACAAATTTCACTTGCAAGATTTGGTATGATAAAACTTATGAACCTCCCAAGGGCAAATCAAAAGCGTGCCACACGCATTCTTCAGATTAAATCTTAGCAATCACGTGTGACCAATAATATTTCCCAAGATAAAGTACGATTGAATCTCTCCGATTCGCTACCCATGATAAGTCAAAGCAATAGTTACCGATCCCACGTGATCCTATTTCAGGACGAAGGTTAAGAAACAACGAACCATCGAGGTCTAATTCTTCCATGTTCGATTCATGAAGAATTTATCCTCCCAGAGGGTCCTATTCAAGTGATCACCATGCACTAGTGTAATCTTGGTCAAGACAAACCAATCGAGCCTTACACCTCAACCTTCGCGATGGTTGTTCATTTCCCATCTAGGTCGTCGTGAATGGCGACTTATAGTTACGGGATCATTAATTTAATCTTCGTGGATCGGGTATCACTAAATTAACTCTGATGTAACACGCATTTAATTATTGAACAGGTTATCAAAAAAATATATATAACATTCAATCATATTTAAAGCATCGATGATAAACAATTTATTTCAAAGAATAAGTGCGGAAATTGGTTTCGATTATACAAAGTAAAAAAGCATACTTTTCAAAGATAATCCCCAACAATCTCCCACTTATACTCAAAAGTGCGCTTTTAAGTATATTACAACACGTCTCGAGTAGTCCGTGACATCTAATGTCACCTACACGAACTAATAATTTCTCCCACTTATACTCAAAAGCAGATTAGCAGCGGTCTTGACACCCATTCCACTCACATGTCTCTCGAATGTATTGAGAGGCAGACGCTTTGTGAATGGATCTCGCTTAGGTTTGTCCTCAGACGCTATCTTTGCCACATCTATATCTCCTCTCTTAACGCGATTTCTCGTATAAGATGTCTTTCCTTTAATGTGTTTGTTTGACTTCGTGGACTCTTGGTTCTCTTGAATTTATAAGCGCTTACTAGCAGATATTCTTAGACAAATTGAGAACACCATCCAAGTCCACTAAGAAGATCTAGAGCCCAATCGGTTCTTTTCTTTCGCTTCACAAGCGACTACTTACCCGAGTCCCATGGTTGAGTCGGTGATGCATTTTTGCTTCACACTCGTCCCATTTGATGGCTACACTTCCCAAATGGAAACACACTAACCGAGAAAGAGATAATTTCTCGAATCTAAACTTGATTGGAAATCCGAGTCCATGTATGGCGATGGGGATTGGAGTATCGATCGATAAATCAACATTTTATCCGAGTTCTTTTGTAAACTTGAGAATGTTTTTAATCGCGTCGTCGATCCGCTTTCCTCTGAGTTTACTCGATATCTTGCCATGCATACTGCAAAAGCATATATCCGGTCTAAATGCAAAGAATGCATACATAAGGTTTCCGCGGTAGAAGCACAAGGAATACCTTTCATGTCATCTATCTCCTTTTCGTCTTAGGGAACATTTTCTTGGATAGATGGATTCCAAGTCTGAAAGGTCTGAATAAGATTTGAAGTGTTTCAAAAAATAGTGTCATGTATGAAACTTGCGATAACCCGACCATCCTTTTCTTGTGATCTTGATCCCAAGGATGTGTCGATTTTCCCTAAGTCTTTCATATCAAACTGTTTTTGAAAACCATGCCCTTACGTCCGATCACACCTTCATCGCGTTCGATGATCACAATGTGATCTCGTCAATCTTAAGAATACCAATACGGTTCGACCGCGTTTTATACACACAACTTTCAAACTCGTTTTGATCAAAACCCATAAGACTTTATAATATGATCAAAACTTTGGTTCCAAGTTCGGATGCTGTTTGAGTCCAGTAAATGGACCTCTTGAGCTTTTTTAAATTTGGGTGTTCTTGGCCCGTTTCAATGAAAACTAGGGGTTGTTGCATATGGATCTCTTTATCAAGACTTAGTTAAGGAAAGCCGTCTTGACATCCATTTGCCAGATTTCAAAGTCGAAATCTGATAATCGACAAGAGAATCTGCGGATGGACTTAAGCATGGCCATTCTTTTGGCGAAAAAGTTTCCTCATAATCGATCCCTTCTTTACGAGTATAACCTTTCGCCACTAGTCTTGCTTTGAAGGTTTCAATCTTCCCGTCCGGTCCTCTTTTCCTCTTATATACCCATGCATCCAATGGGTTTGACCCCATTAAGTGGTTCGATTAGCTCCACACTCTCTATTATGAAACATAGAACCCGTTTTAAATTTTTCATTCATTTTTTACAAAATCTGATCCTTATCTTGGAGTGCCTCGTCATACGTCCATGGGTCCGATTAAGTCTTGTCAGGAATCAAGTCAGAGGACTCTCTATTCCCATGAATCTCTCGGTTTGTCTAACAACCCTCCCCCACTTCTGACGAGGCTCGGTTGTGAAAATGTATCGTTTGGTATATCATCTAATACGATGGACATTGAGGTTTCCCTCTAAGCTCATTTAAGGTAATCTCACTCTTGGGTTTTCTTTGGTTCTATAGTTTTCTTCCAAAATCTAAAATAGATGCGGATGTCCACCTTTTGATCTTGAACTATAGAACATTCACCCTTTTGTTCCTAGGGGTATCCTAAAAACGATTTTAATTACGATCGAGGACACAATTCTGGGGTTTCCTTGTCCAACACGTAGGCCGGACACCCCAAAGTTCTCATGTGTATCTTACTAGACTTGTGCCCGGTCCACAATTCTTTGGGGTTCTGGGAACTGATTTGGATAGCACCAAGTTCAGAATGTAAAGTATTTGTTTTCAAGCTGCATGACCCGGTAGCGACTCGGAAGATCGGTATAACTCATCATTGATCTAACCATTTCCAAAAAGATTTGCAGCTCTGCGCAAACCCGTTTTTGTTGAGGGTTAAGTCTTGATGAGGGGATCTAATCCGTCATCGGATAAGTAGTTCAAAAACTCATATTTGAGGTATTTTCTTCCACGATCGGATCGTAGAGACTTGATCGTTTTTCCATATGATTCTATGTTTGAGCCTTAAATTTTTTAGAATTTCTCAAAGGTCTCGGATTCACGCTTCATAAGGAAAATGTACCTGAGTAATCATCAATAAAATTACTCATAACCTCCTCTTTTGCTTTGGTTGACATTGAACTACGTGACATCTATGTGAGCGATCTCTAACACTTCTTTAGCCCCATTCCTTGGCTCCAAATGCCATCTTGGTCATATTACCCTCCAAACATGATTCGAGTTGGATCCGATTCAACTTGGGGCGCTCGGTGAACCATCCTTCACCAACCTTTGGATCCTCTTTGGATTTATATGACCTAATCTTAGATGCGAAAAGTGTCTCGTTCACGCGTCGATGAACATTTTCTTTTTCTAAAAGCTTGATTGATGTGTTATAGGATACATTTCTTGAGTGGTGTGCCGCGATTAATTGTATAGAGATTTTCCATCAATGTCATGTATAGAGATACACTCATCATTTCAAAAATGATGTCATTCTTATTAGAAGAAACTTAGTGTCCTTTAATCAAATTTTAGAAAGCGGAAAGTGAATTCTTTCTAGCGGGAACGCAAAGATAATCTCAAAAACTTTATCTTCAAAAGATAAAAAAGACTTCTCCCATCTTTTAATCGCTACTCACGTAGCAAGAATGATATGTCTATTTGCGTAGTATTGCGATAATCGTTACTCTTAGTAACATTGCAATGTCTTCTACTTTGATAACGTTGCCCGGTGTGATGAGGATCTCTCCCCACTACGTTGCGGATCATTTAGAACCCGTGAAGCCAACATGATTAGTGGATCTCGTATCAACCACCCACGAATGAGAAGTATCGCCGCTAAACAAGTTTCAACAACTAGTGTATGAGAATTACCTTTCTTTTCCCTTTTGGGGTTGGAGCAGAAAAACCTCCCTCCATTGTCCTCTCTCACCGCAGCCTTTAAGCACTTCCTCTTTGGATTTTCCTTGACTCAACAAGAATTCCTCATCTTACCATTGCTTCTTGGCAATGATTAGAGTTTGATTGCTTATGGCCTTTGGTCCTCTTCTTTATCTTGCCTACCCTTGGCTTTAAAAGATGAAGACGGACCACTTAAAATCAAAAGCTTGAGTTTGGTGCCTTATCATCATTTCGAGTCCAAAAGTTTGCAACAAATTAATTTAATGAGGCCAAAATGCTCAAAAACCTTTCACAGGCGAGAGAATGAAGTACCAAATTCATCCGAGTCTCTAGATCATAATGCTCGAGAATCTCAAGTTTGTTCGGATGGGCCATCTATTTTGAGGACGTAATCCCTTACGTTTTTTCCTCCACCATTTTTTTATTGACGACTCTCAAGAAGGTGATCCGACGAGTCCCGCATGTTTTGACTCGTCGGTTGGCTCATCCGATTTTTTGTGTGTCAAAATCCACTTGTCTTTTTTGTGCGATTAGGACAATTATAATTTTCCAATCAATATAGTTTCCATACATATTGTATTGACTTTAAGTATAATGTGGATTAAAAAACGACATCTTTGAACTAAAATAAACAACTATATGCATAAAGACAAGTATATCACAAGGTTCGATCACATTTCATCATATTTAAAATCTCGAAAAAATATGAACATGCATCGCCAACATCTCAAAAGCAGTTTAAATAAGCCACGTTGGGTGGGTCATTATTTAAACACATTCAAGCCGGTTACAAACAAGAAGAATTACAAACCCTTAATATCCAGATTAATAGGTGGTGACCAATATAAAATTGACGAGGGACTTCGGAGATATATGATATCAATTTTATACCTAAGTAATAACCATGATTAAATACAAGATTATTATTTCGCTTTTGATCGAGCCTCCTGGAGGGTCATCGCCGCCACTAGTAATAACCCACAATCATCCGTTTTGGAATTCATTCATATGAAACCTATCTTTTGACCGTCTGGTTGGGGAATTTCTCCAAAAGAATTCACAAATAAATAAATCATGGAGGTCGAAAATTAATTCAATTTTATTATCCGGAATAAAATTGTCAATTAATTATTTAAAACATACTTAGTAATTTTGAAGTTGAGATTTTTCATTTGGCAACCCTCATGCACACACATTTAAACAAATTAAATAAAGCATAAGATAGCACAAATAAATCAAGCAAAAGCAGAAAAAATAAACATATTGGGCACAAATTATCCAATGTCATGGTTTGATTTTTCTTGAAACGATCTTGAAGAAAGCGTTGAATTTATCCCCTTTCGTTCGTCTCGAAAAAACTTCAAATCTCGAGCCTTGGCGCCCAGCACATTTTGTACCATTTTTCGATGATCCGGCGCAAATCGCCCATTCGCCCCGCTCCCTCGCGCGACATCGGCCTAGCGTCTCCGCCTCGCCGCTTTGGAGCCGCGCCGCGCCCGTCTTGCCGGCCTGCATCTCGCCTCGGCCGCCCCGCCAGCCTCGCCCTGCGCCCATGCAGACGAGGATTTTTGTCGCTTTAATTCTTCATCTCGCCGTTTCCGTCCGGTTACAGATTTATTTACAAAAATAAATAAACTGATCTTGTCTAACATTGATCAAATCAAACAAATCTGGTCTACTTTCGTGGATTTTCTCCGAGAAAGAGTCGAATTAAAAACCACGGTTTATATGCATGCAAAATAAAACATTAAAAACCATGACAATTGGATAATCCAAAAATGGATCTAATGAGTTCTACTATCAATTTCAAATTTAATGTTCACGAATTAAATTACAATTTAAAAATTCAGAGCAAAACAAATGGCTCGATGCGATTGTTGGGGAATGATTCACGGATCTATTGAGGTGAATATTTAAATACAAATTTAATTCATTAATTATTACTAGCATGAATTAATCTATATTAATTCAAATAATAATTGCAACAACATATCATGCATATAAAAGCCCACGTAAAACCCACGACGCGGAATCTACGGGTTTACGTGAGCGTACCTCTCGGGATGGCGTGTCTTCGGTCGGACGGACTAACCAAAAGGACTTCCCAAGTATTCCCTTAGCCCTTGCTCGACAATCCGTTGGAAGGATACTCGCGAACAATTAACAAAAAGAAAAAAATAAACTTTGTTGCTGCGTGATGTGGATTTGCTAATATTTCCACCACATGGAATTGTCTTGGGAATGAACTAATCATCCCTATTTATAGGATAGGAGGAGCCACGAAATTTTGTGAATTTTTCAATGTGGGATAAGACTTTTCTTGGTCACCAAGAAATCTTGAATATATCCCATATATTCTCTTTCCCATAATTAAAATATTCCACAAAAATCCACCTCCTCTATTATGGAGAATTTTAAAAAATCTAAGGTGCAAGAATCCAAGATTTGGATCTTCTTGAATTTATGAGATATTCTTGTATTTCAAGAAATACATATCTTCCATAATATCTTTTTCAAGAAAATCTTTCTTGCCTCTATTTTCAAAAATTTGAAAATCTCTTAATGAATAACCAAGTGGGAGATTTCTTGAATTTAATGAGATAATCTTGTATTCCAAGAATACATATCTTCATTCCATAAAAAAATTCAAAGAAAATCTTTCTCCTCTTTTTATTCATAATTTTCGATTTTAATGAGGAAATATAAGCAACAATATTTATTTTATTTTAATCACCTTTTCAGGTTATTGGACTATATGTTGGGCTACTCGGGGGCCTTTAGGAGAATTAAGATTGGACCTTCTAATGGATCTTGAATATCTAATATTGAGCCACAATATAATTCAAGCCCATAAATATTAATTAATCCCACTACATAATTAATATCAAGACTATCCATCTTAACCCATATTACAAATCAATATGGCTCCGGTCATTATTTCCGTGTTTAAGATTATCTAGCCCATTAATTAATTCAAGCCCTTTGAAATAGCTTTCCATTAATTAATATCTTTTGTCCTTGGTCGAGAACGGTTCAACATTATTATCCATCTGGGAAACAAATTCCACTTGCAAGATTTGGTATGATAAAACTTATGAACCTCCTAAGGGGGCAAAAATCAAGCAGCGTACTTACTGCACGATTCTTCGTATTAAATCTTAAGAATCACGTGTGACCAATAATATTGCCCAAGATAAAGTACGTATTGAATCTCTCTCGATTCGCTACCCATGATAAGTCAAAGCAATAGTTACCGATCCCACGTGATCCTATTTCGTGGGGCGAAGGTTAAGAAACAACGAACCGAGGTCTAATTCTTCCATGTTGGTTCAAGAATTTATCCTCATCAGAGGTCCTATTCGGATCCAGTCATGCACTAGTGTAATCTCTTGGTCAAGACAAACCAATCGAGCCTTACACCTCAACCTTTCGCGATGGTTGTTCATTTCCATCTAGGTCGTGAATGGCGTACTTATAGTTACAAGGATTTAATTTAATCTTACGTGATCGGGTATCACTAAATTAACTACTGATGTAACACGTCATTTAATTATTGAGCGAGTTATGCAAAAAATATATATAACATTCAATCATATTTAAAGCATCGATTGATAAACAATTTATTTCGATAAATAAGTCCGGAAATTAGGTTTCGATTATACAAAGTAAAAAGCATACTTTTCAGTATAATCCCCAACATTAGCATGGAGGAACTAACACGGATGCACTTATGCGTACTTCACAACAAGGTCGACGTGCTTCCTTTTTATTGACCAAGACATGCGATCACTTCTTTGAGAGAAATCCCACGAGAGATAGATCATGGATTGAAGTTGAGCACAATCACACGCGTTTGTTGGTGGTTCAATGGTTATGTAGCAAAATATGTTGTCACGGGAAAGCGAGAATGAAATGAATGAAAGAGTTAAGTGGTTATCCGAATGCCCGATAGACATGTGTATTCATACAAGTGTTATCTTAGCAAGCGGATACACATTTTATACCGGGGATCATGATGCCATAAGTATTATGCGAGAATAGTGGAGTGTCCATTATCAGAATCTGCGATTGGATCAATCAAATACTACTTACTTTTGAATGATTGTCAACATTTGGGAACTTCGACTATATTGTTCACCTTCAACCAATCTTCGAGTGTAGTTGGGTGAGGATCCTAACGGGGTCCAAGTTGAAAGTTCGGGTTTAAATGCTGGCGTTGATTTGAAGAATGTGGGATCTGAGATGACCCTTACATAATGGCGGTCAAGCTCAACAAGTTTTCTATGTCCCACCCGGTTAATAAGAAATGGTCCATTGTGGTTCTGTCAAACAAATTTAACAATAGTTTTTGATTAGCGACCATGTCGATGAAGATGTTGACACAATTGATGATCCTTTTTGAACTTCACTCATTTTGTACCATCTTTCGATGATCCTTGCAAATCACGCCCATACGAGAGAATAATTAGAGATGAGGATGAATATGGCAATCCAGGATCTTGTTAACATTTATGGTCATGAGCGAGAAAGGTCAACATAAAATCGAAAAAAAAAAAAACAAGTGCTAAAAAGAAATGTAACGACTTTATTGAATATTGTTTCTTTCCGCTATATCAAATGTTGTTTCTTTTGCTTTATTAAATAAAGTGAATGGATCAACGAGGTTAGAAATGACGAGATAATGAACATTGTGGACATTTTGTGTGTTGCTCTATTGAAGATATAATCCGTGCTTCTCTAACGAACATTCCACTCAATGTAAATCAATTTATCGATTTATTTAAATTATTATTGATTGAATAAAAAATCATACTATATTGATTGATTAGATTTGTTTCATAGTTTTTGTCATGAACGTGAGCTCAATTCTTACTCTAAGAAAAGACTGGAGAAATGGAAAAACGATTGGACGGGGTACATTTACAATCGATTCTTATATTCATACGATATTGAGTGAACGTTGTTTGAAATTTTGGTAGCATGTAATTAAATTATATATTTGTGATGATATATATTTCATATTTTTGGTGTATTGAACGTATGTTTATGATTGTATGTTTTATTTATTTCATGATGTGTATGTTTATTAATTTATTTGATGTTTTGGTATATATATATATATATGTGGTATAAGTTTTGGTTTATGGTTTTATTATAGGATTTTTGGTTTATGGTTTATGGTATTGGACGTATATATAAGTTTTGGTTTATAGTATTATTATAGGATTTTTAAAATATAAATTAATAATTAAAAAAAAAAAAAATTGGACGGCCCGGTTAATAATTTTGTCTATGTTTTATAATAAACGAAATTATAAAAAAAAAAATTAAGTTAGACAACGGTTGATAACCGTTGTTAAAAGACACTTGCAAAGCGATTGAAAACCATTTGTCAATGTGATTTCTTGGGCCCGGTTTTTTATCAATTATCCAAGCTTGACGGTGATCTTTGAAAGCGGTAACCGCTCTCAAGCGTCATTTTTATCAAATTGTCAAGCCTCAAATGTGTATTAGTGAAACAAGTCGATTTACCAACCGGCCACCATAGCGCCGGCGGAAAAATCGACTCAATGCTCTGCAAAACAAAGCTAAAAAACTACCGAACCTGGCCGCGACGGGGACGAGGTGTGATGATGAATGCAAAGCCGGCCGGGGGAGCCAGTGACGGTTGAAGATGGAAGAAACAGGCTTCGGAGAGATCTAGTGTCTTGGTTGATGTGGTGGCCTGACAAGCGCCGACAATGCTGCAAAGAAAAGAGGAAATAGGCGGTGGTGTACACCTTAATAGGAAGCTTTCTAAAGAGAATGCAGCCATTCTATACAAACAAATTGAAAGAGATTTTAGAAAAATAGATATACAAATTTGAGCGACACTTTTCACAAGGAGGAACATTATGGTTATATGGTTTTATCTATGCTACACAGCAGTGTAATGTCAAGTATCTATGTGTTTTGGTATTATTGGTTATATTATAATAAAAAAATACAAGTGTAAAGAAAAATTCCTCACACACATTTGTGTATGTGGTGTAAAAAAGTAAGATTTGCCCAACACCCTAGCATAGACAATTATAGGAAGGAAATTCATTTCCTTTTACGAAATCGAGGAAATCGTTTTCATACAAGCTTATTATCTTTTTCATAATCCATAAACAAACAAAATAAAATAAATTACAAGAAAATAATTGAGAATACATTAACACAACAATTGAGACAGACCAAAGAGAAAACTCAATTGCATTATTATTTTCTAAGATAATCAATAAATCTCTCAAAATTCTTGCACGAAGAACCACCTTCCTCTAAAGTCTTCCTACACAATTCCTTATGTTTCAAAGCATTTGCCCTCAAATTATCCAAAGAAAACACCATATCAATTTTTTCCTTGATTTCAAACCTCGATCTAACCCCATCTTCATCTTGTTCAATCCTCAATCCAGTCTCCCACTTATAACATATATAATTCTGATTATGAAACTGGTCCGCAAAAGACGGCCAGCACAAGAAACGCACCCCCATACACAGACCTTCCAGTGTCGAGTTCCACCCGCAGTGCGATAGAAAACAAGCTACAGAAGGATGAAACAAAACCTTTTCTTGTGGGGCCCATTCCACAACCTTACCAACCTCCCTCACACGGTCCAGGTATCCATTCGGCATTACGGCCCGTGACCCATTTGCAAGACCCGACCGAACAACCCGCCAAAAAAATTCGACCCGAGAGCTCAAGCCCGAGAGCCAGTTCATCAAACTGGTGCTGAGAGAAAACCGCTAAGCTGCCAAACGAGACGTAAATCACCGATCCATGTGGCTTGCTATCGAGCCAGTTCAGACAGGACGTGTCTTCGGGGTGAAAATTGTACGAAACGGAACGAGATTCGGGGGTGTTGATCTCGAGCAGGGGTCCGAGAGGCAGAAAGTTTGGGTTCATTTCACAAGCTGAGGATTCAATTTCATAACTAGTGTTGACAAGGACCAATTTGGATTGCTTAATATTTTCAACTCGTTTTGTGCATTCGAAGAAGATTTTTTGGATCTCTAAATTGCCGGGGAAGCTCCAAGTAACATCATATTTGCCCCATGCTGGTATGTTATCTGACAATATTAATTTGTCGCCTTTTGTCACACTTCCTGCAAATATTTATTAGTTAACAAGTGGTGTAGATTTTGTCTATCTTCTGTTTGTTGACACTATTCTGGGTTTAAGACGTTAACGTGTTGTCACCACATGTTTAATATATTATACAGTACAACACGTTAGTGCATATGGTACAACGTGTTAATGCCTTTCACAAGCGTCTTGCAAAACATTGTAGCATGGAAATAACAAGTGGAGTGCATATAATGTTGTCAGTAGAACTCAAAATAGCCACATATATACAAACACACCCTATCAAGTATCAACTAGTGTGAGGATAGTAAGGAGAGTGAATGAGTCGAGCTCGAACTCACTAATACTTGACTTGATAGGCTCGCGTGGGAGCCTAATCGATCTCACGTAATATAACTATTTTACGTTCATTGTGTAATTATTTACATAAATACCCTCATTACAAATAAAAGGAGAGTTAGTCTTATAAATAATAGTTTTACCTTACAAAAAATATGCAACTATCCCTTATAGTAAAACAACTAATACTTTTTAACGAAACAACTAATACCTTTTAATGAAATAACTAATATTATAGCACTGATACCTTTAGTGAAACAACTAATACTTTTGAAATACACACAAAATGCAAATCAATTGTACGGTAAAATAGGTTTACATAAGACTTTGCAATAAAATGAAAATCTTAATTATGGAATATGTAAATTATTGAGTTTAGTTGGTTCAGGCTAAAGTCGAGTTCAAGTTCTATGAGCTCTCCATCGAGCCAAGCTCGAGTTTAGAAAACTAATTAAGCTCGATTAAATATTAATCAGGCTTTATATCAAGTCGAGCTCGAGCCTGACACTACTCGACTAGACTCCTCTACACACATCTAGTTGGGGGAGGGGTCGAGGGGGAATTTTTTTTACCATTAGAGTCAAGAAGCCCGTCTTGGAGAAGCGTGGGGATGTGAAACGAAAGGGCCATGGCCGCAGCCGAGGCAGGACAAAAAGGAAGAGCCTCTTCCACTCCCATCTTTTCAGCAATATCCAAAACCCATTCAATGGTGAGATCAACAATGAGACAAGAAACTTTCTCGTCCGGATTACAACCGTTGATCCTCTCAATCAACCGCGTCATTGATCCAGGCAACGAACATCTGAGAGTCTCCAACATCCTGAAAGTGTCGTTTGGATCGTCCCCGGCCTCTAACCCGTCCGGGATTGACACCAGGACCATGTTATCTTCCTCTTCATCCTCATCCTCATTCCCATGCGCTTTCGAAGCAGCAACTAATTTATCATGGATACTATCCAAGTTAACAAACGTGACCTTAATCCCGCGTTTGGCTATTCCGCGGCACAGTTTCATGAGAGGCTTAACATGCCCTTGAGCCGGGAACGGAACAGCCAGTACATGAGGTTTTTTGGCTATGCCTACTTCCATGATTAGTTCAATTGATTATTGCAAACAATTGATTCACTGCCTCTGTATGTATATATATTATTTTCTGTTTTATGCACAACCATATATATATACATACTAAATGCTGGACCACATGCAGGCATGATAAATACTTGATTTTAATAAAAGAAAGAAAAGACAAAAACTTGTATGAACCTGGTTCATGCTATGAACTTGATTTTTAATTCATGGCATTTGACCCTACCCAGGGTATAATACGGGTCAAGTTTAGTGGTTTAGAAAAATGTGTTGAAAATAAATTTAATGGGTCAAGTAATCCAAGTTCATGGGAGGAGTTATTCGCACTTTTGGTCCCACAGGACACACCCCCTCACGATTTTGGTCCCAAAGCTTACACTTTTAGTCCCAAAATCAAAATTTTTGACACTTTTGGTCCCAAAAACTTACACTTTTGGTCACACAGGACTGGCGATTTGGGACCAAAAGTATCAAAAATTTCGGCTTTGGGACCAAATGTGTCAAAATTTTCGATTTTGGGACCAAAAATGAAAGGTTTGGGACCAAAATCGTGAGGGGGTGTGTCATGTGGGACCAAAAATGCGAATAACTCTTCATGGGAGACTTACTCAAAGAAAATTATCTCTTTCGTTGCAGTTTTACTGTTTTAACATTATGCATAATTCTGCTATACTCTTGGACAACATGGACGGGCACCTCAAGGGAAATATATTTTGTATGCCCGTAATTATATAAATTAATTATATTTTAAAATTACAATAACTTGTCATTAACCTTTTTTTGTTTGTTGTTTGTTGTTTTTATTTTAGCAAATGTAGGCTATTTTTCCTGAACTGACGGGCCAATATGTGCAAAGAGAAAAGTACGGGCCTAAATTTGCAAAAATTAAAAAATTATGGGCCTACATTTACAGTAGAAAAGGTCAAATGTCCTACTTTTATGAAACTGAAAATTTATAAGAGAAGGTTTAAGTATGGCGATTTGATCAGACATTTCATATTTATTATTGCATGTAAATTAATACTATAGCAATTATAGTATTAATTTCTACAAATAATAGTATGAGTGGTGCACGGTAAACCAGTTTCATATAAAATTTTGTCAATTTAATATATTTAAGACACAACCACTAAGTTTTATGTGGGCCTAAAAATATATTTTCTCTACGTTTCCAATGTTTTAAGAAAATCAGGGGTGTTTGTCATTTTTTATTTTATCATGGTGGTGTTTGTCAGTTTTTATTTAGCATGTGTTAATAGAATTTGTAAACACACGTTCTATATGTATACAGGTGCAGTGAGCCGAAGGAAAATTAAGGGTAGGGACTTATACTAATCTTTCGCTCTCAATTTTTTTTTTTTCTTGTTTATGCCTTTGCTCTATTATAAATTTAAACTTTTTGTTTTGATATACACGCATCGTGGGCAGTGCCATGACAAAGGCGTAGTATAATTTCGAAAGATATCACTTTTAACACTTTAAAAAGGAATTAGTGTTAATTTGAGTTATTTTGTCCGTATCATATATGAGATATGAGTTTTAGTCCATTGTTTTTGTCTATTTGAGGATTTAGTTCATCAAAGAAATCAATATTTGAGAATTTAAGGTAAATCCTCTAAATTTTAAGTTCAGAATTTACTTTTCTTGTTAGATTAAATTTGTTTAATTCTTAATTTGACAAACAACGCTTATATTAAACCAAAAATTAAATTGTATATTATGAGTTTCTTTTTGTTTAATATAATATAATTGATTATTTAGTTATTCTTTTTGTAAATATTGAGACTATAATTGTTAATGATTTGATTTTCAAGCGACTTTGTCACTACTCTTGGGTATTAGTGCAGTTTGAAGAAGTGTTGCATGAGATAATCTCATATATTAACTTTAAAAGTTCACTTATTTGTTTATTTCAATGTTTATGCTTCATTTAAAATTGATAAATCATGTTTGTCCCATACCCTTAAATTGGATTTTTTTTCTTGACTGCCCTACAATGAATCAGTGCACAGTATTGCAGTGGAGTGTTGTACCATCTGGCAGGGACGGACCTACATTGGGGTCAAGGGAGTCATTGGATCCTCCTCGCCCCACTTAAATTTTTTATATACATACATTTATAGTTAAAGGTATACTTGTGTGAAATGATCTTACGATGAGACGAAGTATAATTTAAATATTGTCACTTTAACATTTTAGAAGGAAGGGTGTTGATTTGTGTTAGTTTGTACCGCGGCTGGACCATCTCATATATGAGACTGCCTCGTACGGGTTCTTATCTTATATGTTATTTGCTGTTAACTTGATGAGGTTGAAAGTTTTGGCTAATTTTAAATTGTACCTTTTTTTTCTATATAAATTTTCTTATTATCCTTCAGTTGGGGAGGAGGGTGAGAAGAGAAAGACATATGTATAATTCTGATTTTAAATATGTATATATAAATATATTTGATAGAACAAATCCTCTACAGTAATTGAACGATGCAATTTACTATAGAACCATTAGATCTAACAGACATACACCCGTGCCTACACCCGTGCGAGTGTATGTGATTTAACTACTCTGCCGTGAACAACACCGTGCAGTTAGTCAAGATGATCCAAATCCTACGATCCATCGGTAAAATGAACTGATATTGACACCGACATACATTGGTACTAGAGAATAGAGATGAACTCCACTTTTATTATCTATAAAATAATAATTATAATAGAGACAATACTAGCAAATTCAAAACAAAATAGTAGATCTGCTTTGTATTGAGGCAAAGTATAGTGTGAACAAGTTTTACAGTGAAATTAGTTGAGAAGTTTGACTTATATTATTAAAGAGTGTGACTTTTTATTGTATTGTGTGACGTTTTACTATAAAGAGTATTACTCATAAAAGTGAAAGATATGACTTATATTATAGCAAAAATAGTGTTGTAGTGATAACTGAAGGGTGTGACTTATATTACTAAAAGATGTGAGTTATATTACTAAAAAGTATGTCAGTAAAAAAAAAAAATATCAATTTCACGGTGAACAAGTTTCACAGCATACCAACTCTTATATTGGTAGTAGATATATAGATGAACTCTACTTTTTGTATCTATAAAAAAATTAAATAATAACTATAATAAATACTATACTAGCAAATCCAAAACAAAACAATAGAGATCTGCTTTGAATTGGTGCAAGATCATAGAGATAAACTTCACTTATTTTATTTATAAAATAATGTATAATAATCATAATAAAGACAATACTAGCAAATTCCAAAACAAAACAAAACAACAGACCTACTTTGGATTATACGTAAGGAAGCCATCAGAACAGAGGCAGAAATGACTTGGCCAGCAGGGAATATTGGAGAAACAATATCCACCAGTAAGCAATAACCATAGGTTTCCTATCCTGTTTTGCAGAATGATAATATAATCCTAATCCTGTGTTTTCGTAATCGAATTGAAGGCCAAATCGAAGAAGGCACCATTTGACGGTTCAACCAATTGAATCGATTGGAATGACGGTCCAACCGTAAAAATAATCCCTATAATTTTTTTTAAAATAATCTCTGTGTTACATTAAAAAATAAAATAAATATGCAATTATAAGTTTCATATTGAAATAACCTAGTATAATCAAGAAAATACAACACAATTTAAAATACTAAAATTTAAAATAAAGATAAAATAAATAAGGACTAAAATTTAAATTTAAAAATAAAAAAAATAAAAAAGAGAGTTCAAGCAGTTTTACCAGTTTTCGATTTTTTCGATTCGGGACGGTTTTTTCGGTTCAACCGTAGAAATAATTTTTTGAAGGTAATCGGACCGGTTCCATGGCAGGCACCCGATTTAACCGATTTTTAAAATCACTGCCTCTATCTACTAAGGGTGAATCATCTCCTCTTCACCACAAGCTCTTATTTTGAAATACTCTCATTCTATTCATTTGAATTATTTATAATATCAAATCTCATTTATGTTTTCAAAAAGTATAATTTTAAATTATAAATAAGTTTAAATATAATGTATTTTTCATAGTATTGATACAATATTTTAATCTACATGTTATAATATTAAGTATTTTACAATAATTGAACTGAACTAATCAAACTAAATACAAATTTAAAATATTTAATTTAATAATATAATTTTTTTAACCGCACAATACACGGGGTTTAAATCTTAATATACATTTAAAACTTTAAACAATTATATACTTATCGAGTTTGAACTTCCCGAATAGTTTTTTTCTAAAACAAATATAAATAAATATTTCCCCCTTCCCTTTCTTATTTTAACAACTACTATTTGCACAAATTTTAATATAAATAGTTTACTATTATTAAAAGATATAAAATTATTTTTTAATGGGGCTAAATGATAAAGTAATGACATTTGTGTAAATTAAAAGAGATAAAATTGATTTTAATTTGAAAAAAGTAATAACATAGGGGTGTACACCATCTCTCCAGTGAAACTTGTTCATATATGAAACTAAAACTATTACACTTATAAATTGATATTACTACTCTTATAAACTAATAGTAATAGCATTTAATATTATGATCTTAGTTTATAAGTGTAATAATATCAGTTTATAAATTTAATAATATTAATTTTTAAATGTGATGTTATAAATTTTTATATTATGAACAAATTTCATTAAATACTTATTTTAGGGTGCAATGAAGAGATGTTTGAGGGTATCGATAAAAAGAATAAAAATTATTTTATTATTCTTCATAGAAATGTAGAATTAAACTTGAAACGGACCTTTTTTTACAAATATTTGAATAAGAATGAGTTGACGGAGTAAAAGTTTTGGCAGGTCATGTCCTACAATCTCCAATAAAGAAGATTTTACCAAGTTTAACAATTGACCCTGGTCAATAATTGCATCCACAACAATTGAGTGGTTCTGATTTTGAACGGTGGTGGCCCAAATCATTCAACCATTCCTGCCAAAATTAAAGACGTTTAACTACTTGTACTGGGCCGGTTGGTGGGACTTAATTACTAATTCAGGTGACTTTTGTCCACTTTGAGAGTCTAGGGATGTAAGTGGGTCAAACTAAGGGTATAAGTGAGTGAAGTTAGAGCCATGAAATTTATTCGTGTTCGATTTCAGTAAAAGATCAAAATCATTTCTAATATAATCGAAGTCGAAGTCCGAACTACTCGAGTAGTTATCAAGTCCGAGTTCGAGCTCATAAATACTCAGCTCAAGAAACTTGCGAGCTTAATCGAACTTGCACAATAATTACAATTATGTCATTGATTTCACTAAATATATATACTTATATTTTAATAATATATTTTATATTTAATTTTATAAAATTATACAAGTAATCAAGTCGAGTTCGAGTCTATCAAGTTTCTTGTCGAGCCGAGCTCGAGCTTAAAATTTTGGGCTTGACTGAGTTGGAGTCGAATTTCGAGCTTCAAATATTCTACTCGAGTCGAGTTCGAGCTCAGCACCGGCTCGCGGGTTACTCGTCCTCTACTCGTAAAAAGATCAAAATTGAGTCGAGCTCGAAAGCCTAATCGAACTTGCACAATAATTATTATTATGTCATTAATTTTACTATATATATATATTTATATTTAATTTTATAAAATTATACGGGTAATCGAGTCGAGCTCGAGTCGAGTTCGAGTATATTGAGTTTCTTCTTGAGCCGAGCTCGAGCTTAAAAAATTGGACTCGACTAAGTTCGAGTCGAGTTTCGAGCTTCGAGTACTCTAATCGAGTCGAGTTCAACACTACTCGGCTCGGCTCGTTTACACCCCTGTTTGAGACGAGTTTCCAATTCAAGTACTCAAGCAAAAATATTATTTCCTATGTTGGTGAATGTTAGTTGGTTAATTGTGTCACCATGAGAGAATAAATCCACTCCAAAATATAATAATTCCACATTCCTTTACTTAATTTTCTTATTCTCTTCTTCCAAGTCTCGACACAGCTAAGTTATTAGGGTTTCTTTTTATTCAATAAGGTTGCGATTCGATAGAGTCATTTGAAATACAAGTGGAGTGGGTTTGGGTTGTCCAGGAATCCAAATCTAATCTCCATCCAAACATAACCAAGACATATACCTATGCCGTGAGGTCACGAATTCAAGTCACCATTTGAACTTTAAAACAAATACATCTGAGATTATAATTGAATTAATGACTCTCAGGTACAAAAAATAGGAAACAGTGACTCTAAGGTACAAATGCAATTTTTAGTGAATCTAAGGTACAAAAAAAAATTGTACTTTGTTTGAAAAAAAAAAAAAAGACTTTGTCACCGAGAGTCAAAAAAAAAATTGCATTTATACCTTAGAGTTTTTTGCTCTCCCACTTTGTACCTTAGAAGCCTTTTTCCCCTTATAATTTTAAGAACTCAATCTAATAACTTTAACCTGTACAAAAATTTCTATGAACTTGGTTCGCTGACAGTTTTATGATAAACTTGATATGACTGCTCTTTAGCCCAAGTGAAATTTAGAAACTAGATCCTTAAAATTCATTTTTATACAATCTCATATAACGAACAATGCTGAAAATACTTTTATATTTATATTAAATGACAAGCATTTTCATAATAATTACTAAAATATAACTACCGTATAATTTTGACTACAAGGAATATACGTAATTCTACTCTCTTTAATGGCCTCACCTATCACGTAATTTACTCCCTTTAAGGGGCTCGAAATTAGAAGCGTAAATGAGCCGAGTCGAGTAGTGTAAATTAGACCTATTAAAAAAGCTTAAGCTCAAATATATTCAAGCTCGACGAGCTCAATAAGATGAGAAACTCGAGCTCGGCTCCATAACTTAAATGAAACTTATTAGATTTTAGTTTTATATAATTAGGATATATCTATATATAATTAGCAAATTAAGAATAAAATATTATGCAAGTAGATTAAGTTCGATTAGTCCTTGAACATCTTTGACCTGTGTATTCTTGAACTCAACAACTACTCAAATAGCTCGAGCTTTAATTGAATTCGACTCGAGCACAAGTAGCTCATGAAATGGCTCATCTCGCTTATACCCCTACTCGAAACACATTATTTTTTAAAAAAATTTGTGCTTAAATAGCCTAAAGGAAAATTAAGGTTCAATGCGTTATGCATCCCTAGGTACAAACAAGAGAGACTAGAATGCACATATTTCCTATTGTGTAAATTGCACAAGTGGTCTCATGTGAATTTTTTCGTTTTTAAAAGATTAGTCCCTTTGTCCTTTTTTATGCGAAATGGTCACATTAATTTTTTTTATTTAACAATTTTGGTTTCAATAGAATTTTCAAAAAACAAATTTGGTGACAAAAAATCCTTTGTTTTTTGCTTGTAAAATCCTATGGGACCATTTTTGTTAAAAAAAAACTGATCATTTTCATGAGGGCAAATTCACATGGGACCACATCTGCAATTTACTCATTTCCTATTGAAAATGCATGCATACAAGCAAACACATATATACATATTTTTTTGTCCCATGGGTTACTTTTGCATACCAAAACATTCAACAATTAGTGTCCCGCTTGGTTGGGGGTAATACGGGTTGGTAATAGGAATGAACTAGGGGAAATAAGGAATCATTCCCATAAATAGTGTTTGGTAATTTTTTTAACATGCAAGCAGTTATCAACCCTATGGACTATGGAGATTGACTTAATGATACCCATTACCATTCTGATTCCAGAATTATACCAAGTAGGCTCTAAATTAAATATAACTTGTCTTTAAATTTCTTTTCCTCTCTTGATATTCCTGGCACAAACAAGAATTGAAATTTAAGGTCCCGAACATAATGTAAATGCTAGGGGGCAAATGTCCTTACGTGTGTTTATCATTCAGTGTGTATATAACTAAAGTAATTTATGCTGGTATTGGCACCATATGAAACTCAACATTGGGTTTCATATCAATACTCTTGTCGCCATATGCAGTTTTGATATGGAGTCCAATGTTGAGTTTTATACTAATGGAACCAACAGCGGGTCATCGACATAAATTACATGAATTATGTCACAAAGTTTTATGTCCCTCTTCAACCGAAGACCTAAATTTCTATTTAACGAAGCAATTTAAAAATTTTGGATACCTGCATCACTTCTATTGTAATTAGTATGTGAGGATATGCGAACCTGTGTATGCTCAATTAGCCAGCAGATGAATAACATCTTTCTGCACGAAAAAGAATAACGCAATTAGTAATTTAAAAAAAAAAAAACCAAGATGCAATCTACTGAAATCAAAATTAATTTTCTACACACAATTTTTTAGCTCGTTAACTGATGGATTGTCATACAGTTTCTTCTGTTACCTTAGGATAAAAATAATAATTAAAGTTTAATTAAACTCCCTGATAAGGTTTCTTTACCTCAATTGCAAGTGGAGGTGTTGAGGGCGCATATCTATCCACAACTTTTCCTTCTTTGCTCACCAGAAATTTAGTAAAATTCCACTTGATAGCATTGACTTAATAGACAGCCTCTTTCTGACTTCAAGAACTTGTAGAGGGGTGTCGTATTCTTACCGTTGACCTCAATCTAGATACGGTTTTGTAATTAAAATTTTAATATAACAGTAAAAAGAACGGATAAAGAAGAATAGAAGCATAATAAATTTCTTATGATAAAGCAGTTTGCCCGTTTGGGAGTACCAGACATTTCTACAGATGCAAATCCAGGAGTATCAGGTGGATTCTAATGAACATTTAGATAATGAAATTTATTCAGGCAAATTCATTTATAATTCATAATGAAACTTATTCACACCCATGACAATTTGAAAATTAAAATTGATGATGTTAACTATCATAGGGTAAAAAGCATAAAACACCCCTGTGTTTCATATAAAATGCAAAAAATAGGATCATCAGTCATCACCTAATTTAAGTAGGGAACCAACTATATAATTACCAGCAAATACTTCTATGTGTCATTTACACCGACTCAAGTGTATTTTTAAATGATATTAGTTGTTTTACTAAAAGGTATTAGTTGGTCAGCATTAGCTATTTTCACTGAGCAGTGTTAGTTGTGCACCATTTGCACCACCAAAGTATTACTCATAATTATGTTACCCAACTAATCAATCTAGTTCATAACAAATATCGATCGTATACATATGACAAAAGATGGTAAATGGAAAGTACAACCGAAAAATAATTTAGTTTTAAGAGATCACAATAAAAAGGAATACCTTATCAAAGATAGGGAATTCAGCTTCAAACCAATTGCATACAGATTCTTGAATTTCCTCATTAGTTCCTGGCTCTTGAAAACCAAACTGATTGCAAGGAAATGCCAGGATTTCAAAACCTGGATATACATTGGATACAACATAATGACACTTGTAAAACACGTAGCAGTATAGCACAACAAATTGAATTGTACAACAATGCACAAATGATACGCAAACCTTGATCTTTATACTTCTCATACAAAATGTTCAATTCCTTGTAATTTGACTGCGTTAGACCACTATAAAAGAGAAAAATAGCACGAACATTTTAATAGCAAGTATTGAAATACCTAAAACAATGAATCATCAAACATGCATTAATCCAAAATGTCCAATTATAACATCGAAAGACCAAGAAACACAGTGTACTTTGAGAAAAAAGCATAGTTTCTTGACGCCAGATAGCATCTAGACTCCATTTCACTTACTGCAATAATTCATCACCAAATTTCTACTTTCATCTAAAGGTTTCCATATAAAATCCCTCTCAGAATGTTAAGGCTAAGGAAATGTATGTCTTCCCCCAAAACAAATTCATTCTCCAAATGGAAATTGTTGTGTTATTTTCTTCTCCAATAAAGTCCCTAATATTCTCCCAACAATGTTTGGTATTTTTCTTGACCTATATCTATATTTCTTCTATTTGATACTTATTTACATTTAAAATAGATAATTAGTATCATTATAGTTGCCTAACAAAAGGATATCTAATGTCATTTTAAGTTTCTGTCTCTCACTAAAACAAAACAAATGTTATTTTATTATACACCATAACTAATATACTTTTTATATTTAATATAACCAAAATTAAATTTTATAATTTATTATTTCAACAACTATTCTAGAAAAAGACAATTATTTGAAAGCGACAAAAAAAAAAAAAATTGTCTATGCAGACACTATCTAAACCTTCCTTTTAATCACAAATCTTTCTCCCAATACAATTCTCCCGCAATCACTAACAAATACTAACCAAACAATGCCTCATTATTTCATTGTACTTCTTTAACCTGTTAATTAGTTACCTATAAAACTAGAATAAATAGCCTTTGACATTCTCCATTCACAACTACTAGATTACAATCAGGATTAACTGGTGATCTTTCATTGGTAACTGATGGTAAAAAAAATACACTGTATACAACAGGTAGAAATATATTTATTAAATTATTCTGGAGTAACATATCATTGAGCGGATAAAAGACAGGTATAAATCGTAAAAGCAAAAGAAATCTAATCTGTTAAGCATCATAGGGGAAAAAAAAAATAACTTCAATTGCATGAGGTAAAATAAAGAAAATAGTTTGCAATAGATTCCTAGCATTAGTGCATGTCAATTGCACAGACACAAACTAGGGAAAATAATTAGAACCTGGAGTTTTTATATAAAATATTTGTTCATTCAACCTAAATTCACACAGAAAATTTTTAAAGTGTCATCACTACCATTGAAATATATTGATGATGTTAAATATGAAAGAAAGCAAGCAAACTCAATGCTGCAGATGTACCATTTTGAAGCAACATTGACTATCAGAAGAACCTTCCCCCGGTAATTGCTCAATGGCACATCATTTCCTCGAATATCCTATATTTAATTTATGTCGCACACAAAACATGAGACAAGAAAGTGAGAGCCAAATTCAAGTAGACAGTTTTCCTCTTAAATTAGCTAGTTATAATTGTAGCATCTAGGCACATAAAAGTATATGATCTGGTTTTCAAAAGAGTTAAAAACAGAAAACAAATAAACCAGTCAAACATGGAGTAAACATTCTAAAGAAGCATATTATAGTGGTTTATGGAAGGCATATCTCCCAGCAAATTCGTTCGGCGCCCAATAAATCCCGACTCTCTTATCTCTCTGTAGCTGTAATAAGAAAATATTTAGTTTCTAGAACACATATTATAGTGGTTTATGGAAGGCATATCTCCCAGCAAATTCGTTCGGCGCCCAATAAATCCTGACTCTCTTATCTCTCTGTAGCTGTCATAAGAAAATATTTAGTTTCTAGAACACATATTATAGTGGTTTATGGAAGGCATATCTCCCAGCAAATTCGTTCGGCGCCCAATAAATCCCGACTCTCTTATCTCTCTGTAGCTGTCATAAGAAAATATTTAGTTTCTAGAACTTGGTAATGGTAGCAATGGATCACACTCCACTTTACTAAAATCCTAGAAATGGAATCAGTTTTTTGGGAATAATGTAAATATAAGAATGTCCCATCATATACATTGCAGAACAGGATGCAGTAAAATGTTATGAGTCAATCGTCTGGTTAGCTCAGTCGTTTAACAATACTTCTTTCAAGGACCCTAATCGATTTTTAATTATCCATATTTCCAATGTTAACTAGTGAAATCCTCATGAATTTAGCCAGATTCCAAGAATCCTTAATATAGCAAGTTTTGGGAATCAAAGACAATGTCCACTTAAAAGACCATGATACTCTGATCCTGAATTTAAGTAATGATTAAGTAAAGTGCACTGAAGCAACCAAAATGCATCAAATTCAAGAAGCATACAGAAACCCACAAAATTGGCTCACCATATATGCAGAATCAAACAGAATCAAACACATAGAACAGAACAAATTTAAGCAAACTAAACCATATTCCTTGACGGTGAAATCGTAAATAGATTTTGGGGAATCTGCAGCTATATATTTGGCAACAGGGTATCTGTAATATAACAAGAATGCAAGTCCAAGAAAGAAAATAGATACCCAATTCATCGATCTCGAGAGAAACATACTTTACTTTCAGAAATGCAATCTTTCTTCATCTGGTTGCTTCAAACATCGCTGAGAAATGGACACCGCGGAGGTTTTTCTAATCGTTCACTAAATTGATTTTTAAATGGCCTCCATTGATATGCAGTTCAAAAACGCACAATTTTTTTTAGATGTTTATCAACTAAATATTTCATTTTAAAATTGACAAAAACTTGTATAGATTGGTTCATGAACATTGTTTTTAGCTCATGACATTTGACCTACCTAGTGTATAATTCGGGTAAAGTTTAGTGGTTTAGAAAAATGTATTAAAAATGAGTGAAATTGATCAAATAATTTAAGTTCATAGTATACATCTGGTTAAAGGGAGACCAACTCTTTAAAATTTATAATTCGATACACAAAATTAGGGGTGACAATTTCGGACACGACAAAAAAATGATAGAAAATTGTGAATTAGTGTTTAGCCTTATCGTGTTCGTGTTATTATCGTTTCGTTATCCTTTAAATACGATAAGGACACTAAATTTTAGTGTCGTGTTCGTGTCAACCCGATACATTTGAAAAAAAAAAGTTTTTATTGTATATATGACGAGAATAAATCACAAATGATTCTATAACTTTATCCAAGTTCATAAATGGTCCTATAAATTTTTATTTTATCAATTTTGGTCATTTTAGTATTAATTTTAGTCATTTTTTGCCAAAAAATCTTGAATTTTAGCAGGAAAATAGCCGAAAATATGTTGTAATATACAAAATGATAAGAAAAATATATTGAAATAACGAGTTCATTGAGGGGAAGAGAATAGTATAGATTTCAACCCTCGCATCAAAATCACTAGAAATTAACCACGATAATGAATGAAATTAGTGATTTTGAAGTCGCGATTCACGGGGGAGGTGTAATCAAAACATGAAATTGATTGATGGTTTTTCTTCCTTGATGAGAGACAGTTCAAATGAGAGTTGTGGCGACCGTCGACGTAACTAGAATAAAAAGTTGTGTCAATTTTCCGATCAAAGTTTCAATATTCCTGCAAAATTGACAGAATTTGAAACCAAAAGGACTAAAATTGATAAAATAAAAACTTACTAGACCATTTGTGGATTTGGGCAAAATTACAAGACCATTTGTGATTTTTTCTCTACATATGAATTGATATTTTGTAATTTTATTAGAGATTTTGTATTTTTTATCGTGTCATATCATGTTAACGTGTACTATCGAATCATATAGTGTCATGTCATATCATGTCATGTCAAATTTTTAATATAAACTCTATTTTAAAATTATTACTTTTTCTAATCGTGTCATATCGTGTCGTGTTGTATAGACACTCGCGTCAGTACAGATTTTTATGGTGTCGTATTCGTGTTTGACCTTATTAAAACGATTTGCCACCCTACACAAAGCTAATTAATTATTACAATTCAATACACCGATCAATTTTCGATAATACTAACGTTAATATCGTTACAGTCGACGCCGACTCATTTATTTTAGAGCAGACCTTGCACCACCCTTATAAACTCAAAGCAGATTTTCATTACAGAATAGTCTGCACCACCTCTAAAAAGGATCCTACTTAATATAGGAGGAAGATTGTTGGAAAACTTTTATATTTAACTATAATAAGACATGATCTATCCTCTTATATTCAAACATTAACACGGTTTACTAGTAAACGCTAAAGGAGAGTCAGCACAACAATCAACAATTAAAGAAGAAGTATCAGCTACTAAACGAAAAAGTATTAGTCACAACTTACTCACTTAAGTTGTTAGTAAGGCGGTTGGGCCTAAGTTAGATATTAATAGGAGATTAAATTGTTTTATCGATTCATTTATTTCAGTTATGTGATTTCTTTCTTCCTCAATGTACAATTCATTCTCATCTGTAAACTTTCACCATCAATCTATGGAATTCGATTCATATTTCGTTATATGGTATCAATTTCTAGGTTAGTCTAGATTCATTTTTCTTTCGATCTTGACATTTTTGTTGTTTTTGTTGAATCATTTGCATGTTTATCGTGATTTTTCTTTCGCGCCTGGCGTCTATCGATTTTTTTCTTCCGCCGATTTGCTTTTTGATTGTTTCTTATTTTATCGTGTTTATCACTTAATCTTGTTCTTCTTGAGTTTTGTTTTTGCAAAATCGATCCAATGGCTACTCGACGATACTACGTGTTGTGGATTTGAATTCTTTGTATCCGCTTTGAACCCTTTGTCGCCACTCATTGTCATAATAATGATAACACGATCCTGTCAATTGTGCTTGAGCCTCTTAATGGGGCAAAGTTAATTTCTTGGAGTCACTATGTGAAAAGAGCTCTTAGTGCCAAGAACAAGGTTCCTTTGATTGATGGAAAGATCTTGTCTCTTGTTGAATCCAAAGACCGAGTTGTGTATTTGGCATAGGTACGTGCGCACGGCCTTGTTCTTCTTTGGATCTTGTATTTCTCTATTGCAAAGGATGTTTGAGATGAGTTGCACATTAGGACTTTTCAATCCAATATATCTCGTGTGTTTTCAAATTTGGAGTTTCTCGATACAATTTTCAAAAAGAATCACCATCGTTACAGGATCCTTCTTTGTATAGAAGGATTGTAGGTAAACTGCTCTGATGTCATATAATAAAATATATTTCGAATTCCTTAGATTGAAGGTGAAAGTTTACAAATGAGAATGAATTGTACATTGAGGAAGAAATGAATCTTATAACTAAATAAATGAACCAATAAAACAATTTAATCTCCTACTAATATCTAACTTAGGTTTAATCGTCTTACTAACTTATGTGTCTAAGTTATGACTATTACTTTTTCTTTGAGTAGTTGATACTTCTTCTTCTTTAATTATTGATTGGTGTATTGACTCTCCTTTAACCCCTCCAGTACACCCCCCCCCCCCCCCCCCCCCCCAAAAAAATGAGTTTATGTTAAGAAGACCTATTTTGAACTTAAATCTTGAAACAAATTTGGTCCGAGTGGCTTGGTCAATATGTAAACCATGTTTTCTTTAGTAGGTATATGTATAATTTTGATGACACCATATTCAATCTTCTCCTTTGTAATATGACACTTATTCCTTATTTTCAACTTGCGCTTGACCACTTGAGTCTCACTGCTTCAAATTTAATTTTCAGATTTTTTAAATGCTACATATAATTATTCATAAAATTCACGCTCATAATACATGATAACTGAGATCATTTTTTTTCCTTTTATAGTTTTACTTTTTACTATTCATTTTTAGAGACTAAAGCTAAATTCATTCCGTAATTTATTTACCTTTTTTAAAAGGTCCCACAACATTTGGATGGAGTGAGTTTGTCTTGTAAATTTGTAATTATTTGAATTACTCATCAATTTTAGTCTCATATCTTTAAAAATTGTAAAAATGAGGTCGAGAAGCAAAAAATGGGAGAACGAAAAATCCTTAAACGTGGAAATTGTATACCATAAACCATAAAAATAGGAGAACAAAAATATCCCAAAAATACTGAAATACCCCAATTCATTTGCCCTACACTACAAGAAAATAAAGAATTGATTATGAAAATTTTCAACATGGCTATGAAATTTTTAATAAAAACAATTATGTCCATAAATAGTGAGAATTATCTACGATTTACCTACAAATTTTCATGAAGGCAAGGTCTCATGCACCTGCCCCGCCCCTACCAAATCAACCAGATTCGGGTCATATAAAGCTAGGATTTTTAATTCATTTTTTATTATTTTGGAATACACCCAGCTTCCCCAAATTTCTGCCGCAGTCGTCTTTCCCAAATCTTTGCCGCAGAGCTTCTTCAATTTTCAATGGTGCTCCACCGATCTCAACCTCAATTTCACGCACACAGACACTAAATCTGCTACTCAATTGCTGAATTTTTGTTTTTATTTGTGTTTGCAGACACCTAACTTTTAGTAGACAAGGTTCTTCCCCCATCATTCAAGCCGACGAATCCAAAATGAAAAGACAATAGTATAACTCCAAATTTTAGTAGACTGTTGCATACGGATATTACTAAACAATATGGTGGCTTCCATTCCTTCCATTCTAATAACCTGTAACATGTATGCTTAGGGTAATTCATCTTCTCATTTATTATTTGAAATCTTAATGTTTAGATTAAGATTTTGGTCATTATTAGCATGTGGTTGAACGATTGCAAGATATCGTCGGAATGCATCTGCTAGTTGCATGTTTCCGTGTTATAAACTTTAACGTTTTTTTAAGATAAGTTAACAGATATTTTTGTTAATGTCTGCGGTGAAGATGTTTGACGAAATGCCTGAAAGAAATTTGTCTGATTGGCTAAATTGCCTCAAAGATGACGTCACATTCGACGGCTGAAAACTCAATTTTGGTGAATTGTGGAGAAGAATGGAACGCGATAGCCATTATTGTTATAAGTTGCACGATTTTTTTATAGCAAGTTGTACTTTCAGTTATAGTAAGTTGCATATTTGGTTCTGGCGTAGTTGCACGTTTCAATTATAAGTAGTCGCACGTTTTTTTTGTATGTAGTTGCACGCTTCTATCATAAGTAGTTGCACGCTTCTGTTAGTTGCACGTTTCTATCATAAGTAGTTGCATGCTTCTGTTATAAGTAGTTGTACGCTTTTGTTAGTTGCACGTTAATTGTGGAGAAGAATGGAACGGGATAGCCATTATTGTTATAAGTTGCACATTTTTTATAGGAAGTTGTACTTTTCGGTTATAGTAAGTTGCATATTTGGTTCTGGTAGTTTGCACGATTCAATTATAAATAGTCGCACGTTTTTGTTGTATGTAGTTGCACGCTTCTATCATAAGTAGTTGCATGCTTCTGTTAGTTGCACGTTTCTGTTAGTTGCACGCTTCTATTATAAGTAGTTGCACGCTTCTGTCATAAGTAGTTGTATGTTTAGTCATTAGTTGCGTGTGTTTTTTTGTTCTTTTGCACGCTTATGTTATTAAGAAGAAAAAAATAATTTGGGTTATTAAAAATAGAAAATAAAATAAAATGTGTTATTAAAAAAAGGGGTAAAAATAGAAAATAAAATAAAATGTGTTATTAAAAAAAGGGGGAAAATGAAACATGTTATTAAGAACAGGGGAAAAAAACAATTTGGGTTATTAAAAATAGAAAATAAAATAGAAAAAGAGGTAAAAATAGAAAATAAAATAAAATGTGTTATTAAAAAAAGGGGGAAAATGAAAAAAAAAATGTGAGATTAAAAGTTCGAACCTTGTACCTCCAGGTTTGAAGCAACACAAACAACCACTAGGAAATGACCTATTATTAAATAGTTGCGAAACTAAATGCTTTATCTTGGTAACGGGCCGACCAATTTTTATAATGGATCACCATTATGCATGAATCACAAGACTTGAAAGACATGTCTGAGACTCAATTTAATTAATTATGTAAGAGTTTTAAATATAGGGATGAAGATGCGTACATGATTAGAAAAAAATATAGATAAGTCAATCCTCACTATATAAGGATATAATTATTTTTGTTGATAATTTCGTAGCCATGTTGAAAACTTCTATATATAGCCATTTTTATTTTTTTTAAGAGCTAGTTGGCCAAACAAAGATGTGTCACGGAAGTGGAAGCTTGAAATCGCAAAGATTCGTGTGGAAGCAATCTGCGTTACACAATGGAAGAATGGGAACGCAGGTCAAAGGGCTTTTGAATGCCAAGCTTAACTTGTAAGAGCTCCTTCCTACTTCAACGAAATATACTTTCGACAACTACTCCAACGTAATTTGGGGTTTTTTTTTAAAAAAAAATTAAGGTTCATGATTTGGGGATTTTTTCCACGAGTTGGCAATAAAGTCGTTAAGCATATTCACTTTGGGTTTTGTAAACCTGGGTTTTAAAATTCTAAATAGGTTTTACTTAGAAATTTTATAAATCGATATAAAAAAAATTATCCCTATCAATTTATAAATTTTAATCATTGAACAATTATCTAATCATTACAATTTCTCTCAATATAATAATACAACATTATTCACTATTACACATTGATTTCGACATAAAAACTCATTCAACATTAATATAATAGTACAACAAAACTTCATTTCTTATATATTGATTTGACACAAAGTTAATCCTACTAAAAAAACCCAAAATAAACACATGTTATTACTTATCATGATTTCAAAAATCCCAAGTTTTCAAAATTCAATTTTTTTTAAAAAAATCACTTAAAATTCAAAGTAAGCATAGTCTTTTTTATTTGTGTTTTAACTTATGTAATTCTTTTTTGAGTTGGTATGCTGTGAAATTTGTTCACCGTGAAATTGATTTTTTTTTACAGACATACACTTTAGTAATATAAGTCACACCCTTTAATAATATAAGTCACACACTTCAGTTATCACTACGACACTCTTTGCTATAATATAAGTCACACCCTTCACTTTTATGAGTAATATTCTTTATAGTAAAAAGTCACACACTTTACATTAAAAAGTCACACACTTTAGTAATATAAGTCACACTCCTTAACCAGTTTCACCGTAAAACTTGTTCACACTATACTTTGCCTTCTTTTTAAATTTCAGCAGCATTCTTTTTCATGGTTTATGCAGTATATTTTTTTTAAATGATGTGGAATTATTTTTTTGCCATCTCAACGATATTTTTGCCACACGTAGATATGATATACACATTTGATAAAAAAATCCCAAAAATTTGTGTCACGTGGAGTGAGAATCGATCCGTTCGGCGAATATAGTCAAAACAAAATCGATCTGAACCGAACCGAACCAAAATTTTATAATTAATTATAACCAAACCAATCGAAATAGTATGAAAATCGCTGAATATTTTGGTTCGGTTATGGTTATTAACTGAATAACCGAATATTATATATTTTTTTGGCTTTTTAAATCATACATGAATAAAAATAACATAAAATTTTCAACAGAATAAATTTCATGCACTAAATAACAATAACCCACAAACTAATTACATAAAAGTCCTATCAAATATCAAATTAGGAATTGAATTTTGGGAATTAATGGAAACCTTGAAATACACGTAAGTAATACTTTACGTGCATGCATGTAAGTAAATATTTTTTAAAAAATACGTATTATTTTTATAATAAACTAATAATAATATATTTAATAATTATATCGGTATTCGGTTTTTATCTGGAAAACAATCGAATCGAATCGAAAATTGAATAATCGAACCAAATTAGAAATTTCGGCTAATTCGGATCCACACCCACGAGGGCAAGACGATGTCATTTTTGACAACTTCTCACGATATGTGACTAATAATGAGCAATTCAAATAATTGTGGGACTAATTTGTTTCATTCAAAAATTGTGGAAATTTAAAAAAAAATTAAAAAATAATGAGACGATTTTGCATTTAATCTCTTCATTTCTGCGTCTCGTCTTCACACGAGCACCAGCGCTTATAATCTCATCAATATACTTTTGTTTTCCTATCAGGCTGTCATCCCATAATATTGTTAATTATAGGAATCGTTATCTGATTTGTAAATTTTCGTATTGAGATTAGAGGTGCTCACAGTTCCGGAACCGCCGGTTCCAAAATTCTTCCAGGTGGAACCGGAACCGAACCGCCATCCAGATTAGCTGTTCGGTTCTGGACCCGGTTCCGGTTCCGAACTGTCGGTTCCGCCGGTTCCTCTTTTTTTTTTTTTTTTTTTTTTTTTTTTTGTTTCTTAGTTTTTGGATCTAAAATTTGAAGAAATTTACATGAAGATGATAAACTATTGTTATGAGAATTTAAATGGAAGATTACAATAGTTAAAACATACATAATTTTATAATTAGACAATTATAAATACATAATATTGCCTAATTGATACATCATCAAACATTACTACATTAGTACAATATTAAAATGCAATTAGATTGAGTTAAAGAAGATCTAAAACCATTGAAATTATTTATTTAAAAAAAAAAAAAGGAAAACCTGCGGTTCGAACCGGGAACCGGCGGTTCCGGTTCCGAAAATGATGGAACCGGAACCGAACCGTATATTTTACGGTTTCGGTTCGGTTTCGGAACCGAAACCGCGGAGTTCAAAAACTGGTGATTCCGGTTCGAACCGCCGGTTCCGATTTTTTTTTTAGCATGCCTAATTGAGATTTTATCACCTTCCACCTAGCTAGCTAATACATAAAAGAAAAAGAAAAATCAAATATTGATAACTTATATATTAAATTAATAAAAGAAGGTGTATTTGACATGATACGTACTTATTAATATAACCATTCGAATTATTAGTACTGACAAAGTGTAAATAATTCAAAGGATGCTTCTACTTTATATAGAAATAGTAATGGTGTAATATTTACTTTACATTGAATTGGGTTTCTTGCTCCTTTTACTATGCATGTATAAATTAGGGGTGGGTCTCTATGATTTAAACTGCAATTATAACAATATTGATTGAAACGGAATTAAATAATATACTTACTCAATTCCTGGTGTCTAGAGGCACTATCAAGCTAATATTTTTTGTGGTAATTAACAAATACAATGAATCTGATAAATATTTATAGATGAAACTGAGTCAAAATCCTAGAGGCTCATTCTGGTCAAATCTGCTAAAATAGGCCCCAATTTTTTTTAGAAGCAGTCGATCAGACTCCATAACCCAACATCTTGTGCACCGTGTATTCAACAATGTATTTTAGAAGCATACAATTTGTTGCACTGAAACATACAATTTATTTATACATTTTAATGTGAACAAATTGCATGTTTCAGTGAAACAAAATTGTATGTTTTTAAAATATACTAAGTGCACTATGCATCTGGGATAATATTTTTTTGTGTCCCATAACTTATTTACTGTCCATTTTTCGCCCCTAAAAAATTAAATATTCAATTTTGGTCCAGTAACTAAATTAGTTGTTCAATTACGGTCCATTTTTCACCAAAAAATTGCGAAAGACGTCATTTTTCGATCATACGGAAGTCCCGCACCGGTAAAATTTAATTCTTTTTAAATTTGTAGATTTTAAATTTGAGTTTTGATTTAATTTATTTACACATGTATAATTTAATTGATTAAAAAATATAAAAAAATATTAAAATAAAAATAAAGCAAGTACGGTACCGAAAACCCTCAAATTTTACCGGCACGTAGTTACGTGATCGAAATGACGTTGTTTGTGATTTTCTGGCGAAAATTCGGACTAAATTGGACAATCAATTTAGTTAAGGGGCCATATTTAAACAGTTAAATTTTTTAAGATGTAAAATGAACCGTAAATAAGTTATGATAAAAAAAAAAAAAAAACTTTCTTTTCTCGTGCATATGTTAAAGATTCAGGGGATAGAATAATCTTAAAATACAAAAAAGTGTGAAACGGAGGAATTGAACTGGGAGGGAAGACGCTGAGAAAAATCTAGGGTAAGAAAGGGGTAATTTGAGAAATTAAGAGGGAGTGTACTAATCAAAGGAGATGTGTATTGATCCTGACGGCGTATTTACTAATTCCGTTGGTGTGAATAACCAAGGCCGGAAAAAAATCTTGTTAAAGTATGGGTGATTTCTTTTTTGGTTAATTATTTGGGTCCGGTTATTAGCACCCCTATGATTAGTAAATACACACACTTAATTAATAAATTACCAAATATACCCTTCTTTTCTTTTTCATTGAACTCGTAATTTTTTATTTTCCAATTGTTTCTCTTTTACCGTGTTTTCTCTGCAATTTAGCCTTTCTAATAAACACTATTAGAACATATACACACAAAAAACAGCGAGAACGAGAGGTTCAATTTTCAATTGATTTGTTGATTGCTAAAAAAGAATAAAAAAGTAAAGAACATTATAATATGATATAAAATGAACCGTTTACCTGTAACATTATAAATTGGCAACAGACAAAAGATTACATGTAATTAAAACAGAAGCAAGAAATTGATCACAAAAATGGAATGTGGGCCACCTTTAATTATTAAGTAACCCTTAGACTACAAGACAATTTCCTAACTAAATCCACAACCCCATTTTGGACCCTTCCCACGTGCACTTCACATGTCTCTTCAAAGTCAAGCATCCGCATACTTATCCCAGCGAATATACTGGGCCTCGTTTTGTTGCCTTGATAAGGGTTTAATTACTCCCTATTTCCAATATATCTCTTGTTTTTGTATAAAATGGCCGTTAATATATCTCCTCACAAGTTATTAAGGAATTATTTTTATATGCAAGTTAAGATAAAAATATTTAATATGTCTTGAAAAATCAAAAGCAATGGATATTTTGGGGCAATTTTTTTTTTTTAAATGACAGTTAAATTGGAGTGGAGTCCGAGTAACAGATAATTATACCGTCATTATCAATTTCAATCCAAATATTAAATGCTGACCCGATTTCATGTTATTGGCTGATTATTGATCGTGGTTCGTAGTTGTAATTAATTAGTTAGCATGTTTGAACGTAACGAAAGTTTGATTCTTCTATGTCATTTTTATGTTCAATATTATGTATTCTTTTCTTTTGATGTTTAACACGTATCGTCATGGTAATTATAAATTATACATTTCAATTATTTAGATCAGTGTTGTCAAAACCGGACCGGTCGGTTGAACCGGGAATCGGCCTAGAAACCGGTTCAATTACACCCATATAACCATTTTGCGATCAAACCGGAAAAAACCGGTTTCAACCGGTTAAACCGGGAAAATTGCGAACTGGCAGACCGTTTTCTTCCCCTTATTTTCCTGAAACAAACCTGCGTTTCCATCTCATATTCGTTTTCTTCCCCTTCCTTTCTTGAAACAAAGCCGCAAATCGTTCCATCTCAGATTCTCAAAGACAGATCTAAAATAGAGCGTGAAGTTTTTCACCCTACACTGTCGTCTTCTTCTTCGCGCGTTGAAAGATTTCCTCAGAACAAATATGCTCTGTTAACTTTGACGAATAGATCTCTTCCTCACCATAATTAATAAATTGGAAGTCAATTTTCTCTCTCTCTCAGCATCTCTCTCTATACATAAGTACATAAGTTGTGTGTGCGTGATAGGTTGAGAGGCAAGTGATAATGGTGTCAGATTTGTGCTTATCAACTTATGAATAAAAAATAATATTTTAATAGCTTATTTTATTAGTTTAGGTGTTTGTGATATGAACGGTGGGTGGAGTTAAAATAGAACAACAATATTTTAATGTATTATATTTATTTGTATTATTATATGAAAATTTAATATATTTTTATTGTATTTTAATGTATACCAATTGGTGGATATAAATATATGTCTCAATTAACTCTAGGGAACATTACTTTGGCCCGGAAGGAGCAATTTTGGATGAAATACGAGATGAATGTGACAATGCCTTAGTCAGGGGCTTGGTTCATATTCCAAGATCTGATAACAAAGTTGCTCATTGTTTGGCAAAATTCGTGTCAACCACATCTGTTCCTCACGCTTGATTCGAGGAAGGTTTCCCTAGTTGGATTGAAGAGACGGCTCAGCTAGTTTAGGCTCTGCTTGTATTTTCTTCAAAATAAAAACACTTTACATTATAATTCATATTATATTATTTGTAGAAAAAAAAAATTAACATACTAATTGCATTGCACGAGAGAAAATCAAGTTACATATAAGCAAAAAATATTTTTACGGTTGAACCGTCGGTTAAACCGGTCCGACCGGTTGAACCGGCAACCGGTGCTTTGTCCGGTTTAATCACCGGTTCGGTTATGAAAACACTGATTTAGATAGTAGAATACAAAGTGAAATATAAAAAATGATACATGTGATATAATTCGATCAGAAACGGGCCCAAATATATATTATATATGAATTGTTACGCACAATTTACACGCACATAAACAAAGTTTATCACCTCAATTATAAACATTAATCGATATGTAACGTATACAAGATCACATATACCACTTGATCATTTCACTTTCAAAAACTCTATATATAGCCATCGAATATAACTCCATTCCACCAAATTAATCCCTCATTCCTCAATTCTCCTTTCATTATTCCTCTTAGCATGGCATCAATGAGGCCCAAAAACCAACCCTCAACATTCATAGCCTTCTTCCTCCTCCTCGGCTGCTCAGCCACCGCCGCCGCCGGAAAAACAATCCGGCACCGCCGCCCATGCAAGCAGATGGTACTCTACTTCCACGACATACTCTACAATGGCCACAACTCCAAAAACGCCACGTCCGCCATTGTGGGAGCTCCGGCATGGGGAAACTACACAATATTGGCCAACCAAAACCATTTTGGAAATGTGGCCGTTTTTGACGACCCTATCACTCTGGACAACAATCTGCACTCGGCCCCCGTGGGGCGGGCGCAGGGGTTCTATTTGTACGACAGGAAAGACGTGTTTACTTCGTGGTTAGCGTTCTCTTTCGTCTTCAACTCGACCGAGCACAAGGGTACCATAAACTTCGCCGGGGCGGACCCGTTGATGAACAAGACTAGGGACATTTCGGTAATTGGAGGGACCGGTGACTTCCTCATGGCCAGAGGGGTGGCCACTCTCATGACGGATGCTTTCGAAGGGGAAGTTTACTTCCGCCTTCGTACGGATATTAAATTGTACGAGTGTTGGTAAGAGTATCAGTTGTTTTCAGTGAATAGTATATATATTTCTTGTTTTTACTAAATAATATTGCTTGATCAGTGTTAGTGATTTACACTGAGTAATCTTACTTTTTTCTATTGAAATGTATTAGTTTCACCGTGTGCAATTGGTGGTGCACAGAAGGTGTTACTCAAATGAAAATGATGGTTTGTTTTTAGATCTTTTTGTGCCTTTTATTTTTCGTTACATGGATGTAATGGAAGAATTCTTATTGTGAAAGATAAGCAATAACTTAGTCGTTTGAGAAAGTTTAGTAATCGTATCAAAGGAAAAACTGAGATTAAATTATAGGGGTTCTCACTCTAATGTACAAATTTTTTGGGAAAATTACTCTAAGGTACAATGTGCAAAAACAATTTTGCACTTTAGTATCTAGTTTGAACTAAAGTGCAAAATTGTTTTTGCATATTGTACCTCAGAGTAATCTTCCCAAAAATTTTGAACCTCAGAGTATTAATTTTCCCTAAATTCTAAATGGTCCCGTGTAACTGTTTACTCCATCTGTCCCAATTATATAGACTTGTTTTTCTTTTATGGATGTCCCAAATATATAAGATTGTTTCTACATAAAGTCACTTTTCTAATTAATTTACTTATTTAACCTTATGCATTAATTATGTTGGAAACTATAACAATCATTAAATAGGGGTATAATAGAAATTTGGCTTGTTTAATTTACTTTTCCAATACAATTTCTTAATTTGTGTGAAAAGTCAAACAAGCCTATATATTTGGGACGGATGAAGTATCTTTTTTAATTTAGTCCCGTAACATTTTTTTGAACAATTTAGTCCAATAACTATTAAATTGTTCAATTTGGTCCATAACTATTTTTTAAAATGATTTAGTCTCATAACTTCTAGAATTGCTCAATTTTCGTCCCTAACTATTTTTTTTGGAATGATTTAGTCCCGTAACTATTATAATTGCTCAATTATCGTTCAGTTTTGTCGGATATCACTCAAAACGACTTTTCACCAGCGTATCAGCCATGTGTCATTTAAATTTGGTATTCCAGTGAAGCTCGTGTTTTAAAAATAATTACGGAACTAAAAATTTTCAAAAAATAATTACGGGACGAAAATTGAGCAATTTTAATAGTTATGGAACTAAATCAAAAAATGTAAAAAATTATGGGACCATTTATGATTTAATCCCAAAAAAACTATATCAATGCAATCATGAAGTAAATATGAAAAAAGGAAAGTAGTTTTTAATTAAAATTCGATTCTACCTCCAACAAATCGATCGAGCTCAACTGCCTCTTCTTTTGTTCGCAACTGTTTTTCTATTTGATCAGTATTAGTAGTTTTCACTAAACACTATCCTTGTTTCTATTTAAACATGCATATTACTGACACCAGGTTCATACTATAAAACAATTGATACTATTTAATGAAATTAAGTATTTTTTTTTTTATGGGGCAAAGTTAGTTGTTAGTAGTTATTACACCAAGCACTCAAATACTCCACGAAATCATCAATTCACCTTATAACTCACATAACTCCAATTAGTTCCCAGAGGGAATCGAACCTGGGTCTCTCACTCAAATGAGGAGTCCAATGGCCAGGTGGGCTAAGCCACCTGGTTAATTTAATGAAATTAAGTAATACTCCCTCTGTCCCAATTCATTTTGCACACTTTCCATTTCGATCCGTCCCAATTCATTTTGCATACCCCAAATATGAAAAAGAATCTCACAATCTCCACCCCACAATCTCCAACCCCCCCTACTCCCTCTGTCCCAATTCATTTTGCACACTTTCCATTTCGATCCGTCCCAATTCATTTTGCATACCCCAAATATGAAAAATAATCTCACAATCCCCACCCCACAATCTCCAACCACCCCCCGCTCATCCCCTTTGAAAAGTCAACAAAACACACAAAAAATAATTTTTCTTAATATGTGGTGCTAGTCAAAGGGTGTAAAATCAAATGGGATGGAGGAAGTATTGTTCAATAAATAGGAGATACAGATAAAAAAATCAATTTCACTGTAAATAAATTTTACATTATAGTTACTCTTATGCATATTATAGTACATATTCTGCATTTATTGCATTATGATTAGAACAGGGCACTTGATTAATTAGTAATTGAGATTATAAAGTTAAATGGAGGATAATTTAATAAATTTCCGTAGACAAAACACGTAGGAAAATCTTGTACTCGAAATTGTTTTATACTTTTTTTTATCTATAATACTCCCTCAGTCCTGATTTTGATTATTCGTTTTTCATAAATAGTCGCCCTAATTTTGTTTATCCATTTTCAAATAAAGCAATAAAGCAACACTCAATATTATTTAATATTATTATTTATCTCCACCAAACTTACTTTACGCCATTTAATACTATTATTTTCCTCCACCAAACCCACTTTACCCACTTTACACCATTTAATAATATTATCTCCTACTTTTTCTTAATCTCCGTTTATACAGTAAATGGATAATCAAAAATAGGACGAAGGAGTAATATTTTAGGGGATATTGTCGGTATTCTGTAATTGTCAATATACGAAGATGACAGAGTTGTGAAGAAATCAACGTGTTTCAACACATTTTTCTTCAAACAAAATATTTGGAAATTGGAAGCTCGACTCTGGTACCTTGGGAACACAGTCGAAATAATTTAATTGTAATGTGGCTAGTTGATTTTTAACTAACAAATGAAGTCAAGTATACGATTCTTGACCAAGATATTTGGATGAGTTGGTAAATATTTAGTGTGGAATTTTTGATAAGGGTGTCATGTGTATGGATCTGGGTGGCCGGACTAGCAAGGCCCATCGGGTCCATTGCTCGGCGAGCTCGTTTGTCGGACCGACCGATCTTCTTTATCAAGCCACGTGTTCGCCTCTCATTGGCATGTTGACCATCACTAGCATTGACTTCCGACGTGTCGTACCTACCGAGCTGGACGAACATGATTGACAGATTTTCTATATTGACCGTTGACTGGCGAATAACTTTGACTGCCATTGACCGGTCATAACACAATTTTGAATTGATTAACACTTTGTTGAGTCCATTGGAGTTTTGAGCACAAACGACGACTTATAATAGAGACGGAAAATAAATAAAAGAAAATAATAGAAAACTAAAAACTTGCAACTAATATTTTTTAATTATAAAACTAATTTTAAAAAAACAACAAGTTTTCCCTTTTAGCAGTTTTCCACTCTGAGCAACTTTCCACTTCAAGTAGGTACGACAAACACTTTAAACAACATGAACAAACAACAACAAGTCGAGTCAAGGACGAATCATTTGCTCGTAAAACAAATACGTCACAAGCTAGTGTTCACGGTTTGACGTAATGTTTCGAAAGGTAAAACGACTTTGTCTTTAATTATACGAGCATCACTACAACGTATAAAGCTCCAACGAACTGAAAATGATGTGAAAATTGGATTGCACTCTATATGAATATGCAAATGAGCATGAATGAATGCATGCACTTTGGAAAAACTTATAGTTCGTTCATTCGACCAATTTCGTTAGATCGTTCATTTTCTCGATCTTAAAAACAACATATGCATGCAACCTCTTTTTAGGCATGTCCATCATGTGGGGGCTATAACGACATTTAATTCGACCTCATAATGACATTAATGTTATTAATTAAAATTTATTTTCATTTTGAAACGTCTTTATTAATGACACTTAATGTTATCATGTATCGCCGAACTTTACAATCTTATTTGAAATGTTAAGAATTTGGACGTTTCGAATGTTTACGTTCGATACGATTCAAACTCAAACTCGTGGGCTAAATTAATTTAATGTGAGATAATTTACTCTCGATTAATTCTAATATTTTTCAACAACACTTTAATCCATAAAATGTATTGTGACGTCTCCACTTCGTGATTTAATTTTTTTTCCTCAATGAAATTAAGTTTTGAGATTATAAATACACTACGACCATCTACTCTGAGAGTAAATTAATCATATACTCCCTCCTATTCAAAATATAAGATGTTTTGGCTTATTGCATTATTTACTTTTAATTTGATGTTTTGACTTTTATTTTCCTACATTGCCCTTATTTAATATACTTTCTTTCCTTTCTTGTTTTACTCCCTATCATGTCATTAAAGATAATTTATCATTAAATAAGGTTAATTTTGGTATAATTTTTCTTTCTTAATAAACGTGCAAAAGGCCAAAACATTTTATATTTTGAATAGGAAGGAGTACCATTTAATTTTCATAAATCAAATTTTAAACCCTCGTTTAATTGGTTAAATACGAGTGTCCCACACTCTCAATTAAACGATGATTAAATATACATTTAATTTCATTAAATGATAATTAAATATTTATTTAATTAGTTTTAAAATCAATTTCCAAACAGAGTCGTTGCTGGCTTGACTCTAAATTCTCCTAATAAAGTGTAATCTGATAATAAAAGGTCACATTATTGCAAGTAATCTTATAGAATTCGACCTAAATTACATGCACAAAGATTACTAGCAATAATAACCCTAATAATGTATATATAGTCTAGTAGACGATGTGTCAGTTAGGTGATGTGTATAGAATTTCAGAGAATATTGAAAGAATTCAATTCATCTCATCTAAAAATCTGAATCTAAAAATATGAACTTATAGTAAAGTGTGAATGTTAATTCATTTTAATTTATATTATTTCTTCAACACTTTTCTTAACTCATGGTTGAATTAATATCTTACTCCATCGTTGAAAGAATGTTCAATAAGTGTACACTTTAATTATTTAATGTGGATGGTGTTGTTTTTTTACGAGGGTTAAACTCAGGACGTGCGTGGTCGTAAGCCTTTTGGCTCTGATGTCATGAAAGCTAACCAGGTGGCTTAGCCCACCTGGCCACTGGCCTCAATTGAGTGGGAAACCAAAGTTCGATTCCCTTTGGGAACAAATTGGAGTTATGGGAGTTATAAGGTGGATTGGTGAATTTGTGGAGTGTTTAAATGCTTAGTGTACTAACTAATAACAATTAACAACTAATTTTGTCTGATCCAAAAAAAAAATCATGAAAGCTGAATTTCATCTCATTTAAAAGTTCGAACTTGTAGAGATGTGTAAAATTAACTTATTTATTTTATTTTCCTAACTAGTGTTATTGTGTTTTTATTAAAGATTTTTCTTTTAGATGTTGAGCAAAAAATCAAAAAGAAAAATTCACCCTTATATTAAATGTAATTCATTACTAAAAATTTTCAAATTAAGTAATAAAAAAGAAAGTGCATTAGTCAAATTTGATGGAAACATTTGGATGACATACATGAGATGATCATTAATTAATCCTTGTTACTTGGAGTGAAATATCTAAACATAGATCTTGTGATTCTCTTTGAGCACCACTCTTTTTCAAGGGGATTCATTCTACCTTTTTTGTGATTATTAAAGTTGTGATTACTCGCGTCGCAATATATTCATATTCTCTTCCATATGCATTGGATTCAGAAGTAGGGAATAACATTAACAATGCCATTCGAATATATGTTTATGGTTTAAAGCACCCTCACATCTTTATGATCAGGACGTATATATATAGTCAAAAGATGATCGATCGGCTTCATTTTTTATTAGTTACAAACGAATTTGAGATCTTTTTTAGGGACTTTGGAATATTATGCATCTTTCATATTTGAAATTAGGAGACAAAATAAAAATCTAATTTTCAAAACAAAGTTCCCGAAAAATTGCAAAAATGTGAGTAGGAATGATAACACATATGTATTTTTTATGTTTCATTTTGTATTTCACATGAACGTGGATGCATAACGCATACCAATTACCAACACGTGATAATGATTAGCAAACACAAAGCGAAATATAAAAAAAAGGACATAGAGAAATATTCAAATTGAAATTTATTATCGGTATAAATTTTGGGTTCACCTTAAATTTTCTTTTCAAACATTTCATTATTTAGCATACAAAGTATCATTATTTAACTTATGATATATGACTATTTAAAAAATATTTAATTACTTTTTATGTGTTGTTCATTTCAATCCCACTAAAAAGTGGCACATGACAGGAACCGAACTGGAATGTGTACGGATAACATGAGTATTAAGTAATTATTATAAGTAATACTTATTGAACTTATTTTAAGAAAATAATAAACCATTTAAAATCAAAACAGTCTCCTAAGAAGCAATGTTTTTAAACCCGGACCGGTCATCGAACCGGAACTGGCTCGACCGGTTGAACCGTTATAAAAAACCGGATAACTCGAATTAATATATTTATAATATATAATATTTTAATATAATGTATAAAATATAGTATAATGTATATTAATATGTATGCACATCAAATAACAGTTTTCGAAATTAAAGGAATAACATAAGTGATGCCAGTAAATACTTGAAATGGTTCTATTAGGATGTGCGAAGAAATTGCCACAAAATAACCTCATATCTTTGCCACGTATATAACCTATATTCTTATCCCCCGGTTCGTTCGTTCACAAGACGCAAAATAACGCAGAGAGAAAAAGAGTTGCGGCTATATTTTCTTCCTTCCTATCTCACTCTGTTTCGTATTTGGTAAGTTTTGGGTTAGAATAAGCATAAATCAACATACCGATTTCCAGATTCCACCCTCTCCAATCTCCTGAAACTTTCGAAATGGCAACTGGGATTCCTCTAATTTTTTGTTTTTTTTTTTTGTTTTGGAAATAAAAAACGGTTAACCGGGTCACTGGTTTTTCCGATTTTATCCCCGTTTTGACCGGTTTGAACTGGTCCAATTCAAAACCGATACAGCACAAGAACCGGACCGACACCATGACCGGTTCCCGGTTAACCTGGTCGAACCGGCCGATTCGGTCCGGTTTTAAAAACACTGCTAAGAACTGCTCACATGAAATTTTTGTTTTTAAGTACTCCCTCCATCTCACTCTTTAAAGGAACTCTTACGGTTCATAAGGATATATGAAAATAGTGATAAAGTGTTGGGATAGAAAAAATTGTTTATTATTAATTTATGTAATAAAGTGATAAAAATAGTGATAAAATATTGGGATATAAAAAGTTATTTATTAGTAATTTATGTGATAAAGTGATAAGTAGTTGGGGATAGAAAGAGTTAGTATTTATTAGTATTTTATGTGATAGTGAGTATGTCCATTTTGAAAAATGTTCCTTAAAGATTGAGAAAAAAAAAAATAAAAAGAGTTCCTTAAAGATAGAGACGGAGAGAGTATTACATATATGAAGTGTTATTGCTTAACATTAGATATATGACTGTTCAAAAAAGACTTAATTTTATATGTTGTTCTTCTCAAGTCATTAAAAAATATTCCCTCCATCCACGAAAATTATACCCATTTTTTCGAACACAACATTTAAAAAATAAGTATAAAAGGTAGATAAAGTAAGGGTATTATGGGGTTCACTTATAAATAAAGTAATTATTTGTGAGTAAAATATAATGATAATTGAAATAATTAAATGATGGTTGAAGGATAAAGATAAAATATATATTTCAATAAAAGGTACGAATAAAATTGGTTGTCAAACAAATAAGGAAAATGAGAATAAATTTGAAAGACGGAGGGAAAAATATTTTATACTATATGATACTACCTAATCCCGTTTTTAAACTTTTTTTTTGATACAGGAAATGAGAATAGTGATTAGAAAAGAGTTGTTTATTAGTATTTTATGTGATAAAGTGATAAAGTGATGGGTAGTTGGGGGTAGAAAGAGTTGTTTATTAGTATTTTATGTGATAAAGTGATAAAGTGATGTGATAAAGTGATAAAGTGTATTTCCATTTTAGAAAAAACCTTAAAGATTGGGGAAAAAAATGAAAAAAAACCTTAAAAGATTGACGGAGTGAAATTCTTTAAAGAATAGAGTTTAAACCCTGATTCCATTTAAAAAAATAGGGTTAAAAACATTCTGAAACAAAAATTGAGATAATTTTGAATTATCGATTAATTTTTACAGTGTAACGGATAAAGATTAAGAGGCGCTTGATTGGGGATAATGAAAGTGGGTAATGAAAATCACTTCTGTTGATGTTGCTTAATACTTTTAAATTTTGATATACAAATAATGGGAATAGAAGTAAGCAATTGATTACCACCACGCATTCAACCCACCTCACATGATACTCATTGTTCATGTTCTAATAAAGAATAACAATGCAATACATAACCCTTAGTAATTGACCATTCTCATTATCATTACAATTTTCAAGTCATACCAAGCGGACCCTAAAAGAGAAAGAATATTAATTTTCAGCAGCAAAAACTCCTTCGAGTTCTTCGAGCTTTTGAATTTTCTAATTGTAGTTAGCTTGGAAATCTACGAGATTTTTTTAATATAATTAATTAATATAATTCAATATAAATAAATTGTATCTTTTAATATAATAAATTATATAATTTTAAAATGTATTGTATATGAGTGCACTTACATACAAGACTTAGTTTTAGAGATTTACAATTATAGTCTGACTAAAGAAGATTATGTAAAATTGGAATTTGAAAAATTATGTTGATAGTATCAGTTTTCAAATTTCACAGTGTTATGTGAGAAAAATTATTTTGAACCTCATACAACTATCGGTGAACAAGTGATATTTTATTATTTTACTTTTCTTCAATTTCTTTAAACTAATGCTTCCAAAAATAAGAAAGACAAAAAAAATTATGACAGGTTTCATGAATGAGAAAGGGTAGAATTTAGTACAAATCAACACCCACCTTTTTTAAAATGATAAAATATTAATGTTCAAACTATATTTTATCTCACTGTAAATCGATCGATCTCTAGCAAGTGTACCTCAATAAAAAAATATACAATAGTAAAACTGCGGTACATATAATATCTGCAAGATTTTAGTATATGCTTGGGCCTAATGGAATATGCCCTTTTAATTACTTTGTCTAGAGATTAAGGTTCAGGTTAAATTCCAAGTTAAATGTTCTACCTAACCTAACATTATTTTTAGACAAAATTTTGTCGTTTATCTCCATAGTTCAATTATATTTTAAATTAAAATATTAAAACGAAGTTTTGTTTTATGTATAAGACTCAATGTTTTCGTAGTCCGACCAGCAATTAAATTAAATTGAGCATCAATTGACGGTCCGGTCCAATCGATTGAACTGGTGATTCAACTATTAAAATAATTTATGCCTATTTTTTTAAATATTTTTTATGTCACATTAAAAAAATAGTGTGCACTTATAAAAATTATTAATTATAAATTATAAGTTTCAAATTGAAATAAAATAATAGAATGTAATTTAAAATATAAATGATAAAAATTTAAATTAATTTTGAAAAAAACGAGTTAAACCAGTTTCCTGATCATGCTGATTTTTTCCAATTCAGGCCATTTTTTACCAGTTCAACCATAAACACATTTTTTCGAAGATAATGATACTGATTTCATAATCGATTTTTAATTCAACCGACTGATTCGATTCGATTTTAAAGACACTGATAATACTGTCTAACATAAAACTCTTCTTATTTTTAGATCGTATTTAAAAAACAACATTTGCATTATTTTAGGTATTGTCCATCTTTTTAGAAGCCTAACTTTAAAGCAGTGTTGTTGTAAGGCGGTTCAACCGGTTGAACCGGGAACCGGCCGGTAAATCGGTTAAAAAACATGCATAAAATCGCTTTTAAGGTTGAACTGGTCAAAACCGATTCAATCGGAAAAAACCGGTTTCCCCCTTCTTTTTTTTTTTTTTTTAATATTTGTAAAATATTTTTTACATTTTCCTCCAACACTTTTGATGTGGAATAAATGTATAAGGTGGACTAACCCTTTTATAATATTTTCTCTCACATTTTCTTCCAACACTTTCGATGTAGGATAAAATATTTCCTCTCACAAAATGTATGAGGTGGACTAACCCTTTTATAATATTTCATCTCACATTTTCTTCCAACACTTTCGATGTAGGATAAATGTATAAGGTGGTATAATATGAACCAAGGTCCACATTCACCCCTTTTATAATACTTTCACTCATATTTTTTTTCAACACTTTCGATGTGGAATAAATGTATGAGGTGGGATAATATGAACAAAGGTCCACACTCACCCCTTTTATAATACTTCCTCTCATATTTTTTTTTCAACACTTTCAATGTGGAATAAATGTATGAGGTGGGATAATATGAACCAATGTCCACATTCACCCCTTTTATAATGCTCCATCTCACATTTTTCTCCAACACTTTCAATGTGGGATAAATATATGAATCAAGGTCCACCTTCACCCCCTTTTATAATATTTTCTCTCATATTTTCCTCCAACACTTTCGATGTGGGATAAATATATGAGATGAGGTATACTTTTTTCCCTTTTATATTGTTTTCTCTCACATTTCCATCAAACATTTTCGATGAGGGACAAAATTATGAGATTTTACTTTCTCTTACATTTTCCTTTAATATTTACTCGATATGGGATAAAAATATAAGATTCATTTTTCCCTTTTAAGTTACTCTCACGTATTCTTGTGTTGTTTTTTATTGTGATCACGACTCTATTGTGTTTTATTAAATATGAAAAGTTATAAGATATATGTTTAAATTTTTGTAGGTGTATATTTATTTTATTTTTTAACAAAATAAATATTGAAAAAAATTAGGCATAAATTATTTCAACGGTTGAATCGGTCCGACCGGTTGAACCACTGACAGATAGTCTGTCCGGTTCGATCACCGATTCAGTTATGAAAACACTGCTTTAAAGGTCGATTTGGGCATTGGAATAATAACTGAATAAATATGGTTAAAACAATTTTAAAAAAAAGTAAAGAAAATGAGGCGTTTGATTACCAAGTCCAACCTATAATTAACATGAGGCACGATGGGACCCACCCCAACGCATACGAGCGGTGATAAATATGGTTAAAACGACTCAAAAAAAAACAAAGAAAACTAGGCGTTTGATTACCAAGTCCAACCTATAATTAATTCAACACGATGGGACCCACAAAAAATCCCAACGCACTAAAATTGAATATTCTATAAAGATTCTTTATTTTTGATTTTTTTTATGTTATTTTTTTTAATGATTGTATGCTTTTATCTAATAGTTATTATGTTATGATATATTTTTTTTTAATTTTATCTATTTGTAGTAATTTTTAAATTAATTGAGATTTTTTAAAATTATATATAATATCACACAACTTTTTCTAAAATATAAACGTAACATTTACTATTACATGAAATTCAATTTAAATGTTATATAAAATATACAAAACTAAATTAAAGTATTAAAAAAAATTAAACAAATCTAAAAAAATTGTAATGTGGCGCAAGGTTAAAAAATTTTGGAGAAAAGAAAAATTAGCGTTTTTATTTTATTTAATTGATAGATAGTTTACTTATTCTTCCAAACAAGCAAAATATTATTATTTTATTTAATTAATAGTAAAGGCCACGAAAAATTTAAATACGAAAAGTCGCGTTCAGCGACGTCGTAACGCCACAACACTCTAACCTTATTTCCAAACACTACCTGACCTTTCAACTTGTGAAACATCTAATTAAGCTTTTTATTTTTATTTTTCATAAAGAAAAAGTATATTGCATGAGCTATTTTGAGTTGGGCTGGGGGACCCACACGCACATATGTGCATGAGTGAAAGAATTTTATTAAAGAATAGATATTTTTCTAATTAAGACCATGTGGATTTACTTGTACTGAAAAACAAACCCAATTCATAGCCTAATTAGTACAATTATTATGACGAATTACCATTTTATAATGAGAGTTTAAATCGCGTTGTTAGTTTCGGTAATAGCTTCGTCTTTTCTACAAGTTTCATTCGTTTGTGGTCAAGGAAGGTCCTTTCACCTAAGTGTACGTGAAGAAAAAACCACTCTAAAATACAAATTTTCAGACTATTATTTTAAAATACATATATTTTTACTATTATTTTAAGATATAATTGTAATTGCTTGTATATACGTAGTCAAATTTACGTTGTAGATTACACATACATAAATGTGCAAAATCGACTATATATAAAATTAACTCGTTTATATTATTTTTCCATTGAAATTTAAGGTTTGTATTAAAATTTGTCCAAAACTTCATAATAAATTGTGACTTCAATTCAATTAGGTGGCTTATCCCATTTCGCCATTGCCTCCCCCATTTGAGTGGGAGGCGGGTTTGATTACTTTTTTAATAAATTGAAGTTATGGAGTTATAAGGTGGATTGACGATTTCGTGGAGTGTTTAAGTGTTTGGTGTATTAACAACTAACTTTGTCCGATAAAAAAAAATTGTAACTTCAACTCTTATAATGTCCACTTCATATCTGAAATATTTTTATAATGTGAATGTTGAATTGTAGATCAAGGTGAACGAAAAATAAATGAATTAGTTTTTTTTTTTTTTAAATATTACTCCCATCCAGTAACTTTTACTTTCCACACTTATAGAATGAGCTATAATATGAGGGTATAGTTAATAAATTAATGTGCATATATTCAGATAATGTTATCTTTTTTTTTTTTGGAAAGGGAGATAATATTTTCTAGTTATAGTTCAACATATTTAATATTATATTTTTTCATATTAAAAAAGGTTTAATTTTTTATAGGCAAAATGCATTTTTAGGTCTGAGAGAATTCCGTCTCATCTAAAAGCTCGAGCTTGTAGAGAGAGTCGTGAATAATCTATTTATTTAATTTCCCTCAACACTCCCCTCACTCGTGAGCCGAATCATTGTCTCTGCTCTCTGGAGAAGAGGCCCAACAGAGTGGACAATTTAAATGGGTGGAGTGCTTCCACGGGAATCGCACTCCACAACCAGGCTCGATATATACCATGAGAGAATTTCGTCTCATCTAAAAGCTCGAGCTTGTAGAGAGGGTCGGGAATAATCTATTTATTTAATTTCCCTCAACAAGGTACTTAAACTATTACTTTTTATTTTTAAAGGTCCCTAAACTATTTTTTTATTTTAAGAAGTCCCTAAACTATTAACTTTTATTTCGAAAGGTCCTCAAACTAATTTTTTATTTAATGAAGTCCCTAAACTATTGATTTTTATATCACGCAGATCTTCTTGACTATATTTTTTAATCATCTAATAGGACCGTTAAGAAAACGCACATCATCATTCTTAAAATTGTCAATATTGACCATTGTTTTACATAATGGTTCCATTGGATTAGTTAGAAAATTTCATCAAGAATGACTGCTTAAAATAAAAATTAATAGTTTAGAAACTTTATTAAAAAAAAATAATTTAAACCTTTCGAAATAAAATTTAATAGTTCAGAAACTTATTAAAAAAAAAAAATAATTTAAGAATCCTTCTAAACATAAAATAATAATTTAAAGATATGAAGATGCATTTTGTCTTTTTTATATACAATTAATAAATACATGTTGTCAAATGTAACTTCTTAATTTGTTTTTTGTTTTTTGAATGCAACACAAAACTATATGTTGAAGTGTAGAAAAATGAAATAAAATAATTACGTAAAAAACATGAGTCATAGATGACAAGTCAACATTAGCTAATCTCCACTCAAAAATTGACAATATAAATAAACGCCCACCATACGTGGTTTTACAAATCCCGACGAAATCGAGCTTTTGTTCACATACTAGAAAAGATGATTATTCTCAAATGAAAGTCCAATTTATGTTGTTGAATAGTCTTCTTTTTCTTTTTGGTTTTCATATTTTCTTGTCTTTTTTTTTTTGGAAATTTCATATCATGATTCATGAGTACTAGCTAGATATTAAGATACATAATTAAATATTACAAATTTAATATTTTTCTATCTTAATAATACCCAAAAATTAACAGTGAATCTTGCATAATGAAACGATCTCATGCATGTATGAATCTTGATATTTACACTTCGCTTTGCTTTAAAAAAAGGTTAGGATAGGATTGTATGTTCACTGATTATATAATATACATGTCATAGAAAGTCTAAGACTATGTCAAATGAATTTTTGTAACTTAATTTGGTTGGTCGAGTGTAGAACGAGACTTTAAGATATTCTTTCTTTAGGTTTTGAGTTCAAAATTCTTTAGGTGCGATCAATTCTTGAGATGTGTCATTCCAGTCAGAGCTCAGCTCTGACTTGAAGTGAGACCCCTGCTAATGGACGGTGAGTTCTGATCCCCGAATTAAATTCGAGGTGAAGAAGATTTAATAATAATTAAAAAGATAATAAGATATGAGTTTGAGTGGTTCCTCTCTTATGGTGGTTGTGGTTCTGATCTACATCGAGATGAAATGGGGTTGTCATATCCGATGATAAAAAAAATTATTGTAATTGATTATCTTAGAGATCTATTGTAATTGATTTTAAAAAAAAATATATATATATATGTAATTAATTTCATTTTATCATTATTAATTAATACTGGAAATTTGTTCTTTTAATAACGATGAACACGTAAAAATATATAATATTTCATCCTCAATCAATCATTTAACAATCGAAAATAGAAAAGAAGTGACAATATTATTAGTGCCTAATGAGTCATTTACTAGTGTTTTTCCTGCTAAGAGTACATAATTAGATTAAATTAATTAATTAATTAAATGGACTAATAATAGCATAGTTGCTTAACGAAGCAGCGCTTAACCTACGCCGCTTGTTTATAACCTGCGCTGTCTTGTCAGTTGTCAGTTTCTGCTGTTAATTAATTTCCATAAATTACAATTTCCACTACTGTTCATCCGTATATACTTATAAGATATATACACTTGGAAATCAACAAATTCGCACATTTTCGTCCCTTTTGTACTTCGGCGGTCTCACGAAGCCATAGTTTCTCTCTCTCGCGCGCTCAATTATAGATTTAGATATTGTATCCATAGCTCAAAATCCTTTGATGTCAACAATTAGCTGGATTGAATCAACGAGGTGAGAATTTACCGATCTATCATGTTAATTGATGCCCAAACACTGATCCTGTTGTTGAAATTCCCGTCTCTTTTCGTTAATTTCTGAATTTCCTTTACTGAGTTTCGTTACCGATCGATCGTTTCTGCTGGTTCGTATTTAGTTCAATGGATAGGATGAATTTTCGGCTGTTTTAGATTTTTCTTCCGATAATTTGTCGCAGAAACTTTTAGCCATTCAATTGTGTTATTCGTGCTCTGTGCTCATGCGTTTTTGTTCATGTGAAATTGTTTAAGCATGGTTTTCGGTTGTTAGGTTTGTGGTTTACCGATTAGTAATCCACTTGTCCTCTAATTGAGTGTTTTTAGGTGTTTTCAGAAAGATCAGCATAGCTAGTCTTGCTACTGATTTATTTCCAAAGCTAAATCGATAATTTTTTTTCAACTGTGTTCTGTTTTTTAATTTGTACAAGACTGCAAAATGAGAAATAGTTATTGGGTTACTTGATTTATGATGATAATTGAACACGGAGTTTCAAATATGGCTGAGTCATGATTCAATTCTTGACTTGGCTGTTCTTTCAAATTGAGATTCTTTTGTTTTCTTCTTTTTGACAAATATAAAAAACTGGTCTATATTCAATTAACTTGGATATACAGCTGATAGTTCCAGTAAAGAAATTCTTGCTACCCATCAGATTATACTGTTCGTACGGTAGCACTTTATCCAAGTGTCAGCTTGTATCACCTTTGGTGGCAGCTCAGTACTTGGTTATTTGATTCAATTTAGTCCGACTCAAAGTAACAATTACGTGTACCTTTTTTTTTTTTGCTCTCTGGTGATAGGACGTGTTTGTGTCATTTCCACATATTTTTGGAAGATTAGAATACAAGTAAATGAACTACGCAATAGAAATTAATTTTAAGGATCTTTTGAACTGGCCATAGAACACATTTTGGTTAGATATGATATTAGTTCAGCCAATCTATTTATATGAAATTATGCTTTGTCTAATGGGGCAAGGTTGCCCAGTTCATTTTCCTTATCCTTGATGAAGCTTGTTTTTTACCAGTTTCTTCAATCCATCCACCCTAAAGTAGGAAAATGTACTTCAACTGTTTGTGTAGCCATCAACTTTATCCTTGTCAACTACAAATCCATGCTACCTCTATTGTGAAAGTCTACATTGAACAGAGACAATTAGATATATCGTTCTATGCCCATTTACATTTGTTGATATTTCATTTTAAATTTTGTACAAAATCACCATGGTTATTGCATAGCAGCATAGGTAATGGGATAAGTATCAGGAATTGGAAAATCCTTTTTGAAGATTATTAGGTTAACTGTAATCAGTGACCAGGATTATACCGACTTGAGGAAGACTATCTGGGAAAAATTTTGGAGACCTCTTTATAAGCTACATATCCAATGATAATAATGCCTTTCCATCTTGGACCATAATAAAATTTGCAGCATCAAGAAAGTTGATCTCAAGATCTAGGAATTGTTCATCCCTGCATTCCCATACGATCTGATTAAGTACTATTGGAGCAGTTGATGCAATGATTTTTTTTTTTTTGGTTTAATGGTGATTAATGATTTTAAAACTCGTGTACTTAAATTTCTATGTTGGATTCATTGGCCACTCATCTGATTCTTTATGCAACAGGATGACCTACAGTCGCATGTATTCTGAGACTTGAATTTCATCTGCAATTGACATGTGCTACTGCTAGTAATTGGAAAACTTTCAGACTTTTAGCAGACAATGGATCGTCGTGATACTTCAGGATTTGTTAGCGGGGGGTGCGGTGATCTCTTTTAGAGACATCTAACCCTAATTTTGTATCTAATTATTTTTAACCCGGAAGTCAGGCAGACTGTTCTTTAGCAACTGAGTTTTGTTACAAATAAGAGTGTTGAACTTTACATATTCGGTTATGGATGCCAGATTCTATACTCTGGGTTCTGCTGCTAACCCAGAGTTAGATGCACTCAAGAATCTGCGCAATTCCATCCAAATTGGAGGAACTGGATCAGAAATTACTTATTGTGCGGACACAACCCTACGACTTGATTCACCTAGTGTTGTCACGTCTGCTCCAAAGGGAGTCAAACGGAAATGGAGTATTGTGCACTGGCCCACAAATCAACTGGTTGAACCTTTTCTAGCTCTCCACCTTGGCCATTCATCGAGCTCATCAGACAGTAAGGGGAGTTGCACTTCAATGTCTTCAGCCAAGGAAACCGAAGACAAGACCTCAATGGATATTGAACTGGATTTCACTCTAAATCTAGGAGGTGATAAATCATCAGGCTTGGAGAAATCAGCAAGCTCTAAATTGAAATCATTGAATACATGGTCTAAGGTTGATCTGCAATTGAGCCTTTCAAGCGGGCCTGCTGCATCTGATATCACAACTGCATATCCAAGTCTCCTTTCGCCATTACAGACTTCTCTGAACATGGAAAGTATTTATTCACTTGACCAATCTGTAGGGAGGGAAAATTCGTCATCTCCAGGTCTCTCCTCGAGCATAATAACAACACCGAAAAGCTCAGTCACCTGTACTTCCGGGATAACACAATTACAACAGCAGCAGCGTAGTAGTATTAGTAGTAGTACTAAACAGTGTCAGTTTCAGGGATGTCTAAAGGGAGCAAGAGGGGCATCTGGTCTTTGCATTGCTCATGGCGGTGGTCGCCGGTGTCAGCGTTCAGGCTGCCATAAAGGAGCCGAGGGTCGAACCGCCTTCTGCAAGGCTCACGGTGGGGGCCGCCGATGTCACTTTCTAGGATGTACGAAAAGTGCCGAAGGACGTACAGACTTCTGTATTGCCCATGGTGGCGGTCGTCGTTGCAGTCACGACGGTTGCTCCCGTGCAGCTAGGGGCAGATCTGGACTTTGCATTCGCCACGGGGGTGGGAAGAGATGCCAGAGAGAGAATTGCACGAAGAGTGCGGAAGGGTTTTCTGGTCTTTGCATTTCCCACGGAGGTGGGAGAAGGTGTCAGTATCCCGAATGCAACAAGGGGGCTCAAGGAAGCACGATGTTTTGCAAGGCTCATGGTGGGGGGAAACGTTGTACGTTTATGGGGTGCAAGAAAGGTGCTGAAGGAAGCACCCCTTTCTGCAAAGGGCACGGTGGGGGAAAACGATGCTCGTTCCAAGGAGGTGGGATTTGCCCGAAGAGTGTCCATGGTGGAACCTTCTTTTGTGTAGCACATGGGGGTGGGAAAAGATGTGCTGCTCCTGAGTGCACGAAGAGTGCCAGGGGCAGGACTGACTTTTGCGTTCGTCATGGTGGGGGCAAGAGATGTAAATTCGAAGGGTGTGGGAAGAGTGCTCAGGGTAGCACAGATTTCTGCAAGGCTCATGGTGGAGGGAAGAAATGCTCGTGGGGCCACCCTGGTTCGGAGTTTGGCCAAGATGATGTTGAGTGCAACATGTTTGCTCGGGGTAAAACTGGACTCTGTGGGTCACATGGTGCCTTGGTTCAGGATCGAAGGGTTCATGGTGGTGCAACTATTGGAATCAATGGCCAGGATTGTTTAGCTGATCATTCTGCTATGATTAAACCAATCTTTACCGTTGATGATTTCAGTGGTATGGAAAGCAATGTCATGAAATCAACGAGCAGTTGGACTCACGTGCCTGTTGGAAGCAATGTATCATCATCAGGTAAGGTTCCGGAAGGAAGAGTGCACGGTGGGAATTTGATGGCGATGCTGGAGGGTGGTCCAAGTTTCAACTTTGCTAGCAGCAAATACAATGTGGGTCCACCTGAGGCGGAGACGTCCTTCATGACAAATCAGAGATGGATGTAAGGAAGCCCTTCTTGCTTGTTTTTCTAATTCTTTTTATATTGAAAGCACTGTCGACAGATGTGTAGTGTTTATCGTTTTATTTTGCGTTGTTTACTGGCTTGGTTATGAGAAAGCGGACGCTTGTTGGTTTGATGTCGTTGGAACTAGGTGCATGTGTGGCAATAAGGGTAACTGGAAACTGGTTCCGTTTGGTTTGATGATGTTGTATTCATGTAAATAGCTTTCTGCATTTGTCTTTGCTGATTTCATGGATTGTTGGCCTGTGTTTGGTCGAACAGACATTCTGTTGTAATAATAAAGTTATGGTTTGGTGAAGATTTGTGGTTTTTGAATTTAAGTAATCGTTTATTTGCAATTTTTTCTTCAAACGTATGTGAGAGAATCCAAATAAACTTGAAAGAAAAACATGATTATATTTTGGTTTCTTAGTAGAACATAAATAATGCTAAATAAAGTTAGATTGAGAGTGAAGCCGTAAAAGATTCTTGACTTGGAACCCATAACAAATGTGGCATTGTTATCTAGTTCTAAATTGGTTACTTATGTTTAGGTTGATATTTTTGTATATAGAAGCATTTGTTGATTCTCTCTTTTGTTTATAGACTGGTAAATTTGGATCCCCATGTCGAGAGGTTTTAATGCATATCTGACACTGTATAAAATCTTTTCAATTAATTTAGAAAACTACCGCAATTAGTCAAGATAGATTTAATCTGGAATGAGAGTTTTAGGATGTAAAAAATATATAAAATATTCCAACAAATGTGATGAGCTTATCTAAGAAGAATTCACAACTTCGAATACTTTCACTCAGCAATGAAGCTGGAAATATGCCCCTGCTCAGAATTTATGATAAGATATATTCCTAATACAAATTCTTTTTGTTCCCCTTCCTTTTTCTTTTTAGAAGGAATTATAAAGGAATGTTGGTGTAAAAAATTCAAAAAAATAAAACACAAACTCTCTTGTGAAACTTGTTCATAGCATGAAATTGATACCACTACTCTTATAAACTAATACCAATAGCATTTTATACTATGAAATAGTATCAATTAATAAGTGTAGTGGTATTAGTTTGTAAGTATAATGGTATAATTTTCATACCATGAATAAGTTTCATACGAGACCTACTCTTAGCAATAAGTAGGAGCAGGATCTGATACCATGCACATTCATCACCTCAGATTATGGTAAAAAAAGAAACAAGAATATCTCCATATCAATTAGGCCAACATACTCCATACATATATGCAAAAATCTGTCATTTTGTAACTAAAGCAAATTGTTGGGAACCAACTTTGTGTTTCAGAATAGAACAATCCCCCTTTATACCATCAAAATCAATACTAAATGCCACACAAATTACATGCAACAAACTTGTCCCTATAATTTACACAGATTCCTGCTTAAATCTTGCCATCTTTGAAAGCTCATCAACTGCTTCAACCAAGTGATCGAGTCGAGCCACAAACTCGATAAGCAGCGACGTAAAAGTCGCAAGGGAGAACGTAGCAGTGCTCTCAAGTGCCATCATTCTAGGAACGGTACTATCCGTGCTCTCGAAGACATCAACTTCTCGGGATGGCCACGAGTGGAGCCTGATTCTCGACTGCTTCCTCATCATCTCATGGTACGTCTCGTCCACTGAACTTTGCTGTTGGAGAAACTTGTGATCAGTATCATCAGCTGTTTGGTTGGAGAGATTAGAGAATGTGGATGATAACATGTGGTGGGATTGTGTATTGGATAAGGTGTGATCGGGGGGGTCGTGATTGGACGTTAGGAGGGACGAATGGATGTCCAACGCGTGTTGGAGTCTTTCTGTGTTTGTGTGAACGCGTTTGAGGAGAGACGTCTTGAGGGTTCGTCTCATGTTGGATATGTCTTGTCCTAGATGACGGACGAGCTCCGCTGCCTCCTTCGTTGCGTCTTGGATCTCTTTCTGGAATGCAATCCTGAGGCTGTGCGGGGCCTGTAAGAAAACATATGAGAATCTTGATCTCTTAAGCTTATATTTATTTGAAAATGATAAGAAAAAAGGTATATACTGTACTAATGTTTCCTTGTTTAAACAACAATATGTAGATATATCAGAATAAAGATGGAAGTATAATTCTTATGCTGATCTGCACTTTTGTGTTAAGTTTAAGAAAACATTAAAAACAATTGAACAAGACAAATATCAACTTTAGGTTCTAATTTAGAAGTCTTGAATTGGGACCCCAATTTTACTTACATTTCTGGGGTAACAGAAAATGACAGTGAAAAATAACATTGTTTTCAACTAGTGAATTGGAGGTGAATGTTAGGATTTGAAGCAGAATTACCTGAATTTCAGAGTGTAGTACACCATGCAGAGCCATGACTTCATAAGTACAATATCTCAAAACTGCACCGACTTTGACATACTCCGTCCACGGATACAGGAAGTGGTGAAACCTACCATGGGGTGGCTCCCATTTCGCCGAAACTGCCTGAAAATCACAAACGTAAACTCAGATTGAACATTTGATTCTAGTTGAAATGAGGAATAATTCAACAAGTTGAAGTACCAGTGATTCCAGTTTAGCTGAGGAGTTTAACGTGGATCGACATTTTCGATAAGCAGGCTCGTCGGGAAACTCATCCATAACAGTCTTGGAAAACTCTTGATCTTCTACTCCATCATCTTTCAAGTACTTCCCCACGCACTCTGAGGAATCATTGAACGATAGGAATTGGAAAAACGAAAGACGTGCATGCATGATCACGTAAGTAATGGGTAGTTTTAAGGACGGAAACTTGTATACACTAGGTGCACCGTGCAGTTCAAGTGTGTTATTTATAAGGTATTAGTTGTTACACTGGAAAGTATCAGTTGGTTTCACTAAAAGGTATTAGTTGAGTGAGTACCTTCAAGTGCATCAGCTAAAGAAGCAAAGTAGTTAACAAGCTCCTTGTGCAGCTGCTCCCCTGCCCATATTGGAAAGATGAGTACATTCACTGCAACCGCGACGATCCCTCCAATCGCGATCGAGTAGAGACGATCCATGGCTGTTGTGATCGGGTTTCCCATTCGATACCCAGAGACGATGATCAAACAGTAGGTGAAAAGTATCACTCTGAATCCATACTCGTACGGGACTAAAGATGGCCACTGCTTCATTAATGATGTTACAGCTCCTGTTACAACAAATACATTTTATGTACATACAGAAACTTGTAGGCAAATACTTATGTGCACCGGCTGAACCGAGCAACTCAGGTGCATTTTTAAATGGTATTAGTTATTTTATTAAAAGGTATTAGTTGTTTCATTGAACAGTATTAGTTGTGAACCAGTTGCACCATGTTGTGTCTTCTGAGGTGAAGAATTACCAACAAGGAAGATGCTGAAACCGATGACAATAGGCTCAGCGATTTGTCCCGTTTTGAGGGCTAACTCTGCTACGGCGATGGCCAGGATTCCAGCAAGAAAGCTACCCAATGCTCGGTTGAATCCTCGGTTAAATGTGGCACCTTCAAACACATAATGGAGGACATATGATCATAAGACGACGATAAATTCGTTCGTTTATTTTCAATTGACACGCATTTAGCTTACGCACATACCAACGGTATATTCAAACATGATGGCGACGGTGAGTATGGACCAGATGATACTGGTGCCGAACACCTGATAAGGTGTTCGGCACAGTATTAGCAACGATACAAGAAGGACGGCGAGCCCTACTTTAAGTGAAAATATCACTCTGTTGGTATCTTCTTTGCAGAATTCCCATACTCTCAAAATGAAACTTTTAGTTAATTCTGATGATACTTTACTACCTTTGCTAATGTTAGGGATGTTGATCTCAATGCTACCCTTCATTTTTCAATAAGAGAGAGAGAAATGTGATTTAAAACAAGATGATTTTTTGCTAAGTGGTTGATGCAAGAAAGCATATGATATATAGGAAACTAAACAGAATCATGCAGCAATAATACAAGGAAAAAATGGAGCTAAAAGATGCCTAATCTCAATAATGTTGCATGGATAGAGAATTAGAATATATCTAAGTTTATTGCAATGCCATGCAACCTTCGTTGTCCATTCCATTTTCTTATGTCACTAAAAATGAAATGACATAATCCCAACCAAACTATTTCATAAACAAGAAATGAAGTCATCTTTTGTATATTTGTTCTTCAAGTGGAAGGAAAAAATAATTTAAATGGTTTAGGAAACAACTGTTGGGTTATGGAGCCTGGTCGACTGTCTCACGTCCCAGCTTCTGGGGTGAAAAAATTTTGAGGCCTGTTTTAGCAAATTCGACCATAATGAGCCTTAGGGTTTTTGCTCAATTTTGCCAATAACCTATCTGATTCATTATATTTGTAATCACCGAAAATATTAGTAAATCTCTTAGTTTGATAGTGCCCCCACATGTAGTCATTCCCCGACGTATTGGGTAACCAAATCTATGTTATTTAATTTCATTTCTATCAATTTTGTTATAATTGCAGTTTAAATCCTAACAACAACTTCTTAGTTATTCGTCGTGGATTTACATTCTTCAAAGAGAATAATCGATGGTGAATTGCAATGGGAGTGAATGTTACATTGTTAGTGTTATGTTCTAATCTTGAAATATGTATAAACAAAATGCAAGGTTTTGTAGTCATGCCATAAGTGGCATGTTTCAGTGTAAAAAAAGTTGCATGTTTCAAAAAGTGCATTTGAGTTGCATGGTTCATCTGATGCATAAGAGACGAAAAGCTAGTCGGTCATGAAGAATATATTGGAATAATAAGGAGAAACGATTATAGGAGGGGTAACTTATATCTGGTCTCATTTCTCTGTATGAAATATGATGGTGAATTGATAATCATCTTTTATTCCGTTTAATCACTATAATTACTGTATGTTCATTCATTACCATTCTCATCGAAAATTTTTGACCCGAACGCAATTTGTGACAATTTTGCGATGTTAACTTGTAAGTGTTGAGCAAGTTGTGACAATTATAGGAAATTGGAATATGTTTCATTCCTCCAACAACGTCTCCTTTTAGTCTAAGCATATGATGTTCGATTTCGTGTATTACTTATATATGTCTATCTTCTTCACAACTGTTAATATTCTTTCTCTGAGCCATGCTAATCATGGATTAAAAAAAATATGTTCGACTCGTTACCATGACAAATGGAAATGACAAAAACTTGTGTGAACCCTTTTTATCGTGAACTCGGTATTTTTAATATTAATATTATATATAAATACTTTCACTGTTATGCATCATAAAAATATTATTGTTATGTACAAGAATTTTAATTGTTTAAAAATTGCTTTATATTTTTAAACAGTGAAAACTTTTATGCGTAACAGTGACAACTTTTTTACATAACAGTAATATAGTTCATGCATAGACCTGGTTCAAAATTGAGGCATTTGGCATATTTGATTAGATTATGGATTTGAATTATCTTGTTTCTTGATTCTTCAAGTTTTCTTTGACTTAGAACGAATTAATATTATGTGCCTTAAATTCCATTAATCCTATGAAGTAGGAAAGATCAAGAATCAAACAAAAGACTTGTGCATGATGCCAAAAGTGAGTTTTGTTCATGTTGTAAATGAAGCAGTTTGGAATCTACATATTACACGTCAAACACGCGTAATGAATCACCATATATATATATATATATATATATGCTGGAATTGGATGCCTTGCATCATCAATGAAATTCTGTAAAATTTTATAAGGTGCTTCATTCCATCTTCTCTGTTTCTCAACTTCTGGAGTGGAAATTGCACAATGGAATATACTACTAGTTTAATTCTTAGCTTGTATTTGTGTAAAACAAAATATATATCGTTCTTCTTATGGTCTATAACAATTATTGGCTTCTTCACAGTAGTAGTCCAACCATATCCACATGTAGAGCTGTTATTTGAGTCGAGTTGAGCCGAGTACTTGAAGTTTGAACTCGACTCGAGTTTTTGTCGAGCTAAGCTCGATTACACTAACGAGTTGGAAATAAAGTTTGGATCGAATCGAAAATGAGTCTAACGAGCTTAATGAAATTACAAGATTTTTTTTGTTATCGAGTGTAACGAGTCGAGCTCAAGTAGGCTCGTTAGTAATTAGAGTATTTTACGAGTTCGAGCCTTAACGGGTTGATTCAAGCCGAGCTTTCGAGCTATGGCTCGTTTTTTTTTTTTTTTTTTTAACAGCTCTAACCACAGCGCATGAACATAATAAGATTCACGTGTAACGGACTGATTGTGCATATAATCTATACTAGCTAGCAAAAGTCTAACATAATACGACTTAATGAACTAATTACTACTCCTATATTGATATGAACTTAATGTTGTGTGTACATGGGTAATGGAATTAATGATGTTGGTACATCAAAAAAATAATACTATTATTTATAAAGGTAATAATTTCTCTCACACAGATATATTGACGAGTCATGTGTCACTGGTCAATTTGTTTTTATATGATTTGAATAAGAATTAATTATATTTAATATCTTGAATGATATGTAAGGCAACAAAACGTCTGTAGTCCAACGGTTAGTATAATTGCCTTCTAAGCATAGACCCAGGTTCGACTTCCGGCAGAGACGCATTTTGTTATAAAATTTGTCCATTTTGTGTTATAAATAAAATTCGCCATCTTTTTAGAGATCGAAACATCTGTCAATTACTTGTTATGCTTATCATTCCTCTCAATTCTCAAGTCATTTTTTTAACTTATTCAGCTTTTAATGAGACTAAAAATACTACAAAGTTTTTCGTTATTCATTTTTTATATCATTAGTTTTCGAAAGACTTGATCTAACAGATGCTGTTCATGCAAATTATTATTACTTCAGCGTTGTATTGATATTACTAGTATTAATTAATTAGTTTGGAGATGTATACTAATTTACCAATACAAAAATTTAACTAAAGTAAAGTTTGGGCCCTTTCGGCGACAACAGAGTAGCCCAAGCCTGAAATCATGGCGAATGTGGATGTAAACATTCTTTTTTAGGACCCACTTGAATGACTTGGAAATGGTAATGTGTATCATTGAGAGGTCAATCTGTTGAGGAAAATTAAGTAAATAGATTATTCACGACCCTCTCTACAAGCTCGAGCTTTTAGATGAGACGGAATTATCTCACAATCACTAAAAAATATTGATTGTACTGTTATTGTTTAATTAAAATGTCAACAATGAGTATCATGTGAGGTGGGTGAAGTAAGTGAAGGTAATCAATTGCTCACTTCTATTCTCATTGTTTGTGTATCAAACTATCAAGCAACATCAATAGAAGTGATTTTCATTACCTACTTTTATTATCTCCAACTTAGCGGACCCTCAATCGTAATTTTCTTATAATTTAACTCATAAGATTAAATTAAAATCTTATAAACTTGAAAGTTTACTATTCATTTTGCAGCTTGAAAAGGGGCTGTTCTTGATTTTGGAACGTGCTAGTTTAGTTAACTTGCATTTGAAACATGTACATCGTGATCATTCTTCAACTCCATTAATCATTTGAAAGGTTGATGGTCTCATGTGTAAGGCAGAGTACAATTTAATAAATAACAATATCAACCCTTCTAAAATATTAAAGGGTCAGATACTTAAATTATGTCTTATTTTATCGTGAGACTGTCTCATGCAAGTGTGTTTTTTTTAAAAAGTATATATATAGTTTAAAGATGACACAACTCCATACATACTCCAAGGTCATATTTAGTAGGGTATATGAGATAATATGGTAAAACATATATGAAGGTTCAAGTCTATAAGGATTTGAAATAAAGTAAATTGATGGGGATATGGATGGAGATACTGAAATATATTTATGATTATATTTATGGTATAATTAAATTATTTATTTATATTTATGATTTGATTTGATATTACAATATTTATGATTTATTTATGTTTCTTGTTCCCTAAGTTAATTTAATATTATAAATAGATGTTCTTATTATTGTAAAAATAAGTTAAATATGAATTAAAATAATTGAGAGAGAGTTTCTCTTATATTTCTCTTTGTCGGTATTCCAATGGAATCAACTGAGATTGAAAAGGTTGTTTTGTGTAGTTCACGCTCCTCCCTGCATCATAAACTATGTATTTAAATTTTGTATATGTTTAGAGGTTATTTATTTATGACGTGGAAAGTGACTTAGAAAATTTTGAATTCAAAACTCTGTTTTTTTAATTAAATTTGGGTATATGATTTCAAATCCTCTAATATCCTATTTTATAATACTTATAATATATATTTTTTGCCACACATCATTCTAAATAACACTATCAAGTAGTATTTAATTACACACTTTTTAATTATTATAATGTAATTTACTTTTTTTTTATCGGACAAAGTTAGTTGTTATTAATTACTAGTTAGTACACCAAGCACCCAAATACACCACGAAATCACCAATCCTCCTTATAACTCCCATAACTCCAAATTCGTTCTCAAATAGAATCGAACATGGGTCTCCCACTCAAATGGGGAGCCCAGTGGCTAGGCGGCTTAGGCTAAGCCACCTGGTTTATAATGTAATCTACCTAACTCAACACACTCTCTCCTTATTTTTTACTTTATATATTATTACTCATACTTTACACACAATTCTCGATACATAATTATTCATCTATCACATACTTTTTAAAATTATATCCTATTAAATTTTACAGAACTCACACTCTTTAGGACTAAAAAAGTAAAATAAGTATATTATAGCAGTGCTTTCATAATCGGACCGCTGACCAAACTTAACTAGACATTGTTGGCGGTTCAACCGATCGGATCGACAGTCTAACTGTTAAATGACCCCTATCAATTTTAAAATATTTCTTATATTTTATTTAAAAATAAAATAAATGTGCACTTATAAAATTATAAGTTTCATATTGAAATAAACACAACAGAATCAAGACAACACAACATAATTTAAAATAATGAGGTTAGAAATAAAAATAAAACTGTAATTAAAAAAAATTGATTCAACTAATTTTATCGATTCTTCGATTTTTTACTAATTTTTTACGGTTCAATCGGTAAAATTATTTTGAGAGTAAACAGACAGATTCCATGGTGAGTTCCAGTTAAAGCCTTTTGGCTTTTGGCTGCACATAGAAGGCTGATAATCATTCTCATAATAGACCAAATACAAATATTTAAATCGGTGAAATAAAAATACAAGTTGCTCAATAAATACAGCAGCCAGAAATATTTCTGGGTGAAATACAAACCATACAAAACAAAAAGAAATCAATAGATTCTCCTCTCACGTCAACTTGAAGAACTCCAGAATAAAATTTACACATCCACAGTAAATCTGGAGAAGATTAGGGTTTCTGTGCTCTGCAAAATGCACGAAACCCATGATCTCAATTCCTCTTTCTGTCTCTAAAATTAGGGCTATTGCGCACCAGCGTAACTTTAATCTGATGCTGAGTTCAAATTGCGTCCACTCTCTACCTCAGCGCCCTCTTCTCCCAACCTCTCAGCCTCAAGTTCTAGGTTTAGGGCTTCAAAATTCACCGATAAATCGTCGTTTGCTCCTGCCTTGAGCTTTCGGGTTTCGGATACTCATCGCAGTTCCTCATCCAAGGTAATTAATTCGCGGAAATCGAAAGGGAAATTGCGGTTACATTTGTAGGGTTGGGTGTTTTGGTTGATTATTGTTGTCAAATTGGTAATCTCGTCGAGATATTAAGTGTGTTTTGATAGGTATATGGTTTTATTGTGTATATGTAAAATAAACGAGGATTATCATTTATCAATGTGTTTGTGGTCTTTAAAGTGAATCTTGAAGTATGAAATTGGATATCTGTAGTTTAATGACTAGTGTTATTATTGAATGTTTGCGAGGGATATAAAAAGCTATAAACCATAAGCTATGTTCATACACAGTGCTTCTATGTGGATGAATTACCTATATGAGTTTTTTATTTATTTACCATATATGAGCTTTTTTATTTATTTACCAGATATGAGCTGGACTAGCTCTTCTTGCTGAATATTTTTTGTATTAGTTAGTTTTATCATATTATCATTCACTATGAATGGTGAACTGGGTTCTTTTCAGATGATATGACTGGGCCAGATAGTGGATTGTTGCAATAGTCGAAGTTATTAGACTGTTCATGTTATTCATTATTCATCAATGCATTGATCTATGTCACAAGAAAATGCACTTTTCCTATAACCACATGCATATGATGTCCATTATGTGTTTATGTAATTTTTTTCAATCTTTATCTGTGTCTGAACTATGAATCCATCTATGTGGCTTATCCTGTTATTACATTACCTCAAGTAGAAAAAATAGTTGAATCAATTGGTTTATTTTGAACCTCTGTGCCTTTTTAGAGATATCAAAGGAAGGATGTATATCATGTAACGTTCTTTTATTTGTTCCCAACTTGTCAGCCATTAAGGTCCATTTCTTTCCTGGCTTTAGTAATGTGTGTCTTGTTTGAATTCAATATTCCTGATACTTTGTGTTTAGCAATTTATCATGGCTAAATCCTTCATGTTTGGTTTTGACAATTTACATAGTCATTTTGGACTAAAAGGTGTACCTATTTTCAGCAGTTGTCTTACTCTGCGGAACTCAATTTAACTAATAATTTATGCTTGTGCTACTCCTAGATGGTTGAGAAGTTTAAATAAAACTCAATGAAGAGAAGTAATGCTACTTAAGATTCTTAGAAAAAGTTATCAGATATAAATGGAGAAAGATCTTGCTAATCAAACTGAGGTAGAAACTATAAAGATCATCACATTAAATGTTTAGTTGACTATAAATGCTCCCGCTTTGCAATAAAAGCTCATAAACTCTAAATTTAGAGTTACTGTTTTATTTACATAACTATTTGATCAGAAAATGCTTTAGAATTCTTCAAATATGGCCATGATTTGCGTATAAAAAGTATTAGTTATTTGTTAAGTTAATTGGTAAAAATTTCATATTTTTATATTGAGTTGCGGTTGTTTGTATGTTAGAAATGGAAAATCTCATGCTTTCGTCCAGAAGATTTTTCATCTGACACTCCAAATACAGAGTCTGCTGGTGAACTTCTGCATGAATCCGAGCAGGCAAAAATTAATACACCGCCTGTTGAAAGAAGAAATTGGGCTACAAGTCTTAAAGAGGTCAGTATGCCCTTCCCTTCCTTCTTTTTTGGATAGGAAACAAGCATGCCCATCCCTGTTTTGTGGTACTTAAGAGTAGTTGTCAGGTTTCGGTGTTTAGTGAAATTGTATTGTCCCAACTCATGTAATATCTATCCTAAGTTATGTTTTATTTGGGTTTTGAAAACCAGGTTTTGGATTTATAAATCTAAATCTGGTTCTACTTTGAGATTTGAAAACCGGTTTATAAAACCACCACTAACACACCTATAAACTTACCATCACACTTTTCCATACAAGCAATTCTCTCTCCTTACACTTTAATATATTTAAATCATAACCCAACAACAATGCAATATTATTCACTCTTACACATTGATTTGGCATAAAGTTAATTCCACCCTACTCAAAATCCGAAACAAACACACACTTTGCTTGCTATCTATCAGGATTTCAAAATCCCCTAAATTTCAAAAATCGATTTTATAAAACTACTTAAAACCCAAAACAAACATCACCTTACTGTCTACGAGGCTGTATTACAACTTACCCTGTTGCTTATTGTAGAGTTTTGAAATTTGAAGGACAATCGGGAGAGCTTAGTGGATTTAGAACCCCCCCTCACACACACACACACACACAATTCCACCCACCCAATAAATTGTTCAAGTATCATCAATACCCTATTGCCAAGTAAATCAGTAAATCTGTTTGAGTGTTGACGTATGAAATGTAAATGGTTATAATGAAATTCAGCTGCTTTTATAGATTTTTTGCAAGGTCCATTTATCGCGCACATGGACTGTAACATTTACTGCCTTATTTACATATTAGGATATGGGGGCTTCTGGACTATCAGCTCCAAGTAGAACAATAAAATTTTCCAAATATTTCCTGATGCTACGTTCTTATTTCTGACTGCGAAGTAGATAGTGATAATAGAATTCCAAAACATTAATTATGATGTGAGTTACAGATATATTAAAGCCCTATTAAATGTCCTAACATAATAAAAATACAACTTATAGATATATCTATAAACATAAAAACACATAATGGTAGGACTTTTGGTATTTCACTTTCAGGTTGTAGTTGCACAATTTAGAGGAATCGGGAAACCATGGACTATACCGTGGACTGCAGAGACAATCTTGCAGGTAAGGTTCTTTATAATGGTGCAAATCTAGGTTTTCCAAACCTGTTTCTTCTTCCTTTTCTGAATTGTAGTATACACCAATTGGAGTAAAGAGAGTTTTTTGGTCCTATAATTTGTCTATTGTCCAATTTTGGTCCCAAAAGAACCTTTTGATTTAGTCCCAAAATTCGAGAAATTGTCTGATTTTTGTCCAAACATTGCCAGAAAGTTCATAATGGCTTTGTTTGTCTATTGGCCAATTTTGGTTCCATGTTGATGTCACTTGAGTAAAAAATGACACCCTTTTGAATTTTCAAGCGATTTTAGGACCAAAATCGGGCAATTTCTCGGATTTCGGGACTAAATATAAAAACAACTTTTTTGTGATCAAATTGGACATTAGACAAGTTATGGGACCATTAAACTTTTAACTCACACCACATGGATTATGTTTTCAATAATGGTGATTGTAACAAGACAAAAACTTCTATGAATTTGGTCCACAAAAAATTTATGGTGAACTCAGCAATACTAGAGTTCACATGAACCTGGTTCACCGGATACCTACTCTAATAAGGAATCTTCTTACTTCATAAAAATTATAATGGTATAGGTGACACTCCTTTGGGTTCTGTCATTCTGGTTCGTGGGGTCATGGATGATCCCGTTTGGCGCTCATATTGTTGGCTTCAGCAAAGAATCCTTAACCTTTAGAGGGCAAGCTTTGTTCAGTCTCCTAACAGACGTCACCGAGGGCCTCGCTGGAATTTTAATTCTCCATCGATGTTTATCATGATTCCGTCCCCTTCCACCCGATTGGTTCAAATTTAGCCTTAAAGGAAATTGGATGACCGACGTTTTACTTGGATGCTTCATGTTCCCATTGGTCAACCGTCTCTCGCAATTCAACCTCGATTTATTGCCTGTTCTTCCTTCTACCCGCATCACTCTCTCTAGCGTAGAGCAATCAATAATGGCGCGCGATCCTATCGCAATGGCTCTATACGCACTTGTACTAGTTGTATGTGCTCCTCTATGGGAGGAAATTGTATTCCGGGGTTTCCTTCTACCTTCTTTGACTAAATACATGCCCGTTTGGGGCTCAATTTTGGTGAGCTCGGTTGCATTTGCTTTGGCGCATTTTAATGTACAAAGAATGTTGCCTCTAATTTTTCTAGGGGTTGTGATGGGTGTAAGCTATACGAGATCGAGAAATCTGCTGCCTTCCATGCTGCTGCATAGTCTCTGGAATGGATTCGTATTCTGGGATTTGATGAAATGAAATAAATACACATTTCCTTTTCACATTCTAATCCGTAATACATTGGATTTGAATCAAATGGAAGAACATAGATGCTGCAAAATTGGAAATTAAATGGATAGGTTCTGCTGTTGCATGATGCAATGTGGCGAAATTTGTTCTTGGCTCAGTGAAGGGGTTTGAATCAAGTGCATACGTGGACTGAAATCATTATGTTATAAGATTCAATACATCTGTAATTTTTTCTTATTGCATGTTGTAAATTAATTTAGGTTTTAGTTCGATGTCTTTTCTGCAAATTAGTCTCTTTCTTATTTTTCCAGCGGTTTGTAAAGATTTTTGGACTTGAAACAGAACTTGGGAAATAAAAGAGAATACATTTCATAAAGTGTTAAATCACTTCCGGTTCGCCAAACCTGTTTTCAACATTGAGGATATTCACTTTTAAGATGCATTGTGTCACTTTTTAAAACAGTATAAAAGATACTCCTTCCGTCCCAGGATAATGTGCACCCCTATCCGAGCATAGAAACTAAGAAAACTTGTTTTATTGATATTATTTAAATCAATTATAATGATATTGTGAAGTGTAAGTTTTGAGTATTTTGTCATTTTAAGAAATGTGCACGTTATTGTGGGACGAACCAAAAAGAAAATTGTGCACGTTATTGCAGGACGGAGGGAGTAATTTATATATAAAATATAGGGATATATAATTTTACAAATATATAAACATTTAAATTAAATAGAAACCCTGAACCATCCATACATTTCATGTCCTGTTCAAAGTTGTCTTGAGAATAGTCTTTTTATTTAATTATAACAGATAAAATTTTGTATACATCAAATGCACAGTTTAATTTAAGTATATAATTTTTGCATAGTATTAGTTAATTTTATTGAACAATATTAGTGGATTAATATTAATTATTTTCACTACTAATAATATTAATTAGTTTTACATGAAAATATTAATTATATATAATTTTATCATCCAACTAGTGTATAACTTTTTATAGATTTGTTCGCATCAAAGTGAAACAATAAAATTAAGTCATCGAGTTGGTAAGGTCTGTGGTGGCGTGGGAAAACATCTTCAGACAACACAAGTTTTTCAAAGATATTTTGGAGGTTGAATTTTATTTACTCTTCTCCAAAAGATATACTCCATCCAACCATTATAACTGTGTTCAATACTTTGACAGAAATCTTAAGAAAATGTAAATAAAGTAGAAAAAGTAAAGGTATTATAGGATATTGTAGGGTTCATTTATGAATAAAGTGAATTTTGTAGGTAAAGTATAATGACAATATGGATAATTAAGTGATGGTTGGAGAGTTGAGATAAAGTGAATATATCCATAAAAGAAATTAACACACTTTAAGTGAACGGACAAATAAGAAAAATAAACATAATTTTGATAAAGGAAGAAGTATTTTAATAACTGAATTCTATTGACGGACCTCACTCACTCTCACTAATGTATCCCTCAATTTATATCTCACCTGCCAACAAGAGAGTTCTTTCATGTCTCATAAAAAAAAAATTAGGTAAAATAGAGCAGTTTGCTATTGTTTTCCGTGCCATATTGCAATATAAAGTCCATATTCGTCTGAAGTCGCAGTTGTTCAATTTTTAAGAATAAGCTAGTTCGCACTTCCCAATTTTATCCAGTGACTGCCACTCTGATGAGAATCCTCTGTTGTGCATCCCATTTGGTTTAATGTACACAAAATTTCTAAATTTTTAAAGGGTAATAGTATTGGGCCATTGGGGTGAGATGCATCAAATTAATTTTGTATTCTTAATTAAAAAAAAATGATACAAGTAGAGTAGCGCGATCTAATAGTTAGTTTAATTTTAAAAAATATGTTATAAATGGTCAAAAAAGAGTTTTTTTATCAAGGGTGTAGAAGTCGAAAATCGGTATTCGGGATATGGACCGCCTAGCGCCTAGGCCTTCTAGTCGGGGACTAGTCGGTTCAATTTTCTTTTATTTTTTACATCTAAATGAGTTTTATTTACTATTTATCGATATGTTATAACAAAATTACACTTCAAAATTAATTAACAAATTCATTATACAACTGCTTGAATCTAGATAACAATTGAAACAGATTTTCTTATATATATTATCCATTATAGAGTACAAGAAAATTAATTTAACATAAAAAAACTAAACAAATTTGTGTTTTGAAATTTAAGTATAGTGAAAATTATCAATTTTTTTCTTATCATCAATTTATTTTAAGAACAAAGTCTCTCATTATCAAATAATACCTTAGTGTTGGACACCTAGCTCCCGACTTAGCCGTCTAGCTCCCGACTCGGTCGTCTAGGCAGCGCCTAGGTAAAATCGAGTCGGCCGACGACCGCCTAGGCGGGGACTAGTCGGGATTTTTACATCGTTGTTTTTTATAAACATTGGGCAAAAAAGAGTTTAGGCACAAAAGAGTTTGTCCATTCTATTTTGGACGGAAAAGAGTTTGTCCTTGTATATTATTCTATTTGGTTCGATTTTTTGATATTTTGACCTTAAAAATCAAAACAAAAAATGAATGCTAAAATTTTTAAATTTCAAAATCGAATACTAAACTAACCGAATTAAATTATATTTTAATTCAACTCGATTTTTCAATTATTATTAGCCAGATCGCCCATTTTGGCCCTTTTAACATATTAAATTTTAATATATATGATATATAACATTTTATATATGACAAAAACTCATATGAGACGTTCTCATGCATGAGACATGGTATAATCTGACACAAATCACACCCATCCCTTCCAAAGTGTAAAAGTGTCAATGTCCAACTTATGCCCTATTTCACCGTAAGACAATCTTATGCAATTGTGTCTCTTTGTATATAAATATGTAGTGTTACCATATTTTTCATACATACTACTATAATATATAAATTAATATTGATAAAATATACTATGGTATTTCAACTAAAAATTCATATTGATATCAGTAGTTTTAAAAGGTGAATTTTTTTTTAATAAAAATACTTCTGATACGGCACAAATATCAGTAGTTTCGGTCATCTGACTTGAGCGTTAGAATGTCTAAGCGGAGAATATGTGCGTTAAAATCGCATGCATCAACTTTTAATATCATTTATCTTTTTGTATTGAAATCTTAATTATACATTTAAATATATTATATATAATTACAAAATAATAAAATATTAATTTCAAAGGATAAATTGCATAAAATTATATTTTTTAAGTGTATCAATTACAATATATCTTCTTAAAATTTACAATTTAACACACGAACTAATTATACGCTGCAATGTAATGCACTAGACTAATATTCAACGTATTTAAAGATGATGTGACAAGTTAAATTCACCGTCAATGTCACATGAGATACCAATTTATTAAGATACCACATCATTTTTAATTACGCTATAAATTAATTTGATACATAAAATGCAACAAATAATTAATATGTATATCAAATTTGCAAATTTAAAAACATAATTATAATTCATATATATTCAAAAGAAAGTCAATTTTTATGCGATTAATAATTTAAAACATTATCGGCTTTGAATTTTCAAGTACCTGCCTGCCCGCTCTGCCCCCAGTCCACCCACGCCATTAGCCCCATAACAGTCCAACAGTTGCAGGGTGTGCGGATCTGATTCTATATATAAACTTCAAATTTCAACCAACATGCCCTTTCCCAAAAATAGTATTTTCTGTTTGGATTGCAATGCACACACTAAGGCTGCGTTTGATTTGGAATTTAAGTATACGGAAGCAAGACAAAGTTTTAGAATCCGGAATTTAAAATCCTTATAAATAATAAATGTATGTATTTATTTTGAAATTTGAGTAAGGTGAGATTTAACTTTATATCAAATCAATGTTTAATAGTGATTGATATTATAATATTATATTATATTGAAAAGAGTAATAAAATGTATAAAGTGTGATGTATTGAGAAGAGTAATAATAAGTTTTATATGTATTTATAGGTGTGGATTGAATGTGAAATTTAAAAACTCAAACTTTAAATCTCAAACTCGTATAAGACGGGAAGTTCAAAATTCTAAATTTATCCGTGCAAGTCCCAAAATAAACACAATCTAATAATTTTTATACATGACAACGATGAAATTCGATTTAGATGAGTGTTACTCCTTTAAAGATAAGGGGGGCACAAACGCCATTTCTCGAAATCCTAGGGGCATCTCAAAAATATTATCTCTGTCAAACTTTTTAAACTGAGTCTTGATTGGCTATTCTCGGCGCACCAGTCCACGCATACACTCGAATTATTTTTTGTTACGTAGTTCACGTACACTCACACCCTTTGCCAGTTGCCACTTGCCACTCGTTGGGCCAAATCCTCTGCATCGCCACTTATTGTAATCGCGTAGGCCAACAGAATCCTAACCGTTAAAAACATCAAAGTGCGCGGCGTGTTTCTGCCATCTTAAAATTTTTTAGCAACCGATGCCTTATAAAGCGGGAACAACCGCCTCTATTTGTAGAAATAAACAACTAATCACCGCCACCACCACCACCACCACCACCATTTTCCACATCTCCGCCGCCGCGAAACACCGTCTCACCACCGTGCAAAGCGATTGTCGAAACGGCTGCGAGTTTGTGGCACCTTTTTTTTTTTTTTTTTTTGGTTTCGAAAGAGGAAGGAGAGTTAATTGAAATTACTCAAAATAAAATAAATTGCGCACTTGTTTATAGAAAAAAGTAGGAATCGACGAGTGCGTTTTCGTTCGAAATTATACAGGTTCAGATCATATTTTGTTTTCCTCGTGTTTCAATCAGAGAAAATTGGCGTTCGTTTTAATTTTTTGCGTGATCTAGTTTTGCCTCTTTTAGAAGACGATTTATTAAGAAGATTAGAAGCATCTGTGAGAGTTTAAGAAATGGAATCGAAACATATGATAGCGTCAGCGTTGGGCGTGGGGATTGGAGTCGGAGTAGGGCTGGGATTGGCGTCGGGATCGCAAGCCGTCAGCAGATGGACCGGCGCCGCCGCCACCGGTGTTACACTACATGCAATGGAGCAGGAGATGTTGAGTCACCTTTTTAATGGGAGGGATAGCAGTGTTACATTCGATAAATTTCCCTATTATTTAAGGTAAATCGAGAGGAAATTTTCCTGCCATTTTTTTTGATAATTTATGCCTAACCTTTATATTTGCGTCTGGATCTTACTCAGACTCAGTACTATGAATTTCTGATTGATGAGGCAATATATGTTGCTATTTGCATCTACACATGCTTAAATAATTCCATCGTATCTTCTGTTTACAGAGTCTCAAGAAGATCATGCTTTTTATCATGGTTTTGGACTTCTATTTTATTTTGCGTATCCCAATTTCATATGATTTTGTTAGTCCACCTTGTTTTTTCACATTACCTTCGTGTAGGTTAAAATTCACTTGCTGGAACTACTCTTATTGAAATTAGCTCAGAGTGTTGCTACACTAATTTTTTTCTTTTTTTCGTTTTTCCCCTGATCAATTGCCAGTGAGCAGACAAGGGTCTTATTAACTAGTGCTGCTTTTGTTCATTTGAAAGAAGGCAATTTCACTAAGCATACACGGAACCTCGCTCCAGCAAGTCGTACGATTTTGCTCTCTGGTCCTGCTGGTAAGTTGTTCAAGTTGCTTTTAGGATCTTGTTTAATTGCGTTTTATTTATGGTTATATGTGATTCCACAATTTATTCTGTCTCAGAGTTGTACCAGCAAATGCTTGCTAAGGCTTTAGCTCACTATTTTGAAGCGAAGTTGTTGTTATTAGATATTACTGATTTTTCTCTAAAGGTAAGTGGACGATGATTGAGTTTTCACTGCTGATTAATTGATGGAGCTAGGGATTGTTTTATGCGTGTTCTTCTGATCTTTGAATGGTCTTTATTTGAGCAGTTGCTGAGCAAATATGGTGCTCGTAATAGAGAAACTGTAAGTTTAACAGTCATATATATAACTTCCTTCCAGTTTAGTAGAACAAATGTGTTCTCTACCTGGCTTACTAACACTTTAGCATTCTGCCTTCCTATAGATAAAGTGAGCATATAACATGTGAACTGCTAACATCTCTGTTGTAGTCTTTTAAAAGGTCAGTATCTGAAACAACATTGGGCAGATTGTCGGGTTTACTTGGATCATTTTCTTTACTTCGACCAAAGGAGGAAGGTAAGACTGGCTATTTTCATCGTTCCTGATAGCTGAATGAGCGAGAGAACTCCCAAAAAAACAAAATCATTTTTATGTGTTTTTATGTTGCAAAACCTACTGTTCTGCTTTCGTTTTTATATTTCCTGTTCAATTTTGAATTGCCATCTCAACTAGATATTTGATATCTAAGCAAGGAGATTCTCTGTAGCTTTTATCCCCTTTGATGTGTAACAAGTTTAATAACTCTTCTAGAATGATCACATTTGTCATATTATCCTTTAATTAGAGGAGTTGTTTTCTTGTCTTACATTAATTCTATTTTGCAGCAGAATTTTGCTACAAAAAGATATTTTGCTAGATTTTGTGATAATTATCAGTATCATTGACGGCTGGACTTGAGATACCAACCTGGCTTAGGGGATAATTAGGTGTAATTTGGAGGGGTTTCCAGAAGAAATCCCTCCTTCTACAATTTGTTGAATCATCTGGAGGCTATGATTTCATGAAGCACCTAGCCTTGAATTATTACTACCATCTTGGGTGAATTTGAGAATTAATTTTGTATGACAGAATTAATCATAATTTTGTTCGATTGCAGGTTCACTACGAAGGCAAAGCAGCGGAGTTGATCTTAAATCAATGTTTGTACCGAGACTTCTCTCTATGTTGCATAATGGATTCAATGCTTTGATTTTAAGTTATATAATGCTTATCATGTGCAGTGCTAAAGAAAACTCTCTTCCCACAAAGCTACGCAGAAATGCTTCTGCCGCAGCAAACATTGATAGTCTTGGCTCGGCTAGTACACCTACTAAATCAGGTTTGAATTAACCAACTCAGATAAAAATATAGTGAAAAAATACATCATAAAGTTATGTTGTTCTGCCTGATACCTAAGAATCTTTCAACCAGAGGCTTAGATCACACTTTTTTTTTGTATTACTCCTCTTTTGCATATAATGCTAACAGTGACCCCTTTGGTAACTAATGTTTGAATGATGTGAATGTATCATCACAAGAAATTAAATTTATGAGATCTATTATAGATTCCTTTGTAATTATGAAGTCCTATTTGAGTTGAAGGATCAGTTGTAGACTTGTAGACTTGTAGTATAAGGTAGAGTCGAGATGTCTCTTTCTTCTTACTTCATTATGATCTTCACTGTTCAGCTCCACTCAAGCGCACCAGCATCTGGTGTTTTGATGAGAAGCTTTTCATACAAACACTTTTCAAGGTACAAGCACTCTTGCTTTACTTAAAGTTTTATATGGTAGTTTTGTTGCCCTTCTCTCAACTGTAAACATTTCTATGAGAGAAATTTATAATTAATCATGCAGGTTCTGGTCAAAACATCAAAAGACTCCCCTGTTGTCCTTTATCTTAGGGATGTTGAGAATCTCCTCTGCAAATCGCAGAGAGCATATATCTTGTTTCAGAAAATGTTGAAGCAATTATCCGGATCCATATTGATCCTTGGTTCAAGAACTGTGGACCCCGATAATGATTTCCGAGAAGTTGATGAGAAAATTTCTTCTGTTTTCCCTTACAACATTGAAATACGCCCCCCAGGAGATGAAATTCATCTTGTAAGCTGGAGGACTCAGCTGGAGGAAGATATGAAGATGATCCAATATAAGGATAATAAAAACCATATAGTTGAGGTACTTGCCGCTAATGATATCGACTGCGATGATCTGGACTCTATCTGTATGGCAGACACGATTTTTCTTAGCAGCTACATAGAAGAAATTGTAGTTTCAGCTATCTCATACCATTTGATGAATACAAAGGAACCTGATTACAGAAATGGGAAACTTATCATATCATCAGCGAGGTTGGTAGTTTCTTCTTTTCTTCTGTATGCATGAAGACAATATTCTATTGAAGATCTGCTAACTTATTGCCTTTGTGTTCAATTAGTCTGTCCCATGGGTTGAGTATATTTCAGGATGGAAAATCTGCTGGAATGAAAACGTTAAAGGTTGAAGCACAAGCCGAATTGCCTAAGATTGACTTTGTAAGAATTGTATAAACACAGGATTGAATAGAATATTTTCAATTTTCATCTGATTTTAAAACTCGTAGGTTACGAGAGCTGAAACGAAACCTGAAACTGCTGTACCTGAGAGCAAGAAAGAAGATCCACCAGTTTTCAAAGCTACAGTAAGGGCTAATAATCCTGTTAATTCCATGCATTTGCAGTTTGCTATTCGTAATTCATATGGTTAATGGGCTGTATCAATATATGAAAAGCATAATGCATTAAAAGGTCTTTCAATTATCCCCTTTTGTTTCGATAGGTCCCTGAATTATTTTTTGTTTTAAAAATCCCTTAAAGTATCGATATTTTATTTCACGAGCTCCCTTGAGAACACTTTGGGAGGGGTGGGTGTGATTTGTGCTAAATTGTACCCCGTCTCATGCATGAGACCGTCTCATATGAGTTTTTGTCTATATATACACTTCGGCTTTATTTAGTTTTAGTGCCTGTTTTCAAACAATTGTGAAATAGTGAAAATCACTTTTATTTTTAAGTTGGTAAGACACAACTTATTCAAAAACAAAAAAAAAAGTGCTTCTAGTGTTTCAATAGGGTTCCAAAACACCACCTTGATTGTATCCAGAAGCACTTTTCACAAGCCGTTTTAGATACCCATCACTTGAAGAATTAGGATCGAAACGACATGAACAAAACACATCTGGATATTAGTAAAATAAACATATATATTATTTAACAGGACAATAAGATGAATTGAAAAATTCCCCCAATTGTCGTCTCGAGGGAGCTCGTGAAATAAAATTTCAATACATTGGCTCTTTTGAACATAAAATAGTTTAAGGATCTATTAAACCAAAAATTGATAGTTTAGGATACGTTGATGCCTATGCCAATCTGAAATGGTGTTTTGGTGATCCTATAGTATGCTAATGTAAACTATACCTACAACAAGCATCATATAATAGTTGGAATCTCTCCAGCCAAGGGCCCATTTTAATCATAACTGTGCTAGTAATTGTAGAATTTGACAAGGCATGCTGCCAAAGTTTCCAAAAATGTGAGGTCATATGTTTTGGCATTTTGTTCATCCTTATAATCTCTTTCTTTCTCCCCTTATCTACTCGTGAATCACTTGATTTTTCTTGGCTGCTGTAGGAAATCCCTCCTGACAACGAATTCGAAAAGCGCATAAGGCCAGAAGTCATCCCAGCAAGTGACATTGGTGTGACATTTGCAGATATAGGTGCCTTAGATGAAATTAAGGAATCACTTCAGGAATTAGTGATGTTACCCCTTAGAAGGCCCGACCTTTTCGAAGGTGGTCTTTTGAAGCCCTGTCGGGGGATTCTGCTTTTTGGGCCTCCTGGTACAGGAAAAACTATGCTGGCCAAAGCTATAGCTAATGAAGCTGGAGCAAGCTTCATTAATGTTTCAATGTCCACTATCACTTCCAAGTGGTTTGGTGAAGACGAAAAGAATGTTCGAGCCTTGTTCACTCTTGCTGCTAAGGTCTCTCCGACTATAGTATTTGTAGATGAAGTTGACAGCATGCTTGGGCAGAGGAACAGGGCTGGAGAGCATGAAGCCATGCGCAAGATAAAGAACGAGTTCATGACTCACTGGGATGGATTATTGACAAAACCTGGGGAAAGAATACTAGTTCTTGCTGCAACCAATAGGCCATTCGATCTTGATGAAGCAATCATCAGACGTTTTGAGAGAAGGTATTAAATTAAGTCGAATACTTCTATGCACCAGTTGCACCGTGCAACTCAAGTTCAATTATAAATGGTATTAGTTGTTTACTAAAAAGGTATTAGTTGGTCAGTGTTAGTTGTTTCCACTGAATAGTATTAGTTATTTTTAGGCTTAATTGCAGATAAAATCACATTCTCTACGCAAATTCCAATCGAATCTAAACTTCTGAATCTTAGTAAATGGAACCTCAATTTAAGAAATTGTTGCAATTCGAACCAACATACAGATTCGCTCCTGCCCGGGTATGATGATTAATTATTCGCTGTCGTCCGAACAAATCTAAATATGCTGATAGGATTATTTAGTTGTTACCAGGTAGGTGACACATCATTTCCTGGCAGGAGAAAATCTGCCCTTCTGTTCAAATAAAAAAAAATAATAATAAAAAACTAAATTGAGGTTTTGTTTACCAAGATTCAAAAGTTCAGATGAGATTGCAATTTGAGAAAAAATGATGATTTTAGCAGCAATTAAGCCTAATTTTAATTGAACATATTAGTTGTGCACTAGTTGCATGGTGTAACTGGTACACGCAAGTGTTACTCTTAAATCAATAATGGAGAACACTGCCCTTATTAGAGGAAAAGCAACGCTAGCTAGAGCTTGAAATTGATTTAAGTTTCAGTTGATCTATAAAGATACAATATGACAAGCTGGGAACATGCTTACTGTCTTTATATTGTATCAGTGCTTTGTGTGATCAGCACTGCCCATATAATTCCCTTCTTGGTTTTATGAAGTCTTTTTATATTCAGAGGAGTGGCAGCTAGTAAAGTCTTGTTATGTTAATACAGAATCATGGTGGGTTTACCATCTGTGGAGAACAGAGAGAAGATATTAAGGACAGTATTGTCCAAAGAGAAAGTTGATGAAGGATTAGACTACCTGGAGCTAGCGAAAATGACAGAAGGATACAGTGGGAGTGATTTAAAGGTGTTACTTTGTACTCTACTTTTTTTGTTAGTTAAGATTAATCACATCTTGTTTATGCCTTGACAAATGTATGTTAAATAGAACTTGTGCATTACTGCTGCTTACCGACCAGTTCGAGAGTTAATAAAGCTAGAGAGGCTAAAAGATCACGTAAGTATTGTGCTTATCGTAACTCAATAGATTTTTTATGATTGCTTCTTTACATAACCTGTTTGTATCACATGTGCCTTAAACCAGGAAACAAAGTGTAGCGCTGCGGAGAGGCAGGAGGGTAGAGAAAATTTAGACAATGAAGATAAGAAGGTAAGGGTAATTACAATCAGGCCATTGGACATGGAAGATTTTAAAGAAGCAAAAAATCAGGTGCAATATTCTCCTTTTCCTTGTAAGAATTGGATTCTATTTTGTTGACCAGATGGGGCTTTGATTTTATCAGTTAATAATTGGCTTCGAGTTTTGAGATATTACTCAACATCTTTGGCCTAGTTTTAAGTTCTTATCATATATGCTACCTCCATTGCTCTATGGGACCAATAGTGATTTTGTTTGTAGATTTCTGAATCGAGCTGTGAATAATCTCGTTTGATAAGAAATTGTCGTAATTTTTTGTTAAGAATTTCTTGATAATGCAACAGGTTGCCGCTAGTTTTGCATCAGAAGGATCTATAATGACAGAGCTGAAGCAATGGAATGAATCATATGGTGAAGGTGGTTCAAGGAAGAAGGAACAACTATCTTACTTCTTGTAAAGAAGTTAAACCCAGATGATTGCGTGGGACTTATACGTGTATTTTATTTATGATGTGAGGTTTGCTGAATGGATTGGACGTTTGGAAAATCTGCCATACAAGTTCAGAGGTTAGCAGTTAATTAAATGTGTTACTGTTGTTCCTAGATGGTTCATGTAACATATTCGCGGGACGTAGTTTTTTTGTATTGCGGTGTAACGATTTTAATACTAGGCGTAGGAAACTGTACTAGACGTTTTCCATCCACGGTTAGACGTGTCGAAGTGATGAGTTGAAAAGCATGTTGTTTGTTTGAAGTTTTGCCTGTGACTTTCAAGATTTCCTGTACTGTATTCAAGGTGTTGTTGCAAAGGGAAATTGTTTTGTTGGTTTATTACTTAAAGCATTGTTTTGATTGATGAGAAAATTTTATGTAAATCAATTTTACTATGCAAGTGGTTTGTATTTCATGCGTATTAAGACAGTGTAAATTGTTTCATTGAAAGATATTAGTTTGAGTGAGCCTTGTGTAAAATCGTTTCAAACATGAAATGATGATTCATTATGATGTTCAAGTACATCCACAATAGTATTTGAGTTATACTTCCCTTGAGGGAGTGTTTGTAACTCAAGTGAAGAGGTTAGAATCACTTTTTTTTAAAGTCATCTCCTTGCTACTTTTACTCAAGACTCTTTCTCTCAGTATCGAGTAATAATGGCAAACACCGCCTAAGAGCATAATTGAGTCAGAACTCCATAAATTCATAGGTTATATATGAGACCATGTGATACAAAAATTTATTCAATTAAATACTATTATTCATGGTTTCATTAAAAGTATAACCAACTCTTAATTGATATATATATATGTATATATATATATATATATATATCATGACTAAAAAGTCTTGTGGTACTCCCTGCCCCTCCCTTAATAATAGCTTACACCTAAACTGATGGAGACATAATTGTATAAGACGGGTTTCACAGTAAAATGAAGTATACTTTGAACACTGACACTTACTTTGAGAGAAATGGGTGTTAATTTGTGCTAGAATGCAACCCCATCTCATGCATGAGTTTTTATCAAACTTGATGGCATTACTATTTTCATCCACTCAATAACGTGTAGAGTAATCAGTTGTTTTCATCAACAACTGATGCTTCACCTACTCATCCACAAGAAAAAAACATCACATGAACTTAGTTTAAGAAGCACATCAACAAGACAAGAACACAACATGACACATTCAACGGTTAAGAGTTATAATCCTGCTGTATATAATATGCATAATAAACATGTAAAACATAATAAACATCGCCAACAACTAACATCAATCTTCAACCACCTTCCCCACACGCAGAATTGTTCGAAATATCTACCACAATTTTTCAGTCACTCTTTTTATTTTTCAGTGGGCCTCTTGGGATCTTGCTCAGAACTTTGGCATCAAACACCGCATACTGTTTCTTGATCTCTGCCAATGCCTTCTCAGCATAAAAGTCCACCTTGTCCTCGTATTTTTCGTATAAGATAGGCACGGTGAATAGCAGTACTGTAACTGTTGGAAACGAGGAAAAAAATGAAATTAAAACTCAGTATGCAAGATAGTATTAATATATGGTAGTTATTAGTTAACATCATCCTGAATTTGGACATTACTTGTATAGAGCAGAGTCAAGAAGTCACAGCAGCTACCCACAAATGACAAGGCCCACAAACCAGCAACGACCTGCTCGTTCACGGCACAAGAAAGCAAATCAATTAGCACAAAATCCTGATCAGGCGGAAGTTATTACACTTCATTATAAGCACTATCCACCCACAAATCGACTCGGAAAAGTATTTAGGATGCACAAAATGATCTTATCAGAGAAATTCAACACTGGTTTATACCATTTCAACTAAAATCTAATATGATACCGGGCAACTGATTTGAGATCCATTATTCAGGAGTAACACTTGGGTAAACCAATTGCACCGTACAATTGGTGCACAACTAATACTGTTCGATAAAATAACTAATATTGTTCAATGAAAACAACTAATACTGACCAACGAATATCTTTTAATAGAACAAGTAACATTTTAAAATGCACCCGAATACGGTGCACCTAGTGCATACAAGTTTTTATCATTATTCAGGTACTGCTAATTTGAACAAAATAAAATGACTTTTTAGTTCAAATCAACAACCTGCGCAAGTACAATACTAATCATTTATGAGTTATAGCACCTTTATAACTAGAGGAATACATACCGAGAGAAACTTCTTTAAATCCTTTCCAGATGCTATCTCCCTCAGTACTGCAAAGGCCCTATTAAGCTCGATCCTCAGACAAGAAGCGATCTTCTTTACATGCTCTTCTGGGATAATCACTTCTGGTATGTGCGGTGGAGATCTACATAACACATATAAAGATAGATATAAAGTAGATACATAAATTCACATGATTATTCACTTTGAAACAACAAAATAAACGAGCCTCTAACTAAACAAACAGCTCACTTTTTGATGAAGGTGGTGGCGTTTGACCACAAGAACACAGAGACTAGAGCAAAGATCGATATGTGACAGATCAACGCGAGCAAATGGCACTCAAGTACATCAAACAGGACCCACACAGCAGTGGCCCCACCAAGAACTCCTGCTGAGACCTTCTTGTCCCTCCAAAGAAAAATATCGGCAGCTAAAAATACATAATACTCGAGTCATTAAAAAACCCTTTGTTGAAACTTTAAAACCAATTGAAAATAAATGAGCAAGTCTCTTGTACAGCAGTTACAAAATCAATACTTATCAGTGAAAACAATTAATACTGACCAACTAATACCTTTTAGTTAAACAACTAATACCATTAAATTACATTTCAGTTGCATGGTGCACCTGGTGCACATAAGACTTTGTCAAAATTAAATTAGTTTCCTTCAAAATTCTCTCACATTTTAACATAATTACACATGTTCTAAGTACCATTAGCATCCATCAGAAGAATGCAGTAAAAAAACCAAGATCACATTGGACCTTTTAGGTTTATGATTGAACAAAATGAAAAGCTAAACATAATTAAAAATACCAACTCCCAACCCCACAAAGAAAATGCCTACCTTTTACCTAATTAAACTAATATAAACCGCAAGCTTTGTGCCAGCAAGAAAGATAGATTATACTTAAGTAGATAGATCGGCCGACTATTTGTAAATTAATCAACAAAACTTAATGCTACCGATCAAAAAAAAAAAATCAACAAAACTTAATTCTATTATAATAAACAGGAAGCAAATCACAAACAAGAACATAGGAGAAAAGTTTTCGGGGGGAAAAAAAGAATGAGAAAAAAACATTGCAAAACATCGAGCACATCGATCACATCAATTATAAAATAGAGTTTAATCTTGTGAGATCCCGAAAAGATTTCTAAGTAATTAAATATTGATCTAAGAATGCCATAGAAAGCATAAAACTCTCGATACACTACTAACAAAGCAGTAACCACAAAGGGCAAGTTAGAATTTCGTGCTAGTTTCACATCTCAAAAAGATTATACAAAACATTAAAAATTAAAAATCAAGATTTCCAGAAATTAAAATAAAAAAGAAAGCAAAATTTAAGTAAAAGCCCTCTCTGCTAATTCCACAAAAACCCTGAAGAATCACGATTTTAACAAACAAAAATTGGAAAAACAAAAATCAAGTTGGGTAAATTCGTAGAACATACGCTTGCCGCCGCCGATGACTTTGTGAACGGGCTTCTCCCTACCGAAAAGGCGATAGACCTTGTCCTTAACCGACGTCGTTTTCTCATCTTCATCGGAAGAAGAGGAAGAAGAATCATGGCCGTGGATTTTGTCGGCTATCTTTTCCATCAAAGAATCGGCCTTTTTCTCCTCCTCCTTGGGGTGATCCGCCATGATAATCGGAAGCAGAGATTCACGCAGGTAGTGTGCGTAGCAGCTGAAAAGAAAAATGAATCTTGAGAATGGAGAATCTGGTTTTGCTATAATTAATGGAAGGGCGTGGATGGGAAGATTGAATCTGGGACGTTGACAAGAAATGAAATGGGTCCCAGTTTTAAGGTCCAGATTTCGCCGAGTTTTCTTTGTTTATTGTTTTTTGTTTTCTTTATTTTGGTTGTGGGTAAGTTAACTTAAGGTGGTGTCTTTGTTCGTGTGGAGCGTACTAGAACAATAATACGTGTTGTGACACATATCGGTATTCTCACATATTTAATGTTGGATTTTATTGTTTAATCGTGGAAATGGGTTAATTGTATTATTTTTGAATCGTGAATTGATTTTTTTTATAAATTTTATATTGCAGATGTAACAAAATGGCAAACTTGTTTTAGATGGAGTATAATTTTATTAAATTCTTAGATATATATCGGCGTTGCGTTTGGCGGTTTTGAAGAAAAACGAACATAATATAAAATGTATTTATTTTTGTGTTAAATAAATTATAAAAAAATATTTTACTTATAATAATAATAATAAGAATCTTTTTTCATCTTTTTAATTTTTTTTTATTTAGATGCAACTCACGATTTATGAACATATTTTGCTTTTGCAATCCAAGCATCGGAAATTGGTGGTATTTCCAACACCTTAAAAAATTTACATTGTTAAATAATGCAACTTTAAAGGTATTTTTTTTCTTACAATTTTAAATTATTTCATTCTAAACTACTTTGATTGTCACCTATTATTGTCTTCCTAATTCTCATTGCATGTCAAAATTTTCAAATTGTACCCTTTAGTTACTCTGAACATGATAACATATAACTACCAATGATTGAAATTAATATCCTTAAGAAATTTCAAGATTTTTTATAATTGTTCATAATTCTTATTAATGATAACACCATAAGATATCATTAGTCAAAATTATCTTTCTAAGATGTTAAAAAGAGTCTACTATCTGATTATGACAGTGTCATTCCCAAAATCAACACTATTTGTCCTAAGTTAGTCTCGATTAGTATTTTTTTTTTTAAATATGGTTATCGATTACCGTCAAATAATTCAAGATTGAAAGATAATGTCTTTGTTTACAAGTTTTGAAATACTTCTTTGCAAAACATATTATTTGTTGTTTTTATAGTTTTTCCGTCCTCGTCGTCAATCAATATACTCGAACCTTCTTGGTTGGTTATTTTTAAAATCGACAACATACAATTGTACATGATTAAGAACTGGCCTTCTCAAGAGAAGTTTGTCGTTCTTCTGTGTCTCTGACTCTTGTTAATGGTCATAACATAAGAGACCATCAACATAAATTGCTTCTTAATTTAGGAACTTGAGTAAGAAAAATATATGGAATTTATAATTTTATAAGAATTTTGATAGTTTATGTTTTGATTGTGAATATCACCTGTAGTAGGTATTGCTTCCTCAATTGAGTCTTCACCAATCAAATTATACTCAGTCACGTGTAAAGCTAGTTATTGGGGCTATTGTGTGAAGACAAACTCACATGATACGGGGTACAATATTTTAGCACAAATCATACACATCTCTTCTAAAGTGTTAAAGTGCTAATACTCAACTTATGCCCCGTCTCATCGTGAGACCGTCTCATGCAAGTGTCTCTCTTGTGTGAAAGTTAGTGGGTGTAATTCTATTTATTTAGGGGGTAATTGTAATTAGGCGTAACATTTTTTTGGGTAGTGGCCCTAGTGGGGGTGGTGGATAGTGTAATGAAAGTGTAATTTGCTCCTTTATTTATTTATGTGTATATAGGAAAATAGTATATATATATATTTTTTAATATAATTATATCAAGTTTGGATAGTTGGGGAAAGTGAGTAGGTGCATGGTTTACAAAATTCAATAACTTTACAATTTTTATTTAATGTTATTTTTAGGGTTTAAAATTTTTGTAGTTCTGTAACTTTGCTCCGTTTTGAAATTGATCCCGATTGTTTTGACTTTTTTATTTTGGTCCTGTAAGTTATCAAAAATTTTAAAATTGGTCCTTTAACCTGTTATAGCAGGCCACCAAACAGGTTACCACCATCTATGTAATTATTCTGTTTTTTCCTTTAATTTTGAAATGTCACCTAAACTTTTTTAATCCAAATAATTTGTATCGAGAATTTTTATTTTTTTAGGAAGGGAGAGTGGTTTTCTACGTTTATTGATTTAATTTTTTGACAAAAACTCATATGAGACAGTCTCAATCATGAGATGGAGTACAACTTAGCACAAATCACACTCACCCCTCCCAAAGTGTTAAAGTGTTAATGTCCAACTTATGCCCTGTCTCACCGTGAGACCGTCTCATACAAGTGTGCCTCTAATTTATTTTTTTTTGGGTCAGTTTAGACCCAATAAATCGATCTGATTCGCTTTGATATACAAATTATTTTAAACCCGACCTAAAACCCGGCCTAAATTATTAGGATTAAAAAAGTTCAAGTGGCGCTTCGAAATTAAAGAGAAAAATAAAATAATTACATATGTAGTGTTCACCTGCTTGGTAACCTGTTGTAGCAGGTGAAAATGACCAATTTTAAAATTTTATAAAATTTACAGGACCAAAATTAAAAATTCAAAACAATCGAGACCAATTTCAAAATAATATAAAGTTATAGGACTACAAAAAAATTAATCTCTTATTTTTATATGTTGAGAGAAAGTGATCAGTCGAAAGTTTAAATGAACATAGTTAAGAATTCATTAAATTTACAATTTCTTTTATCTAATGTACAATTTTTTTTTAAATAAATGTATTGACAAATTTAGTAATGATATTTTGGGGGATAACAAAAGTTTCTAAAAATGGCATAATTTTTTGTTATTAGATAGTTATGGATGTTTATCATTTTTTTTAGGGGTAGTATATGGTTATCTAAAGAGTCTCCTCTGAAATTAAAGACAAAACTTGTATAGACCTGGTGCATGATATGAATTCGGGTCAAACCTGATTATCATACATTATAAACGGGTTAAATATATTATATACTCCTACTATTTGAGCCATTTTTTATTTCACACCTCTTTCCCTTCTCCTCTCTCCCAGCATGCGAAACTACCTCCGCGACTCGCGACTCGTCGCTGAAAATTACAATTTTCACTATTTAGGTTCGTCTTTTTTCCATTGATTCATCCTTTTTTTTGAATATTTTGTTCGTCATTTTCGGCGATCTCACTCGCTTGTCCTTTTCATAAAATCCGTGTAACATGAGCGGCGCGATTAAGCATAGTGCAATAGCATATTCTGGTTTTTCAGGACTAGTTTCTTGTGATTTTGGGGTTTTTTTTTAATAATAGTGAAAGTTTTTCAGAATAACAGTGAAAGTTAGTTTGAATAACAGTGAGAGTTTTACTGAATAACAATGATAGTTAATTTGAATAACAGTGAGAGTTTTACTGAATGACCACGAGAGCAATGCGCGACGGCGCGACGCGAGAGCAATGGCGTGACAACACAAGAAAAGCGACGAATGAGAGTGGAATGACCCATCCTTAAATGAGTCATATTGAATTAGAGTTCATAGTATAAACCTTTTCACAGGAGTGTTACTCGAAATTAAATTCACGTAAACTCTTTTTTTCGAGTGTTATTGTTATGCATATCGAGTATTCTGAGTGTTCATGGTTTGAAAATCATGCTTGAAATAAAAGGTGGAATTAAAATAAAGTAAAAAGTGTATTTGAATTTTTTTATATGTTTGAAAGTATAATATAATTAAATAAGGTAGGATTATAAAAAGTACTCTCACTGTCCCATACTTGTTTGCATTATAAAATTGGCACACTTGTAAAAAAAAAAGTGTAATGGGTAGAATTTTGAAGGGTAATTTGATAAACTTTTATGTATAAAATAAATAGATTGATTTGATTAGGTGTAAACTGTAAAGTGGGATCCAAAACTAATGACATTTTGTTTTAATCAATTTATATATTAATAAAGTCTTTTTTATTGATACGTCGTATTCTCATTCATTTTGTTAATGCGTCATATTTTAAAAAAATGTGTATTCAAGTGTCAGCATTATACAATAAGACGACGTGTTAATAATTAATGAGCAATATGTTCGTTTTCATGAAATGTTTAATTTATGTACAACTAAACATTCAACTTGTTTACTTAATTACATTTTTAATGTGTAACGTGTTTTTCTAAAACTTCAATTTATTTATACTGAAACGATCAAATTATTTTACACTAAATAAGTTAAACGTTAAAAAAAAGACAAAAAATTATATAGACCTGGTTCATGCTTTGAACCTTGTTTTTAATTCATGACATTTGACCCTACCCAGGATATAATATGAATCAAATTTAGTGGTTTGAAAAAATGTGTTGAAAATGAGTCAAATAATTCAAGTTCATAGCATAGACTTAGTTCATGAGAGATCAACTCTAAAAAAAATAAGTTGCACATTTCAAAAATACACTTTAATAATTACACGGTGCATCTGGTGCACATGAGATCCACCCCAACTATTATTATTTTATTTTATATATTTTAATTACAGGAAAAAATAAATTGAATAATGAATAAAAAATTATGAAAGATAAGCTTGAAATGTTTAAAATAATATAATAAATTATTAATTTTTTTTTTTGTAAATTGTAATGGAGTCGAAGTGATGATAGTCAAAATCCGTGTCGCCACCGACGAATGCGGCAGTGTTTTAAACTCTTGGCCTCTTTTCTTTGCCTTTGTCATGAATTGCGTCTCCATTTCCATTTTCACAATTCGTAGTTTTTAGTCGAAACCCAAAACTTCAATTCGAAGAAATCAAAAAATAGAAAATAAAAAAATCTGAAAATAAAATAAGACATACTCCACAGGGGATTGGAATGATGCAAGATACCAAAAATTTTCTCGCCATATCGTCGTTCAGTGCGAAATTTTCGATCATAGAAAAATGTCATATCGTTGTCGCATCGAAAATTAAATTATTCAAATTTTTAAGATATCAAAATTTTCGGTATGTCAATATTACATACCAATCTTGCATCAAGTTTTAAAAGATATCTTAGGAATAAAAATATTTTCGGTATACCGGAAATTTTTTCGGTATACCGAAATTTTCTATATTTTCATACCGTTATCGTACCGAAAATTTCGATAAAATCGATATTTTTCAATATGGTAGGTGCGGTATACCGGTATGTTCGGTATTTCCTCCACCCCTACATACTCATTCTGTCTCATTCTTATTTGAATATTTACTACTTGTACAAGTTTTAATGCAAGCGTTATTTGTTATTATTAAAGAAAAAATTCATATAAGACGATCTCATTCATTAGACGGGTATAAACTAGCACAAAATCAACATCCATCCATTAAAAAATGATAAAGTGTCATGCTCAAATTATATTCCGTCTCATCATAAGAACATCTCATAAAATTTTTATCATCACGAAAAAAAAACGCACAATAGAAAGATTGATCGACATTTTGTGCAATAATTCCAGGGAAAAGGGCGGTGTATTTACTAATAACAAGGAGGAAGGAAAACTAAAAAAAGGACAATTCGGACATATATTTTTTAAGAAATAATAAAAGAGGTGTATTTATAAAAAAGGTTGGTACGAGTAACTTAATCCATTTATTTTTTTTCCATTATATTGTACCTATTTTATGAAGGCCCAGGATATTAGCCACCATTCATTTAATTTTTAAATTTCAAAGCACAAGTAAAATGTTATAATTATCCTTTTTCCCCCTCTTTTACGATCATATACACTCCCCTATCCCAATAGAATTTGAATAAATTTTTCAAAACAGACGTTGCACAATTTTTTCGACAAAAAAAAAAAAAGAAAGTTCTGCAAAAATATATTCGCACCTAGTTTTCTAAATTTTTGTTGAAATTTTGGGAAAAAAAAAATTCAAAATATTTAGTAGAGTTCGGTTTTTCAAAAAATGGTGTTTTTTTCTAAAATTTGTTTCGAAAACTCTCAGTTTATTTCAAAATATTTTTTTCAAGAGTTTTTTCTCGAAAATCTTTAACAATTTTAGAATATTCTTCTAGAGAAAACATGAATTTTTTTTATTTTTTTACGAAAATTAATAAAAAAATCGACAAACCAATCCCAAATTCTTAAAATTCGTTCAGTCACTGGTTTTGTAAAGCAAGTTCATTCGTTTTCATCAAGATCCCAGAATTTTTCGACCCATAAACCAAACATTTTAATATAAAATCTTGGATAGTCTACTCTAACTATCAACAAATTTAAGTCATTAATACTATTATTCTACCAATGACAGATTCTGCTGGCAGTAGAGGCCACAACGACGTGGGGGGATTTATGTAAGAGACTAGAACAAAAATTTATTCCTTTAGGAATATGTGTTATAATTTTTTCGAATTGTTGCTTTAAAAAAATAAAATCGAATTGTAGATAAAATGAAGAGATTTGAGAAAGAAGGATAATTTAGGGAGCTAATTAATTGGTGGTGTGATAATCTTGTGACGGGGTGAACTAATATAAGTGGTGTATTTCCTATATAAAAAAAGGGGGTGCTAGTAACCTGGGCGTCTTATGAAACTACAAGGCCCAAAACACGAGCCCAACATAGTAGGCCCAAACTGGATCTTTCTTCCCAGTCGAAGATACCGCTTTTCGTCCTCCTTCCATTCACGCTTTTCTCCATTTCCCAAAACCCTCCTTAACTCTCCCCCGTCTTCGTCCCCCATCCATTTCCCCAAATGCTGATCCGTCGAGTTGCAGCACTGAGCTCCGCCGCTATCCAATTCCATCTCCGGCGATTCTCCACCGCCGCGCTCCTCCAGGAATCTGACGATCCGCCGGCGTACACCTACTTGGAAGGATTCCCCAGACCCAACCCTAAATACGACGAGATTATCAACGTCATCCCTCGCGCTCTCTCCGGCAAGAATATCTCCGCCAAAGAGAGGAAAGCCGGCCGTGTGCCCAGCATCGTCTTCGAGGCGGAGGATGGCCAGCACGGCGGGAACAAGCGACTCATTTCTGTTCAAGCTAATCAGATTAAGAAGCTTGTGAATCACCTCGGTCAATCTTTCTTTCTATGCAGGCTTTTTGATCTCGAGGTGCGGCCTGAGTTTGGGTCCGATGAGGTTGTTGAGAGAGTCCGCGTTTTGCCCCGGAAGGTATGGACGCACTTCAATATTTGTTGCTCATTTGGTGCAAATTAGAAATTATATTCATTTGTATCGAAAACGAGGATGTTGCAATTGGATTATTCTCTGTGTTTATATATTGTAATTTGGTGTAATTTTGTGGAGAAGTTGGGCATTGGGTATTAATTAAACAGGGCGAAGTCAGGATTTTGCTGTAGGGCAGCTAGATTGGTTTTAATTTGTTGAACGTTTCCTTTTACAATGAGAATGACATAGATGGCTGAACGAAGTTGAAGGAGAATTGTTTTTTTTATTAAAAATTATGTGAATTTGAATTGGGGTTGGGGGTTTAGGGTGAAGTTGAAATGGCTGTAGGATAAAGTAAGGAAAATACTTCTATGCTCCAATTGCCCCTTGCAACTCAAGTGCATTTTTAAATAATATTAGTTGTTTTACTAATATGCATTAGGTTAATCGGTATTAGTAGCTGTTTTCATTGAGCAGTATTAGTTATTTTTGTCGAACAATAGTAATTGTGCATTTGTTGTACGGTGCAACTGGTACATCATGTATAACTCATAAAGTACTGCCTCAATTGTAAAATGAGTCCAAGTTATCTACCTAAGTAAATACATGATGTTTTCATTTTTTGGACCTGGGACAGATAGGATGCCCATCAATATACTGAATAATGAGTAAAGAATGGAATGATAATTGACATAGATTTAGCATATGACTTATCATTTCTATAACGCCATACAATTTGTATATAGAACTACTAGCTATTGAATTGTACACTGATGTAGTCTTTCTTGATACGTGTCAGCTACATCTTCATGCAGGCACAGATGCAGTGCTTAATGTTACCTTCATAAGAGCTCCATCAAATGCTTGGTTAAAGGTTGACATTCCTCTTGTATTCAGAGGAGATGATGTTTCCCCAGGTCTTAAAAAAGGTAAGCAGAAGTTCTTCTTGTGTCTGTTACTATTTAGGCAAAGTTCATGAGGGCATTCTTTTCTTCATCTTCGCTGATACAGGATTTCAAATTATCTCAAGTGACAAATATTTGCAAAAACTCATGTTTCTTTGTATTGCTGATATGGGATTTCATTTATCAACGACACATTATAACTCCTTATATAGCGCTTTTTTCTGACTATTTGTATACCAATGTGGATGACTGATGTTGTATGCCATAAGTTGTCAAATTCATTCTTTTAATAGATTGCATCATTTCTGGTGTAATAATTCTTAAACATAGCTTCATTTGTAAAATGGATTAGGAGCTAGTTAGTTGATTTACAGGGCAGGTGGTTGGGAAGGGTAGGATTAGAATTGTTGCGCTCCCAGCCTCCTACAGGCTAAAACTTTATAGAATTACTTTTTGGGCAAAGGTTACATAAATCCCGTGTATCCTATAATGCTCGCTTTTAACACTGCGTTATTCACTTCTTTGGCAATTCAAGGTCTAAAAATTGTTGTGTGATTCCATTTGATTTTACTTAACCAAGTTTGGCACCATTATTTCAACTACTTCCTCACTTATGCTCTATCTATGACACAGCTATATTCTTTAAACTTCTGAATTTCAATTCATCATTGATAGTTATCTTTGACTGAGAATATGCAGCCAGTCCACTATCCAGGGTCCAAGGCATGAGCCTTGTGTTTGATCCAATGCTCGTTTCAATTTCAATAAATTTAAGCTACAGTGCCAATATCTTGTAGGGTTAAAATAATATGAAAGTTTATTGTTAATTTGATAGAGAAAATTCAAACTTTCCTTTATGAGTTTACACACGTAGAAGAAAAGTAGATGAAAATCATAGTTAGCCAAGTGTTGGCTGAACGTTGGCCTTTGAATATTGTTTTAAGGCAGGTGTGGTGGCTGATAATTAGGGATAGTCTTGAATAAATAATGGCTGAGAGTCTGAGACTAATCGTTGTATCAAGCAAAAAGTATCTTATAATCGGCCTATAGGCTGGGCAGGTAAGTCTGACGAGATTATTCTCATGTACCCATCCATTCCTTTCATTCAATAAATCGTCCCATTCTCCCTTTTAACAAATGACAAGATACTTCTATGAACGTGGTTCATGGAAGTTTTATGGTGAACAAGTAGGTCTCCTGGTTCACGTGAACTCTCTTTAGAGTATCAACTTTTAGCATACAAAGTATCACCTTTTAGTATACGAAGTTGTTTAGCACAAAGTATTACTGTTTAGTGATTTTGGGAAAAATAACACATAAAATGAAACATACCTACCCTTAACAAAATTACATCTTCAGCAAATTGCAAATTCTTATGCTTTTATACAGTTTTACCTGCATAATGCTTGGTGATTTTTCTTCAGGGTCACCTTTAAACATCATCAAGAGAACTGTTAAGTATCTCTGCCCTCCTGACGTCATTCCTCCCTACATCGACGTGGATTTAAGCGAGCTCGATGTTGGTCAGAAGATTCTTGCAGGAGAGCTTAAAGTTCATCCAGCTCTCAAGTTACTACGATCGAAAGACGAACCCGTGTGCAAGATAATGAGCGCCAGGGTCTCCGATCAAAAGAAATCCAAGTGAGTAGCCTAGTTTTAGCTCAAACTTAATTATCCTTGATTGTAACAAAATCAGTCAACTGGTATAAGAAGGCCATGAAGATGATGAAATCTTTCCATTATTAAATTTTAAAAGAGATGTTTTTGTTTGGTGGGAGTCGTGGAAATAATGTTAGGATACACTAGATGATATGATCTTTCCCTTTCCTCAGCAAAGACGTGTTGTTATCAATATTGATTGCCTATTTAAGCTTTCATGTTTCAAACGATGATCGGTATTTTTAGTGAGATTGAATTTTTTTCCTCCACCTCCTTGCAATGAAACCTTGGATTTAATTCATTTTTTTGGACGCGTTATTGTGCATATTTAATAATCCCTCTGTCCTGTTATAAATTTCATGTTTTTTTTGTTATTTTGTTTAAAAAATAATAATAAAATAATAAAAATGAAGGATAGTTGTGGGTATAGGGAGAGAGGAAAAATATATGGAGTAATGAGTGGAGTAGTAAGTGACATTCTTTGTAATGTTGTGTAAAAAGTAAGGATAAAAATTATGAGTAGTGGAGTTACTTTTTGTATTATAGAAACATAAAACTTATTGTGGGACGGATGAAAAAAGAAAGAAGAAACTTATAGTCAATGTTTTCATAACCGAATCGGCGACCAAATCAGTCTGGGCATCGGTTGTTGGTTCAAGCGGTTGGACTGGTTGAACCGGCGATTCAACCGTTAAATTAATTTTTGCATATTTCTTTTATATTTTGCATATTACATTAAAAAATAAATATTTACTCATAAAAAATTAAAATTATACTAATTTATAATTTATAAGTCTTATATTAAAATAAATACAATAGAGTTTGGAGGCCAAAGATGATGATGTTGTGGATTAATTCCACACAATATGTGACGACGGTAAAGAGTAAATGAAATTGATGGCTTGTGAATGAGTTTATAAGAGATAAAATTATATTGAGATAAAAATAATAACATTATACATAGAGATTAAAAAAAAAAAATCAATAAAAGTGATTTAATAAATAATAAAAACAATAAAATTGGATTAATCATTTTTAAGGAGTAATTGAACCGGCAACATGAGCGGTTCACAGTTCGACCGGTTCAACCGATTTTTGAAAACACTCCTTATAGTAGGACAAAGGAAGTGTATATGAAAAAAAATGAAAATAAATAAATAGTATGGCCTCAATTCCAAATCAATTTTCCTACTGATTTGTTTTGAGCACAAAAATCAAGAAGACGTTACTTTTTGTTTTATTAAAATGATAAAGTAAGAGTATTTGAGTTGAATCAACTTTAATTGTGTTAAAAAAAAGTAACGACATAGAGTGTAAATAAGTCTATTATAAGGATGAGTGTTATAAATAAAATTTCTTTTTTTGCATGAGAAAATTAATGTGGGACCTATGTTTTAAAAATTGGAACCAGAAAGTTGAGCTGGAAAACCCCCAAAAAAGGCTGGATCGGGGTCGGATCGGTTGGGTCGGATTGAGTCGGATTGAGCCAGTGTGACGTCACAATAAATATTATATGTGCGGTGTGGGCCTGTTTATATCTATTACAAAAACAGGCCGCCTAGTACTTATTATAATTGGGCCGGTGTGGGCCTGTTACTTTAATCAAACGGCGTGCAAAACTGAAAACTAAAAAGTGAAATCATACAATTTTCAAACCCTAAAATCTAAATCCACCATCTCCCTCCATCCATCTCCCTCCCAAAGCTGAGCCCATCTCCATCGCGGCATCGCCAGGACGCCGCCGATAGAAAGGTTTGCAGTTGCAGGTGAGGTGTGAGGGAGAGGCAGGTGAGGTGTGCCGATAAGTGTTTATTTTCTGGCCTCTATAACTGAAATTCACATTTGCTAAATAATATAACAATCCAAAGGTGAAATGTCAATTAGTAAAAAAAATTATATGCTTAAAAAATTAGTTCGTGACCATGACTTTGATTAATCCGATTGAATGCTCTCAACTCCACAATCTGTTTCTTTAGAACCTCCTTAATCCATGGTCAATGTTGTACAAAAAACATAAATTTACATCACAGGTGAGATTTCTTCAACATTGCTCAAAACAAGACAAAAAGCCCTTATTTTCTTTTTCTTTTTTTGGTTTTTTGGGTGAAAATCGGCGGTTCACCGGTTTCCGGTTTTCACCCGATTTTTTCGGGTTTGGGGGTATCGGTTTAATAGCGGTTCTATGTACCTATATTGAACCGCTTAAGGACGGTTTTCTGGCCCGATCAGCAAGTCGGAACCGGATTTTAAAACAGAGTGTGAGACATAAAAAAAAGAAAGTGTGAAAATGATTGGGATTGAGGGAATATAGTATTTTAGGAAATTTTAGAAGTTAAACTATACACCGTTGCGTAAGATCATTTTCAATCGTTTGCACTATTCTAGTGCGTATAAAATTGGTGTCCACAAACTATAAGAGCATCTCCAATGATGTATTCAGCCGTATGTACCTTGTCACCTTAGCTAGTTGTTACTGTATCAAAAGTAAGTTAAGCCTATTAATTTATATTCCCATTTCTTAATAATTTCAGGTAGTAATGTTACTAACCACATTACCTAATTTATTTAATATTTTTTACTTCATTCCGTTTTTGTTATATTAATTTAAATAAATAAATATATATATATATCAGTCTATATGAGCATATTTAATTAATTAACTATTGTTTAATTTCTCTTTTATTTTAAAATTTGTTTAGCTCATTAAATTTAATGGTAAATATTTTGTACAAAATTATGTTGTGTAATTTAAGTTTTTTATTGAAAACTCTGTACAAAGCTAAAGAATAGATAAATTAAAAAATAACTCGGCAACGATACACTTGTTGCACAAGGCCCATTAACTCTTAAATTCAAGGTTTTAAAAAAATTGTTGGCAGGTGCAAAATGGATACCAAAAAAACTGATATACCCTTCATCTCTTATTTTTAAAAATGATGCTATTTTTATTCATCTTCATAAAAACGTTCATGTAAAAAACTTTACAACTTGAAATCCATATCCAAAAATTGAAAATTATAGAAATTTACTATCTAAAAATCTAAAAAACTACAAAAATTTACATATTTTCATTTAAAAAATTTAAAAAATTTACATATCTATAATCCAAAATTTTACATATTTATTGAAAATTACAGAAATTTACAATCTAAAAATCTAAAAAATTACAGAAATTACAAAAATCATATTTTATTTTCATATTAAAATTACATATTTTCGTACTCATTTCGACATGAACATGTTCATCTTGAATTGATGAACATGTGCATCTCCAGGTTAGTGGCTCGGAGTGTAAGGGATCGTACGACACCATCGCCCACCACCACTAGGTACGTCCACCGCCCACCACCACCAAGTATGTCTCCCCAACCACAAAAAATACCAGATCCGTCGCCCAAGAACACAACAAACTCCAGATCACACCAGATCTAAAAAATGCAAAAAAGGAAAACATAAATATTAATGGAGGCCGCGGAGGTGCAGGCGCCACGAGTGTGTGGATGAGGCAACACCGCCGTTTTGATTTGGGGGGTCGCGGTTGTTTCGATTTTAAAACTCTTTTTTTCTCAACAAATAACAGATCCACAATCATCATCGTCATTCCTCTTCCTTTCGCAAGAAACAAATCGAATTTGTTTTCCAAAAAGTTAGTTTCTTGCAAGGTTTCATGAAATTATGTTCTCATGAAACTAGCCAAATAGAATTCGCTCCCACACTCCCACAGCCGGCAAAAAAAAATCGCCATACCACCTTTGCTTTATGGAGGTGGAGGTGGGAGGGTATTTTAATAAAGAAGGAGATCAGGGTATTTTAATGAGATTAGGGTTTTTGAACTTGTGGGGTGGAATGAATATTTGGAATGAAAAACATTGTGTATCTAAGAGTGAGGATCTTCAACCAACAGGGTGAGGGCATTTTTGGAGATAAAAACTCAACCCAACCCAAATTGGTTTCTGGGCTTTTCATTTTTTTACATGTATTATTTATAATAAATTTAAGGTCCAAAATTTATTAATATAAATAAATCACTACACTTATAATTTAATATAAAACATTGAGATCATAACACTAAATATAAAAATATTAGTTTATAAAATTGACATCATTTTATAAGTGTAATAAAATTAATTTCATAATTGAACATGTTTCAAAAAAATTATCAAATTTTAAACATCACATGAACAATGTCTTAATGAATTATTTTTTGTATTTATATTTATATCTTAAAAATTTAATGAATATTTAGAAAAAAAAATTTATTATTATTATTTTTTTAAAAAAGCCAAAAATCTAATCAAATTATGCTGCCCAAAGCGGGCTTTTTCTCGGGCTCGAAAATCCCAAAAAAAATAAAGTGCTCGACCCATTTTAAATCTAGGGAGGAGGGTATTTTAAGTTTTTTGATTGGTGTTTTGGACCTAGTACTAATTTGAAAAACATTGTGTATCTAAGAGTGAGGATCTAAGAGTGAGGGCATTTTTGGAGATAAAGAGCAATTGATTCTTTCACTTTTCTCTAGAAATTAATCCAACATATAAATAAATCTAAGAAACTAAACATTGGTTGCAATATAAAAAATTAAATATACAACACAAAATCAAATTAAAAAAATTATCAAATTAGAAATATTCCATCAGATTAAATATACAAAACATGAATATTTAGATAAACAAATTCATCAAATTAGAAGAATCGCATCAAATTAAATTCTCTGCAATACAAAAAATAAAGTCATATTAAATACCGAACACAAAATCAGATTAAAGAACTTATCAAATTAGAAGAATTGTATTAGATTTAATATACAAAACATGAATATTTAGATAAAAAAATTCATCAAATTAGAAGAATCACTATGAATAGAAAAGAAGAAACTCATCCACAACTTAATTCAACACTTTGATTACTTACCTCATTACTTCGTTCAATATAAAAAAAACTCTCTGCAGTATACAAAATAATTACACAATTACAATAAACATTCATAACCAATTCAAACATTCAAATTACTTACCTCAATACTCTTTGCAATATAAAAAACAAAATCAGATTAAATACACGACAAACTTATCCACAACTAATTCAACATTCAAACTACTTACCTCAATACTCCGTACAATATAAAAAACTATATGCAATGTACATATAATTACACAATTGCAATAAATATTCACAATCAATTCACACTCAAATTTCTTATCTCATTACTCCCTACAATATAAAAAGTAAAATCAAATTAAAAATATAACACAAAATTAAATTAATAAATTTATCAAATTAGAAGAATGACATCAAATTAAATATACAAAATGTGAATATTGGGTGTGGGGCATGAATATATATAAGGATATATGGGGTGTGGATATAATATTTATAAATAAATATGATAAAATAAAAATATTTAATTTAATTAGATAGATTAAAAACTTAACTTAAATAACTTTTAACGAGAGTGCACGATTTTAAATGAAATAATTTGATTGATTGTGCATTGTGCAGATTAATGCAATTTCGCCAGATATGCTAAATCAGGTTTATTAATACATAGTATTAAGATTGAGATTAAGATATATATATATATATATATATATATATATATATAATTTTAAAGAATTTTACTTAAACTATTACTTGAGTGAGTTTCATGTGCACCTAGGTGCTATCTATAGTGTATTTTAGAACAATGCAACTTGTTGCATTGAATTATACAGTTGTTTATACAGAACCATGCAATTTGTTTTTCACATTAATAGTTGCACGATTCAGTGTAATTAAATTGCATGTTTCAATTCAACAAGTAGCATTGTTTTAAAATACACTATGAAGTGCACGGTGCCTTGTGCACACAAGACTTAGCCTTATTATTTAGTTTACAAAAATATTTTTTGTATTTTGTAGTCATATTTAAATTATATTTATAATTTTACACTTAATTTGTAATTTATGAATTCATGTTGATTACGTATATAATTAATTAAGTTTTAGTATCATTTTATTTTATTTTGCAAAGTTGGTCCCATAATTGATCAATTAAAGATTTCCATCCATTTGACTAATGATTGAGACCAAAACCGCTCAAAAAAGGACCATTTTTTAACCTAGGGACCAAAACTTTTTTGGCTCCAATCTATTGAGACCAAGTCTACAATTTACTCCGCTTTATCACTATTATACATAAACACTATCATTATTATGTTTATGCACTAATAATGTTCAAAAAATTATTTTTTATTAAACATTGATAATGCATAAACATAACAATAATATTATATGTGCATAATAGTGATAAAATTTTACATTTTGCTAATTTTGAATATAACAATTGTATACTTGCATAGAAAATAGTTCTATCATCATCTTGTATTTTAATTTAATTTTCATGTTCATGTTTGTTTATTATTGCATAAATTAAATTATAAAATTAATATTTTCAATTATTTTCAAATGGACAAAATTTTGTATGCATCAAATGCATCGTACAATTTAAATATATTTTTAAAATATTTAATTTATTTAATTAAAATGTGCTATTTATTTACATTGTAAAGTTCATAAATATTGTTTAAGTGTAAATAAATTGAACATTTTAGTAAAACAAATTGTATATTTAAAAATATAAATTTAAATTGCACAGATGCACCTATTGAGACCTAGCCTTTGAAATTATGAAAAGAATGCCAATCTTCACCTTTTAACAATTAAAACTCTGTCATATAAATATATCTAATAAGTTGAGAAGTTCTCAGAGGCAATTTTGATACAAAATATTAAATAATTGAAGTGGGGATGGACGTCTTTTAATTCCCTAAAAAAATATTGTCAGATATCGGGGAAAAAAAAAACAGTGAATATCTTACGTATTATAAAATCTGATCATGAATTGATTACAGCGTATGATAAAATAATAAAGAAAAGCAAGAAGTTTCGGAAAGTAGGAACACAGAGAAATAAACTCAAGTGTACAAGTCATTTTTAGACACATAATTTGTCCATACTATCGCATGTGAACAAAATTTGCCAAATCCATGCTCTAGATAGGGTTTCAGATTTTCTTTGTCATGAATAAATATAAAAGACACGTGAGATAAAACAGTATTTTCATAATCGAACCGGCGACCAAATCGGTCTAAGCATCGATTGCCGGTTGAACCGGTTGGATCGGTTCAATCGGCGGTTCAACCGTCAAAATGATTTATGTATATTTATTTTATATTTGTTATGTTACATTAAAAAATAAATTTTTATTTATAAAAAATTAAAATTATACTAATTTATAACTTAATTATAAGTCTTACATTAAAATAAATATAATAGAGTTTGAATACTAGAGATGATGACATTGTGGATTAATTCCACACAGTATGTGAAGACGGTAAAGAGATTAAATGAATTTGATGACTTGTGAATGAATTTATGAAAGTGAAAATGATAACGAGATAGACACAACAATATTACAAGAGAGATTTAGAAAAAAATAATAAAAAATCAAGAAAAGTGATTTAATAAATAAAAAATAATAATTAAAAACCGGATAAACCATTTTTTTAAGAAGTAATTAAACCGATGACACGAGCGGTTCACGGTTCGATGAACCGAGCGGTTCAACCGGTTTTTGAAAACAGTGAGATAAAACACCATTAATTGAAATAGAGAATCTTTATTGACACCCAACTCACCTAATTAATTAAGAGTAACCCTATTTATCTACACTAATTGTGAATTATTTTATGTGAATAAATTTGCCAAAAGTATATATTTAGATAAGGTTTCAGATTTTCTCCAAAAAAAAAAAAAAGGTACAAGTGACACAGAATATGAAACACCATTAATTTAAATATAGAATCTTTTCCTGACCCTCACGCCACCTAATTAATTAATATTTATTATAAATCATTTGCACTATACAATTAGTGCACAATTAATACAATTCATAAACAGAAACTGGTATTATTATATTTTTCAAAAAGAAGAATCTGATATTATTAAGTCAAAACATGCTACCCCAAACCTATTTAACCTAGGGATGACAAAACGCCCCGCCCCGAGGTCGACCTGCCCCGCCCCGCCTCGGTTGGGCCAGATCAAGCCCGACCCATTCTGAAAATGGGCAGGTCGGGGGCGCCGTCCGCGGCGAGGCGCGGGCAAGTACCAATATTATAATTACTCGGCCCGCCCCGCCCGCCCGCCCCACACTCTTTATATAAATAAATATTTGTATGTATAATATAATAGTAATAATAATAAAAAAATATAAAATATTTCATCAGTTATTGCACGATTTTTTTTTCCTTCTAACCCTAATTCCCAATTTCATTAGTTATCACACGGTTTTCTTTTGGCTAGTGAAAGTCTTTTTTATTAATTTTGGACATGAAAGTGGGGTGAATTTGATGATTTGGTGGATTTGTAATTTCTGATTTCATTGTGGATTTCTAATTTGTGGACCTCTCGTTAAAGTATGGTGAATTTGGTAATTTAATTTATATCTATTTTAGCTTGAATTATGTTATTGTATTATATTAAATGCGATAACATTTTTATAGATAAAAATTGAATTTCAGTTTTATTTATAAAAAAAAAAATAGCAGGATGAGTCAAAAAAAAATGGGGCGGAATTTGGCGGGACACCCATGCAGTCGAGCTTGGGTCTTTAAACTCGACCCCTGATGGGCCATAGGGGCGTATTTGGGCCGATTAGGTATATCTTGTGAGGCGGGCTTGGGCGATTAGGTACTACCGCCTTGACCCATTGCCATCCCTAATTTAACCAAAATTTTATCCAAAATATTGTTCCTTTATATTTGTTATTATGTTAATTTCAATGCAAATTTATCGTTTTTCCCCAACAATATCCTTAATAAATAAGCATTAAATTGTGATTTTATAGTGGTTTATATAGATTTAATAAGGGTCTAAAAATATTTTGATATCCTAATTAATTGAAAATTAATTTATGTGAATGGATAAAATGAGACAGATAACACCGTTCAAAAAAGGAAACTAATATTACTAAGTCAAAAAATACTCCCTTATTCCCTTTTATTTGTCATTATGTCAAAACCAATTCAGATTTATCAGCATTTCACTAGTATTATCCCTAATAAATACACTATAACTGTGAGTTTAAAGTTTTACCCATCTTGTAATCAATTAAATTGCACATGTGTAAATAATCCAATAAATTTAATCAAAATTAAAATTTAAAATCTGTAAATGTAAGAACGACTAAATTTTACTGGCACGTGACTTGCATGATACCGAAAACGACATTTTTTCCGATTGTTCGATGAAAATGAGACCAAAATTGGACAATCCATTTGGTTGTGTGACTAAAATTGGACATTACATTTTTTAAGAACGAAAAATTGAAAGTAGATAAGTTATTGGACCGAAAAACTATTTTTCTCTAATTAATGAGAAGTATCCCTTATCAACTAAGTGTGAATCAGGCCCTATTCATGTAAGTCATGTATTTCAATATCCTGCAATTCTATGAAGAATTATTTATAGTATAATTGTTTATCTTCAAAATGTATATTGTTATTTTTTTTCTTCATTTCTGCAGGAAAAAATTTATGAGTATGATTTGTTTATGATATAATTTTTAATTTCACCATTTATTTCTCCAATTTAATTTATACCATTCAATTGTTCTATGTTATTATTTACTGATTTATTTTCCATCATTTTTATACGTTTATAATTAAATTAATTAAATAAATTAAATGTCTGAAGTATTTAATTTAAAATTAATAATATAAAAATGATTTCTAATCTCACGTGACATGCGGGCTTACGTGCTAGTAAGAATATAAATATATTTTAATACACTGATTAATGTGAAAATTGGCTTCTGTGGATGGATAAAATGGAAACCAAAATAAGGAAAAGTGTGAGTATAATACTCCAATTTCAGTAAAAACAATTAATTACAAGATTTTTTTTTTCATAATTAATCACTTTTGGAAGGTACTTTTGAGCTAGTTTTCATCTTTTCATAATTAATCACTTTTTGGAGGTATTTTTGAGCTAGTTTCCAATTTTTCATAATTAACCACTTTTGGAGGTATTTTTGAGCTAGTTTCCAACTTTCTTAGGATGCAATTAGATACTCTCTTGGTCAAATATAGTCGCAAATCTCCTAGTCTCCTCCTATATATTCTGCCCCACCACTATATATATTTAATTAACAACCTCCACCAAATTCAACCAAAGCAAAAAAAAGAACATAAACCATGAATAGCATCCTCATACATTTCCTTCTTCTTTCACTATCAATCACTTTCTGCAAATCATTTCCTCTCTCAACCAAATCAAGATGGATCATCGACGAGCCCACGGGGGCCCGTGTGAAGCTGGCCTGCGTCAATTGGGCCGGCCACCTTGAGCCCATGTTGCCCGAAGGCCTTGATAAACAGCCCGTTGACAAAATTGTAAACCACATAAGTTCGATAGGTTTTAATTGTGTGCGGCTCACGTACTCTATCCACATGTACACCCGCCACTTGAACGTCATGGTGGCCCATATTTTGCATGATCTTGGGCTTCGTGATGCGTTGATTGGGGTGACAAAAAATAATCGGGCCTTACTTCATCTCACGGTTGTTCAGGCCCAACAGGCCGTGATTCAGGCGCTTGTACGCAGGGGAGTGATGGTTGTACTTGATAACCATGTTAGCCAGGCCATGTGGTGTTGTAGTGATAGAGATGGAAATGGGTTTTTTGGGGATCAGTTTTTTGATCCCAATGAGTGGTTGCATGGATTGCAAATTGCAGCTGCCCTTTACAGAAATACACCTCAGGTATATATATCTTTTTTTCCCCTAAGAATTTATATATTTTTTATTAATTAATTAATTATTTTCATGGTCTATAGAATATAATGACATTGCTTCAATCATATTTTAGTTGTTGTGAGGTGGGAGTTTGGATTTTTATAGGTAAAAATACATAGATAAAATTCTAGTTTAATGTTTGTTTTGGGGTTTAAAGGGTTTTTTAAGTCAAGTTTTATAATCTAATAGATTTAAAAATCATGATAAATAGTGATTATTTATGTTTGTTTTGAAATTTAACATGGTATGCTTTAAATATATATTTCCTCCACCTCAATTATATAGAATTATTGTGTTTTTTTATAGATTTAAAAAAAGAAGAAGGTAAATTAGACAAGTGAAATTTCTATTATTGCCCTATTTAAAGTTGTTATAATTTCTAATATAATTAATGCATAAGATTCTATTAGTAAAATAATTAGAAAATGTTACTCAATCTAGAAACAAGCTTGAATATCTATAAAATAAATATATATAATTGAGACCGAGGGAGTATATTGGATAAGAATGTCTAAAATTATATGATGTAATGATATCATTTATGAGTGATTGTAAATATTAAATTATATAAACATATTTTTATCTAAACTAATAAAGTCAAAATTTTGGTTTAATTAGAATGTAAGAAAACTCAAATCTGGTTTCAACAATTCTAAATCAAGCAAGCATGAAGATTTAGTAACAGTAAATTAATGATATTATCTAAATCAACTTACAATTAATGACAGGTTGTAGCATTGAGTCTACGAAACGAGCTTCGTGGTCCAAACCAGAACCAGAACGCATGGTACAACTACATGCAGCAAGGCGCAACAACAATTCACCAAGCTAATCCAAATGTCCTAACAATTATTTCAGGATTAAATTACGATCTCACCTTAGGGTTCCTAAAAACAGCCCCACTAAATTTAAATTTCAAGAATAAAATAGTCTACGAGATCCATCGATATGCATTCAGTGGTGGGAGTTGGTTTGCGTTGAACCAACAATCTAACGATGCATGTGGAAAATTCACCCAACAGTTTTACCGAGACGCAGGATTTTTAACCGAGGGTGCAAACGCCGCTCCGTTATTTGTCTCTGAATTTGGGGTTAATCAAGCGCAATTGGGCCGGCCCGATAGCGCCTTCTTGGACTGCATTTTGGGCTATTTGGGGAATACGGATTTGGACTGGAGTTTGTGGGCCATACAAGGGAGTTATTATATTAGAAGTGGGACCCGTGGTTTTGACGAGACGTTTGGGATGCTGGACTCGAGCTGGACCTCCATTAGAAATCCGGATATCTATCGTAAACTTAGGCGGATTATGAAAAAAAAATATGGCCTGAATGATAATAATAATCAAACTAGTATCTAAATTCGTGCGATGCATAATTGTAATTTTACAATGAATTGATATTGAGGCTATAATTTCACAATGAATTGATATTGAGTCTTTATAAGTATTCGTATTAAAATATTTTTTCCATTATTAAGAGACATTATTATTATTTATGTTAACACTGATTCAAAAATCGTTGCAAATAGCGATGGTTTTTTTTTGATTTTTCAGAATATTCAAACGACCAAAAATTCAACAATTTTTTGACGGTTATGCAAACTGTCGAGAATAATGACGGTTTTAGCGACGTTTTGGACTAACCCTTTAGCGACGGTTTTTGCGACGGATTTAGCTACGGATATAGCGACAATTTTTTTTTTTTAATTTTTTTTTAAATTTTTTAAATTTTTTAATATTAATTATGTATTTATATTTTTAATGTTTATATTATACTAGGTTTTTTAATTATTGTTAATGCATATTACCGTATATTTAATTTATAGCCACTTGTAGAAGAGTTCCACCTAATCGTAGTCAGATATATTTCGAGGAGTTTACGGTATAAAATTTAATTTATAGTATATTTAAATATATATATTGACTAAAAGTAGTACTTGTTTAAATAGAAAAATAATTCTTGTTTAAAGTAAAAGTATTACTTGTTAAATGAAAAATATTACTTGTTTAAGTAGAAAAGTAGTACTCTCTCCGTCCACCAAAGCTGTGCTCATTTCGTTTTGACATGTTGTAGGGAAAGGTAAATTAAGTACGTTTATGGACACAATTTTCTTTATCTTCGTCTATGTTTTAAAACCCGAAACTGGAAGTTGAGCCGGACTACCCCCAAAAAAGGCTGGACCGGGGTCGGACAATTTTTTTAAATTTTATATTTAGTATGCATTTTTTTAAAAATTATTTTTTAAATTGGTTTTTTTTTTTAAATTTTAACGAAATTATTTTAAATTGTAATAGAAATGAATTATAGTATTTACGCGTATAAGTGTGATTTTTTGAGAAATTATTTAACATAAATTTAATACTAGACATTAATTATTGTTAATGCATACTTTTTATATTCACCGCCTCTCCGCCACATTTTAAAGATTTTTTAGAAGCCCATCATCCGCTAGTCATTGGCGGAGACGGGCGTAGAGAGCTCATGGGAGATCGCACCGTAGAGAGAGAGGAGGGACGAAAAAATGGGCCGCAGAACAAGGGGAGGATACTATATTCGAGATATATCGGGATGAACTTATAAACACAAATTTAAATTAACAATTATTTCAATTTAAGTGTATTCAAATAATAATTAATCCAACAATATGCAAACAATAATTTAAAAAGATCCTTGCGGAAAACGTAAATAGTATTGAGAGTTTGAATGGACATGATCAAAAATACCAATTCCTTGTTTAAAGTCCTCGTTCAATAAAAGGTTCTCCAATGAACAATTTATAAAACAAAAAAAAATAAATAATTGTTGCTTGATTTTAATTTTTCCAACTCATGGAATTGTGTAGGGGATGAAAAATTCATCCCCTATTTATATAGAGGGGGTTGGACGAAAATTAGGCTCAAAATAGGGTTATGAAAGATCTTTTATTGATCTCCAAGAAATCTTGAATATATCCCATATATTCTTCTTTCCATGTGTATTTTTCCACAAAAATCTCACACCCCTTTTTATGCCTTATTTTCGAAAATAATAGGGAGATCCTTAAGATTGGATCTTTCTTGAATTTATGAGATATCTTTTTCCATAAAATATTTTCAAGAAAATCAAGAAAATCTTTCTTCCCTTTTATTTCTCTATGATTTTTGAAAATTACCCATTAAAGAGGCCAAGTGAGAGATTTCTTGAATTTATGGGATAATCTTGTATTGCAAGAATACTTATCTCCTTTCCATAAAATCTTTTCAAGAAAATCATTCTCCCTCTTTTCTTTAATTAATTTCGAAAAATAAGGAAAAATAATGCAATAAATATTTAATTTATTTTAAGCACCTTTTATTAATGGACTTTAATTGGGCTACTTGAGGGGCCTTTAGGAGAATTAAGATGGACCTTCCAATGAGCTTCTGAATTTCAATATTGAGTCACAATATAATTAAGCCCATTAATATTAATTAATCCAACTATATAATTAATATTGCACTATCCATCTCAACCCATATTACGGTAATATGACTCCCGGTTATTATTTCCCGTGTTTAAGATTATTTAGTCCATTAATTAATTAGACCCTTTGAAAAGCTTTATATTAATTAATATATTTATCCTTGGATAAGGAAATTCAACTTTATTATCCATCTAGGAAAATTAATTCCCTTTTGCAAGATTTGGTATGATAAAGGTTAAGAACCCACCAAGGGGGACCAATCATGCAAAACATTGAAATTACGATTCTCAGTATTAATTCAAGAATCGGTCATGTAATTAGTATTATTGTCCAAGATATAGGTGTGAAGTCATAATGATTCTCATCCCATTTTATTTATTAAGTGACAGAGACGAGGTCTAACTCTTCATCCCATAAGTCGGTCGCGAATGAGTTTATCCTTTTGAGGTTCGCTTCAATGCATCAAATGCACTAGTGTAATCACTTGGTCAAGACAACAATCGAGCCTTACACACCAACTTCTACTAATAGATCATTCGGATCTATCTAAGTTGTGAAAGGCACACTTGTTTACAAGGGTGCATTAGCGTGATCTTACGTGATCGGTATCACCACGTTAACTCAAAATGTAACATGTTCTATGAGCGGTTTGTAATAAATATATATAACATTCAATCATATTTAAAGCAACGTGGTAAATAATTTATTTAAGTAATTAAAATTTTAATACATAGGTTATACAAAGTAAAAAGCATACTTTCAATGTATAACCCCAACAATCTCCCACTTATACTCAAAGTCGCTTTTTAAGTATACCACAACATATCTAATGTATTATACGGTGACATCTAATGTCACCCTTTGTTGGGAAATTTATAGTTTTGATAAAAGTTCAAAACACATGTAATAGGACCCGGTCGGACATGTTAAATCGATGTTTTATATTACCGTTTATAGAATACCGATTGATAATTCTTGTGATAGAACAACCGATGTAATAGATAGGTCACATATTGAGGGGAACCTCAATATGTATAAGTCGATCTGAAAATCCAAAGAAAAGGTGATATCCCGGAAGTTTTAATGCTAGAGAAGAACAGAAGATCGATCGACCGATCTAGTCGATATCTCAAATCAAGTCATAAAGTTCAAACTCGTAATGCTTGAAGATCGATGACTTCGTAAGATGAAGACCTACATCGCCCAAGTCCGCTAGTTGAAGCTAAGTCAACCGGGCACCGGAAGACTCCCATCAGTAGATCGGACCGATCGGTCATTTCACTAGGTGAAAATCGATGTTTCACCTAATCATAAGTCTATGATTTGAACAAGAAGAATGTCAACCTTAGTTGGAAGAACAAACACCTAAAAAATACTATGATCGAGCCATAATTAAGGGATTTGATCTTCTCTCTAACGGCTATAAAATACAAGTTCACGCTTTTCGCCATGCCAATTCCTCAAGACGCCACATCAATCCCGCAAACCTACCTAATATAGCCGAAATTCAAATTGCTCTCCTCCAACTCTTTTGATTTCAAGGTTTATAAATATGGGATCACACTTGAGTGAAATAATTAAAATTGAACAATCAAGAAGCTCAAGCAATTATCGATTTCCGCACGAAGAACACGAATCAAGAAGATTATTTTATTAAGTGTTCATCCCATAAGTTCTTAGCATAGAAATCTTTTCATCTACCGACAGCTACCTTAAACACTAGAAAAGATTTCATAGTTGGAACCAAAACAATCTTATCCAAACCCAAGTTAGGTTAAGTTGTTTAGCAAGATTTCAATCAGGGTTTCTAGTTCGAGATGTTGAGTGAGAACTCCTTAAATATCTGCCGATTAATCTTTGTGTTGAACTAACACATAAAACTAAGTTCAGTTGGTTAAGTTGGTGCCCCTTGTGATAGGGAAGAGTGGGACAACCGGTTTGTCAGAACCACTATAAATCTTGTGTGCCTTTACCGCTTTTGATTAACTGCTCACAATTGCACACAACCTTTAAAGCGCATACATATTCTAAGTTGAGATCATACTAGCACCAAATACGACCGATCAAGCTTCGACACTTCACCAACCGGTTAAAACACTAACTTTAATAATTATAAAAACCGGTTTTTCCTTCCGAGACACATCGCTTAAACCGATAATGAATCAAGGTTCTCCAATGACTCGACAATTTTTAAAACAAAAGTTTATTCAAAAATAAATAAAATCGAGCTGTTGGTTCTACCACATCAACGATGTATCATCGGAATTTCTAATTTTTCCAACAAAGATGGATGGTATCATGATCAAGTTCTCAATCGGGATGCCATATATATGTCCAACCAAAGGTTCGATCAATCAAATGATGGAAGTCATCGAAAAGGACCCATCATCATATATTACGACAACCAAATAGGTTGGAGAGATCCAGTCTTTTGCCAAAAGTCTTGTGCAAAAAAGCCGGCCTTGATGGATGCAGAGGAAAGGAAATCGCAACTCTAGATACTATCGCAAGGCATATTATCATGAAAACAATGGATAAGGTCACCAAGGAAAGATTAAGTATCTCAAATCTCAAAAATTGAGGAAATTTGTTGAACGGTAAAGTTCGAAAAATTGAAGATGTCGCTTTAATTAAACCATTATGGAAGGATTACTATGTCAATAAACAAGCCGAGAACTTGGTCTTTAAAGATATCAACTACAAAATTTTAAGGTCTCTCACCAAGAAATGGGACAGAAGGTCACGGTAATCAAGGATTGCCAAGAAAAGCTTGTTCTTGAGCCTTAAAGCTCAATCCCCTATTTGAGGTGCCCATTTGAAGCCTCAACTTCCAAAATTATTTTAAGGCAAAAAGATTGAAGACCAATGAGCCCATTGGAAACATCATAAGTCAGAAAGCAGATCGCTCGCTTGCGTAGTAAACTAGAGAAATCAAATTTCTTGATTATGAAGATCTTTAAAGATTTCAACATAGCCGAGGAAGAGATAGGAGATTACAACAGATCTCCAGAAAGAACCAGATCCGATGATCGAGAGATCACAGAGATGAAAGGAAAAAATAATTTTCAAAGAAAATCAGACTACTATCGAAGGAAAATCACCGATAGATTTGATTCACCGAAGAAAAAATTTTTTTGTATTTTTCTGGACGCCAAGAGAAAGGGAAGAAAAGAGGAACAAAAAGAGAGCAACCCAGACAGGACAAAAAAATCTACCCAGAATTCGAAAGATTCCGCCTCCGAGGCCTTGGATGATGATGAGATTTAACCTCCAAAATTTATGGGATAATCTACTTTGAGCAATCTTGAGGATCTCCAATGCAAGAGACACTTATGCTATAATTAAATAATCTTTGCTAAAGAGAATGATTATCTAAATTTTTTCCAGGAATTTTTGAAAGTTAAAGCTTTCGAAATGACAAAAGATCAAAGATCAATTGGCAATTAACAAACATCAAATCGATGACTTTAAAAATGAAAAGCAAAATTTTTAAAAAATGAAATTTCTGAGGATAATCTGCATCAAGAAAATAGAGGTTTTACAAAATCATTAAAACCGTTCAAGACATGAACACCTATTTTTTAACAAGAAGGACTTGGGTATGAGAACCCTTCCACATCCTCAAAAGCCCCTACCGATTCATCTAAAAATTAATGGACAAGTTTACAAAGATACACCAAAAGCCAAACATGTATCTAATGGGTAAAGGCGGTGCCTAACTAGAAGGGGTAAATTTCAAGAAGAAGAATTTAAGAAAGACCTCAACTCGATCAATTCGAATCGAGAAAGACAACACGAAAAAAGGAAGTCAATCGAGACCCAATCAAGGTCATTAATAAGCATGCTTTCGTAAAGCCAAAAAACCACCTATGCCGAAAAAAAGATATGAATCTTTTGAATCTATTATAATTAATAAAAATAATTGGATGAAAAGAAGACAAACAAAAAGATAAATCCAATAAGTCACCCAAGGTTTTAATAATCATACTAATCGAAAAAGCATATAAAGAGATTTTAGACAAATCGGCATTTTTCGATCTTTTCTGTTTGTATGGATCCCCAAAAACTAATCCTAACCCTCGAGGACCCAATCCAAAAAGGGTACCAAAACTTTGGGCTGCAGGAATTGGGTCCCGCCAACAAAGGAGGTGTGCAAGCAACTATCTGGTACATCGATAGTGGATGCTCAAGGCATTATGATTTATCTTTAAGTGTACTTTTCGGTGATGATAACTTTGGTTATACCAAAGGATTTAACATAGAGAATGATGATGTACAAAGTAATCGAGTCTTATGTCGAAGGTCCAAGCACAATTTTCGGTTTAATGCGAAACGGATTCGGTGTTGAGTTCTCGATCGACCAATGCACTATCAAGAATCGAAGTCACTCAACAGATTTTGCTAATCGGTTTTATTAAGCTAGAGGCCGACAAACATCATAAAATGCTCAAGAGGAAATACCGATTGTTGTTTGATATTTTGTCAAAAACAATTATGGGTATTTAATGCTCTTACATTAATTCCAATAATTGATGAAGCCTTTTAAAGCCCATTCTACTCCAAGAACATGATAAATTTGGAGTTTAGTGGAAGGTCTATCGAAGAATCCAAGAATCTCAACAAGGTCAAGAAGGTTATCCTACAAGACAAAATGCCAAATGCCGAGATGGAAACAGAATGGATCAGCTTTCAAGGCATTCCTCTCCACCACTTTAGCCATATTTGGGCCACCAGACGATGATATGCGCCAACTCCCCCAAAGACTAAGAAGGGAAAATTCCAGAAGAAAAAGAAAACGTGAAGGTCCGGGAAAAGAGGTCAAGAAGCCGGAAGCAAGCCTCCATGACTTAGAAGATGAGTCGATGAAGAAAGATTCTGTTGCACCACAAAAATCGGTGAAAAATCGACAGTAAAGCTTTAAGCCGAGAGCTCGATCATTCTCGGAAGAAGACGAGATTTAACGATCTCCTTGAAGGTGATTCACCACCAATGATTTTTTCGTAAACTACATATAACACGAAATCGTCATAACTCGAACAAAGAAATTCGCGAACTAGAAACCCACTGCTTGTGAACCAAAGAATAATTAGTTCAAGCACCACAGAACCCTCCACATCTCATCAATCGGAATCGATACAATTTCGAGTCTAGATCATCAAAGACCATCACAGGAAAATAGTCGTAATGCAAATCGAACGAGAAATTGATGAGATGTATCCGTACCCGTCACCCATCCGCTATTAGAGAGAAAGTTATGGAGATCCTCACCGAGAGATCTCATTAAAAAAGCTTCTCGATTTTATAATGATTATTGAGCAAAATGTCTGGATGAAATAGATTTTGATTTCGATATGAGGAAATCGCTAAAATAGGATCACCAAATGAAGCTGATAACTATTGAATCTATCAAAGCTCGATCCATGAAAGGGGGTTGTGAATTAACAGGAGATATTAAAAGATGCTACAATTAACGATACAAGAGTCTATGATAGTGGAACTGGTCTTTGCAGTTCATGACCAACCCGAGATCGATCAAGTGGACGCAAAACATTCCAACATCACATATAATCCGATCAATTTAAGAAATCGATCTTGTCTCAAAGATCTCCGAAAGAAGAAGTTGAGGAGTGATAGCCGATCGAGGAAGATTGGCCTCAAAGAAATAACAGATCAAAGGGAATTGGCTATTTCCCGCAAGTTTATCAAAGATCGGCTCTATTTTGTGACCACCGTGGTGTCGGCCGAACTCATAAAATCCGTTGATGACAATTTATCTGGTGGATCAACAACAGTTTTTTTTCGATGCTCTTTGAAAAAGCTCAATCGACGTAAGAGAAACTTGACAAACTGATTTTTACACTCTCTCCCGCCATGGAATTGCCAAGATCGAAGCCGATCTCAAGGTCGAACATCTAACTTCTCAAGTTCCGTTTGTTTATTTGTAATGATCTCAACAGGGCAATATCGGTCGGGTTTTGGATTAGATCTTTTGATCAAACCAAAAAGGTGGAAGGAAGTGAGAAACCAACCCGATATGATCGTTTAAGACCTAATTCATCCCTATGGACAAAAGACTAGACCATCTGGATCTCTTTATAACGGCCTCCAAAAGATGGAAAAGTCAAAGGCAAGAAAATCAGTCTTTGGGACATCACAAAAGGTAACAATGGTCTTGAAATCACAAATACCCACTCAGACCTGAACAATGCAGACCACTTTAAAACAAACCACTCGTGGACTAAAAATAGTCACAAGAAGCACAACTATAGCCGATATGAATCGGGCCGACAGCCCAAAGACAAATTGTTGTCAAGAGGAAAAAAAAAAAAAGAAGAAAAAGGGCGTAAAAATTGACAGAGGCGTAAAATCAAGAAAAAGTTACGGAACCTAATTTGCCAAAGAGTTGATGAGATCATTCAAAAACCGCCGCACATGCTTAAGAGGTTTGAGGAATGGAACAAGATCGAAGTGAATATCGGATGCTTTTTGTCCTTAATCTTGTTCCATGAGAAGAATCTCCGGATGATGAATTCCTTAATCTGGTTAGAAAATAAATATCCGTATTTTACAAGTATCCGGAAAATGAGGCCAAACTTATCAATGTAAAAAATATCTCGCCAAGAGTATGATCCGTTGGATTACTCGAAGAAGGCGGATGACTCAAATCGGCATTTGAGATTCTACTTTGACATCCTAGTAAAACGCATATAATCGATCCTCGCCGGACCAATGATGTCAAATGGAAACTATATCGGATCTTCAATGTACCTCAAGATCAAAGAGAGATGAAGGATACAAGCCTAAAGAGTGAAGAATCGGAAGACTTCTCGGGATCACCGTGATCTCCATCACCACGTTAACTACGGGTGTAACATGTTTCTATGAACGGTTTGTAATAAATATATATAACATTCAATCATATTTAAAGCAATAAATGGTAAATAATTTATTTAAGTAATTAAGTGTTTAATACATGGGTTATACAAAGTAAAAGCATACTTTCACGTATAACCCCAACAATCTTCCACTTATACTCAAAGTCCGCTTTTAAGTATACCACAACATATCTATCTAATATTATACGGTGACATCTAATGTCACCTATCATTGGGAAATTTATAGTTTTGATAAAAGTTCCGTAAAACACATGTAATAGGACCAATGTACATGTTAATGACCGATGTTTATATGGGCTTATAGATTGATAATTATCAGATAGAACAAACCGATGTAATAGATAGGTCACATATTGAGGGGGAACCTCAATATGTATAAATCGATTCCAAAAATCCAAAGAAAAATTGATATCCGATGTGCCGTATCGCTAGAGAAGAATGTAAGATCGACGATCCGATCTAGTCGATATCTCAAATGGAAGTCATAAAGCTCAAACTCGTAATGCTTGAAGATCGATCTTCGGGAAGATCGCACAGAACACCTACATCGCCCAAGTCTCTAGTTGAAGCTAAGTCAACCGCACTAAGACTCCATTAGATCGATTTTCGACGACAAAGTCACCACCGTGAAAATCGATGTTTCATAATCATCCTATGATTTGAACAAGAAGAATGTCAACCTTAGTTGGAAGCCTGAAAAATGCTCATAATCAATAAGAACAAGACACGACCTCTAATATACAAGTTCATCTGCCACTTTATCCTCAAGCACGCCACATCAATTTCAAGAAACTATTTAATATAATGAAATTCAAATTGCTCTCCAACGGCTCTTTTGATTTCAAGGTTGGGATCACACTTCAGAGTGAAATACTAAACACCGAACAATGAAGCTCAATTATCGTCCAAGAACACGATCAAGAAGATTATTTTATTAAGTGTTCATCCCATAAGTTCTTAGCATAGAAATCTTTTTCATCTTGATAGGGCTACCTTAAACACTAGAAAAGATTTCATAGTTGGAACCAAAACAATCTTATCCAAACCCAAGTTAGGTTAAGTTGTTTAGCAAGATTTTAGACCAGGGTTTCTAGTTCCGATTTTGGGATGAGAACTCCTTAAATATTTCATATGTGTTGAACTAACACATAAAACTAAGTTCAGTTGGTTAAGTTGGTGCCCTTTTAGGGAAGAGTGGAAGGACCGATTTGTCCAGAACCACTTATAAATCTCTCCATTTCACACAATTGCACACAACCTTTAAAGCGATACATATTCTAAGTTTTCTTCGACACTTGTTCAACCGGTTAAAACACTAACTTTGGAATATTTATGTTTTTACGGGTAAAATTTTCGATAATCGAATAATCTGCCAAAGCGATTAGTAAGTTGGTTATCACCAAACCGATTCACTTCGACTTCAAAGCTAATCGCCCTCACACCCTTTAAGTCTATTCACCCTCCCCCTTTAGACTTCGTATTTCGGGATAACACCTACATCAACCTAATAACATTTCTCCCACTTATACTCAAAGCATTGACAACGCTCTTGACACCCATTCCTTCCACACATTTCGAGGCGCATCCTTTGTGAATGGATCCAGGTTGTCTTCGACACGATCTTTGCCACTCTATATATCTCTCTCTTAACGGATAAGATGGTATTTCCTTTCAATGTGTTTGATGGCCTTGTGGGCCTTTGCCTTGAATTTCATTTGCCGCTATCACGTTAAAAAAAATCCTTTGGGAACAACATCCTAAGAAGTTCTTGAGCCACATTTTCTTTTCACTGGCTTCACAAGCACATACATAAATCTTCCATGGTAGAATCGGCGATGCATTTTCGCTTAACGCTTCTCCATGTTATCTTTCGAGGTAGATTTTCTAGAATCTAGGTCCCGATTGGAAACCGAGTCAAGTGTATCCCATCGAAGTAAACCATGTTGACCGATAAACCAAAGATTTCGTCCTTTGTTCTTTTCAGATACGTTAGAATGGTTTTAACAGGAGTCCAGTGTTGATTTCCAAGTTTACTTTGATATCTTGTTACCATGCCTACGGCGTAGCAGATATCCAGTCTTGTGCATAACATTGCATACATGAGGCTTCCTACTGCCGAAGCATAAGAAATGTCTCTCATGTCATCTATCTCCTTTTGTGTCTTAGGGCACATTTCTTTGGATAGATTGATTTCATGTCTGAAAGGTACAAAACCCTTCTGGGAATCTTGCATGCTGAATCACTTCAAAACGGTATCTATGTATGAAGCTTGCGATAAGCCTATCATTCTTTTCTTACGATCTCGAGTGATCTTGATCCCAAGAATATGATCGGCTTCCCCCAAGTCCTTCATATCAAACTATTTTGAAAGCCATACCCTTAAGTCTGACAAAACCTTTACATCATTTCCGATGAGCAGAATATCGTCTACGTATAGTACTATGAATACCAAGGCAGTTCCATCACACTTCTTATACACACAACTCTCGAAATCATTTTGATCAAACCCATAAGATTTGATTACCTGATAAAAACATTGGTTCCAAGCCCGAGATGCTTGCTTCAGTCAATAAATGAACTTCTTTAGCTTGCAAACAAGGTTTTGTTGGCCTTTCGCGATAAAACCTTCGGGCTGTTGCATATAGATTTCCTCTTCAAGACTCCCATTATGGAAAGTTATCTTGACATCCACACAACTATTGCCAAGAGAATACAGATGGACTTAAGCATGGCTACAAACGAAAAGGTTTCTTCATAATCGATACCCTCCTTTTGAGTGTATCCCTTTGCCACAAGCCTAGCTTTGAAGGTTTCCACCTTCCCGTCCGGTCCTCTTTTTCTCTTGTAGACCCACTTGCATCCAATGTGTTTTACCCCACTGGATGGTTCAACTAGTTCCCACACTTGATTATGATCCATTGAGTCCATCTCGACTTCCATCCCAGTTTGCCAGGATTCTGAATCCTTATCTTGGACCACCTCTTTGTAGGACCAGGGGTCTGATTCACTATCCCCGGGGATCAAATCCGAAGATTCTCCTATCCCCATGAATCTCTCAGGTTGTCGGACAACCTTCCCACTATGATGAGGTTCCGGTTGTGTCGGTGTGAAAATTGGTATATCAACTTGTACAGTTGGTATAGGAGTCTTCCCTCTTAATCCATTTAAGGTAATCTCACTTTTGGGCTTTCGATTGTTCATAAAGTCTTCTTCCAAAAATCTAAAGTGCGTACTGATTACCACCTTTTGATCTTCGGGACCATAGAACATACACCACTTCAATCCTATGGGATATCCTATACATAGCCTTAGCTCCGAACGTGCGTCCAACTTACCAGCTTTCTTGTCTAGCACGTATGCCGGACACCCCCAGATCCTTAGATGTCTCAGACTGGGCTTGCGCCCAGTCCACAACTCTCTGGGGGGTTTTGGGAACCGATTTGGATGACACTAAGTTCAGAACATAAGCCGTTGTTTCAGAGGTTGAATAAATTCAAGTGTTAAAAGTGGGAATCTTTGATCTAGTTTTAATGTGGGCTTCACCACTAAGGTTTTTGTGTTCTTAATGAGTTCCCCGCGTAGTGAATTGCATAAACTTCGTCATGGTATATAATATTAATATGTAATAAATTATTTTTTAGCGTGAATTATAAATTAGACGTGACCCCAAAATGACTTGGGTAGATCTGAATAACTCATCATGGATCTGACCATTTCTAAGAGTGTTCCGTTTCTTCGTTCTGCAACCCCATTTTGTTGAGGCGTTCCGGGTGCAGTCAACTGGGAAACAATACCCTCACCTGACAGGTAGTTAAAAAACTCATGGCTGAGGTATTCGCCTCCACGATCAGATCGTAGAAACTTGATACTCTTTTTCCTATGATTCTCCACTTCGGCTTTGAACTCTTTGAATTTATCAAAGGTTTCCAATTTATGTTTCATGAGTAAAATGTACCCGAACCTTGAGTAATCATCAATGAAAGTCACGAAATACTCATAGCCACTTCTAAATTTTGTTGACATTGAACCACACACGTCAGTGTGAACGATTTGCACACTTCTGTGGCTCTAGTCCCCTTGGCTCTAAATGCCCTCTTGGTCATTTTACCCTCTAATCATGATTCGCAGGTTGAAAGTGGTTCAAGCTGTAGGTCCTCCAGCGAACCATCTTTCACCAACCTTTGGATCCTATTTAGATAAATATGACCTAATCTGAGATGCCAAAAAAGTATCTCGTTCACATTTTCTGAACATTTTTTCTTGTTGTTCGAAACAATCGATGTGTTAAAAGATGCATTTTGTGAGTGGTGTGCACAGTTAATAGTATAGAAATTGTTCATCAATGTTCCATAATAGATACACTCATCATTTCAAAAAACGATGACATTCTTATTAAAAGAAACTAAGTATCCATCAATAGAATTTTAGAAACTGAAAGTGAATTCTTTCTAAAACTGGGAACATAAAAACTGTTGGGGTTATATTGAAAAGTATGCTTTTACTTTGTATAACCAAACTGAATTTCTGTCTTATTTTCCGAAATAAATTATTTATCACTGTTGCTTTAAATATGATTGAATGTTACATATATTTACTGCATAACTGTTCAATAAATAGTACGTGTTACATTGTAGTTAATTTAGTGATACCAGATCATAGAAAATTAAATTAACAGTCCCTTGTAACCAAAAGTACAGAATTCACAACCCAGATGGAAATGAACAATCCATAGTGAAAGGTTGAAGTGTAATGCTCAGATTGACTTGTCTTGACCAAGAGATTGCACTAGTGCATTATGATGCACTGAATAGGACCTACAGGAGGATAAATTCTTCAGTACTGAATATAGAAGAATTAGACCTCAATGGTTCGTTATTTCTTAATCCTGGTCCCTTAAATAGGATCATGTGGAATTAATAATTATTTCTTTGACTTATGATGGGTAGAGAATCAATGTGACTCAATACTTTATATTTTGGGCAATATTATTAGTTACATGACGATTGCTAAGATTTAATACGGAGAATCGTGTGCAAGTACGTCTTGCTTGATTTATCCCCTTGGGAGGCTCAGAAGTTTTATCATACTAAATCTTGCAAGTGGAATTAGTTTCCGGTATGGATAGTAATGTTGAGTCGTTCCTGAACCAAGAAAAAAGATATTAATTAATGTGTAGCTATTTCAGTGGCTTAAATTAATTAATGGACTGGATAATCTTAAACACGGAAAATAATAACCGGGAGCCATATTAACAGTAATATGGGTTAAGATGGACAGTGCAATATTAATTATATAGTGAGATTAATTAATATTTATGAGCTTGAATAATATTGTGGCTCAATATTGATAATTCAAGGTCCATTGGAAGGTCCAATCTTAATTCTCCTAAAGACCCCTCAAGTAGCCCAAAGATAAAGTCCAATAACTGAAAAAAGGTGTTTAAAATAAAATAAATTATTGTTACCTAATTTTCCTATAAAATTCAAAATAAATAAATAAAAGAGGGAGAAAGGTTTTCTTTGAATTTTGTTATGGAATGAAGATAAGTATTCTTGGAATACAAGATTATCTCATTAAATTCAAGAAATCTCCCACTTGGTTATTTATTGAGAGATTTTAAAAATTTTTGATAAAATAAGGAAAGGAAAGATTTTCTTGATTTTCTTGAAAAGATATTATGGAAGATATGTAATCTTGGAATACAAGAATATCTCATAAATTCAAGAAGATCCAAATCTTGGATTCATATTCCTTATTATTTTCAAAAATCACCATAAAGATAAGGAGGTGAGATTTTGTGGAATATTTAATTATGGAGTAAAGAATATATGAGATATATTCAAGATTTCTTGGAGACCAAGAAAATTTTTTTCCCATCTTATTCCTACACAAAAAATCGGCCAACCCCCTTAGTATAAATAGGGGATGAATTTTTCATCCCCAAAGCAATTCCATGTGTTGGAAAAATTAGAAATCCACAAAGGTGGTGCAACATAATTTTATTTTTCCTTTTGTTAATTGTTCACGAGCATCCTTCCACCGGATTGTTGAGCAAGGACGAGGGAATACTTGAGAAGACTTTTTGGGTTTGTTCGTGTGAACGGGATATCTATCTTCTCAATGGTTGTCACTCCAAGATGTTAGTTCACGTAAACTCCTAGCAATTCCGCATGCATAGGATTTATGTGACTTGTTTATATGCATGATTTGTTGTTAAATTATTATTTGAATTAATATAGGATTAATTTATGCTAGTAATAATTGTTAGAATTAAATTTGTATTTAAATATTCACTCCGAATAGATCCATGCAATTTAATCCCCAACAAAAACTTCTCTTTAAAACTAAAATTCTATCACTAAAAGATAGGTGCACTTCTCCCACTGCTTTAACCACCACTCATGCAACACTGCAATAACTGCTACTTTACATAACATTGCAGTAACGCTACTGTGGAATTACAATACCCGCTACCTTCGTAGCATTGCAATAGCTGTTACTTACGTAACTTTGTCCATGATGATGAGGATCTCACTCTTACTAAGTTGTCGGGTCAGCTGGAACCCCGTAACGTGAAACATACACGGTCAGCGGATCCCGTATCAACTACCCACGAATGGGAAGCATACTTCGCTAAACAAGTTTCAACAACTAGTGCATGAGAATTACCTTTCTTTTCGGCCCTCTTGGGTTCGGAACATGCAGACCTCCAGTGTCCTTTCCCACCGCAGTTGAAGCACTTCCCCCTTAGGATCCTTCTTGACATCACCAGCATCCTTCATCTTATTCTTGCCCTTGGCAACACTTGAGTTTGATTGCTTGTGGCTTTTGGCCCTCTTCTTCTTCTTACCTTCCTTTGGCCTAGAAGATGAGGATGGACCACTTGCCGTCAAGGCTTGAGTTTGGTGTGTCAAGGATCCACTTGTGCTTTTGTGCAGTTAGGACAATTATAAGTTTTCGTTTTCAATCAACATAGTTTCCTATACAATTCTATTGACTTTAAGTATATTAACAGTGGATTAAAATGTTGCGACACGCTGAACTAAAATAAATAACAATTGTGCAAGCACAATATTACCACATAATTTTGATCACATTATTCATATCAAAATCTCAAAATAATATAAATATGAATCAGCCGACATCTCAAAATAGTTTAAATATGTCACGTGGGGAGAACTGTCTATTTAAACACATTTAAGCAGGTTACAAACAAGAACAGTTACAAACCTTTAATTCAAAATTAATAGTCAGCTCCCACTTGAACAATATAAAATTGACAGGGACTTCGGGGAAGTATATGCATATCAATTTTATACCTAAGTAATAACCATGATTAAATACAGAATTATTACTTTATTTTTAACGAGCCTCGAGGGGAGGGTCATTCCGCCACTAATGATAATTCACAATCATCCTTTTGGGAATTTATTCATGTGGAATCTATTTTTTGGCCGTTCCGAAGGGGGAATTTCTCCAAAAGAATTCACAAATAAATAAATCATGGAGGTCAAATTTGACGTGATTTTATTATTCGGAAAAAAATTTGTCAATAAAATATACTTAGTAATTTTTAAAAGTGAGATTTTCTTTTTGACAATTCAAAATCATGCAAACACATTTAACAGATAAAATTGCATGAATTTTAAACAAGCATCAAGATAAAAAATAAATCAAGTTGGACACATATATCCAACTGTCATGGTTTAAATTCCAAGTCTCGATCTTGTGAAATCGTCTCTTCATTGGCCTTCATCGTTCGTCCTTCGAAAAGCTCCCATTGAATCCACAACAATTCTTCAAAAAAGTTTTGTCCTCCATCTTGGGTTAGGATGGCATCCGGCAACGAGTAGCTCACGGCCAGGAACACGAGTTCGCGGCGCGCGCCAAAGCACACGCCTTGATCCGAAGTCGGCCATCCGCCTTTACCCATTGCCATAGGCATCAAAAAAGCATCGCCGGACGCATTCGTGCCCGGGGTCCTGCGCCCGTTTCCATCTGACCCGGCCCCAGACGCATTGCCCGCGCGCCGCAAGATGGCGTCTTCATTGGGGTTATACGTGAAAGTATGCTTTTACTTTGTATAACCTATGTATTAAACACTTATTTACTGAAATAAATTATTTATCATTGTTGCTTTAAATATGATTGAATGTTATATATATTTATTGCAAACCGTTCATATAACAACACATGTTACATTGTAGTTAACGTGGTGATACCAGATCACAGAAGATCACGTTAACAGTCCCTTGTTAACTAGCGCGTGTTTCACAACTTAGATAGACCCGAACAGTCTATTGGTAGAAGTTGATGTGTAAGACTCAGATTGACTTGTCTTGACCAAGAGATTACACTAGTGCATTCGATGCGCTGAAACGGACCTACAGAGAGGATAAACTCATTCGCACTGACTTATGGGATGAAGAGTTTGACCTCAGTGGTTGTTGATTTCTTAATCTCTGTCACTTAATAAGGACCGTGTGCGATTAGTAATTATTGCTTTAACTTATAAATGGGAAGAGAATCATTGAGACTTCGATACTCTACATCTTGGGCAATAATATTAATTGTACGACGGTTGCTAAATCAATACAGAGAATCGTGTGCTTGCAAAGTCTTGCGTGATTGGTCCCCTTGGTGGGCTCGGAACCTTTATTATACCAATTCTTGCAAGTGAAATTAATTTTCCGGTATGGATAATAAAGGTAAGATGTCCTTACTCCAAGGATCAAGATATTAATTAGTATAAAGCTTTTCAGTGGCTTAATTAATTAATGAACTAAATAATCTTAAACACGGAAAATAATAACCGAGAGCCATATTACCGTAATATGGGTAAAGATTGGATAGTGTAATATTAATTATATAGTGGTATTAATTAATATTAATGGGCTGAATTATATTGTGGCTCAATATTGGAATTCAGAAGTCCATTGGAAGGTCCATCTTAATTCTCCTAAAGGCCCCTCAAGTAGCCCAATTATAGTCCAATAAATAAAAGGTGCTTAAAATAAAATAAATGATTGTTGCCTAATATTTCATGTATTTTTCAAAAATTTTAAAGAAAAGAGGGAGAAGAAATTTTCTTGAAAAGATTTTATGGAAAGGATATAAGTATTCTTGGAATACAAGATTATCTCATAAATTCAAGAAATCTCCCACTTGGTATCTTTAATGGGATTTTTCGAAAATATTGTGTAAGAAAGGGAAGAAAAATTTTCTTGATTTTCTTGGAAATATTTTATGGAGAAAGATATGTATTCTTGGAATACAAGAATATTTCATAAATTCAAGAAAGATCCAATCTTGCAAATTTTCTTGAAATTTTTGAAAATTAGGAGTAAATAAGGGTGTGAGATTTTTGTGAAAAAATACACATGGAAAGAAGAATATATGGGATATATTCAAGATTTCTTGGAGATCAAGAAAAGATCTTTCCTAACCCTAATTTGACTCTAAATTTTCGACCACCCCCCTCTTATAAATAGGGGATAAATTTATTCATCTCACACCAATTCCATGTGTTGGAAATATTAGATATCCACAAAGGTGGTGCAACAATTTTATTTTTTCCTTTTTTTATAAATCGTTCATCGGAGAACCTCCCACCAGGTTGTTGAGCGAGGACTTGGGAATACTTGAGAAGGACTTTTGGTTGGTAGCCAGATACTTGATCCTGTCCATCTCAGATTATCTCTCCAACAGGTACGTTTACGTAAACTCCTAGAAATTCCGCATGCTAGGATCTTTTACGTGAATTTTATTTGCATGTCGTTGTTGGTGTAATTATTATTTGAATTCACTTAGGTAAATTCATGCTAGTAATAATTGTTAATTTAAATTTGTGTTTATGAGGTCATCCCGATAGATCCTGGCAAAATTTATCCCAACAACTGGTATCAGAGCCCTGGTTCGGGCTCTGATCTTTTAAACTGTAATTTAAATTGTTGATCATTAAAATTTGAAATTGGATATTAGAACTGTTAGATCTGTTTTGCAGGTATCCAATTGTCTTGGTATTTTAATGTGCTTATTTACATGCAAATAAATTATTGATTTTTAATTCGATTCGTTCGGATTCATTTTGCCTCTTGAGAAAATCCAAGAGTAGATTAATATTTGTTTGATTTGTTCAATGTAATAGACTAGTCTAGATCTAGGTTTATTTATTTTGTAAATAAATTATAACCGGATCGTGAACGAAGACGGAGACGGAGAATCAAAGATTTAATGTCCGAGTGTGCCGGGGCGTCGTGAGCCAAAAGGCGGAGCACGCTAAGCGGAACGGAACGCCTAGCGCAAGGGAAGACCACCCGGCGATCGCAGACGGGCATGGCGAAGCGCTTAGGGCGGATGGGGGCTGCCGGGAGGCACAAGATGGTTCGCAAGAAGGCGCGGCGCCCGGGTTGGGCCAGCTGGCGATGGGGCGTGGGACTCCGAACGCGGACGCGGGTTCGGGCGGCGATTCAAGCCAAGAAGGCCATGGGCGATGGGCGAGGCGAGATGGCGAAGCGGATTGAGGCGTCAGATAAAAGAAGCATCTGGACCGTGTTCGGTCGTGAGCTACTCGTTTCCGGACATCATCCTAACCCAAGATGGAGGACACTTGTTAAAGAATTGTTACGGATTCAGTGGGAGCCTTTCGAGACGAACGATGAAGGCAAAAGAAGAGACGATTTCTCAAGATCAAGATATGGAATTTAAACCATGACAGTTGGATATATGTGCCCAACTTGATTTATTTTATCTTGATGCTTGTTTTAAATTCGTGCTTTTTTATTTGTTAAATGTGTTTGCATGATTTAAAATTGTCTAAAGAAAATCTCACTTTTGAAAATTACTAAGTATGTTTTGATTAACAAATTTTATTCCGGATAATAAAATTACGTCAATATTGTGAATTCTTTTGGAGAAATTTCCCCAACAGAACAACCAAAAGATGGTTTTCACATGAATAAATTCCCAAAAGGATGATTGTGAATTATTATTAGTGGCGACGATGACCCTCCCAACGAGGCTCGTTCAAAGCGAAGTAATAATTCTGTATTTAATCATGGTTATTACTTAGGTATAAAATTGATATGCATATACTTCTCCGAAGTCCCTGTCAATTTTATATTGGTCAAGTGGGAGCCGACTATTAATTTTGAATTAAAGGTTTGTAACTGTTCCTGTTTGTAACCTGCTTAAATGTGTTTAAATAGACAGATCACCCAACGTGACCTATTTAAACTATTTTGAGATGTCGGCTGATGCATATTCATATTGTTTTGAGATTTTGATATGAATAGTGTGATCGAATTATGTGATAAATTTGTGCTTATACAAATTGTTATTTATTTCAGTTCAGCATGTCGCAACCTTTTAATCCACTGTTTGCTATACTTAAAGATCATAATTTATCTGGTGAGAATTATGTTGATTGGAAACGTAAACTGATGATTGTCCTAACCGCACAAAAGCACAAGTGGGTCCTTGATACTCCAAAACCTGATGAGCCAACTGGCGAGTCGAGTAAAGCGGAAAAGAAAAAATATGATGACTGGGAGCATTGTAATGACATGGCAAAGTGTACTATTCTGGCATATATATATCAGATGTGTTGCAACACCAACACCAAGAATTTACAACTGCTGCGGAAATCATGGAAAATCTTAAGAAGATGTTCCAACATCAGAACCGCATGGCTCGACAGATCACCTTGCGAGAGATGCTCTCATTGAAAATGGTGGAGGGCACACCCGTAAGGGATCATTTCCTCAAGATGATGGCTCATCTGAACAAACTTGAGGTTCTAGGTGCAGATTATGATCTGGAGACTCAGATAGACTTGGTGCTTCACTCTCTGCCTAAAAGTTTTGAACATTTTTAGCTGAACTATCAGATGAATAATCAGAAGTTCTCCCTTGCTGACTTGTTACAAGCTTTGGTCTCGACAGAGACGCTGATGGGACACCAGACTCAAGCTTTAGTGGCTAATGGACCATCTTCATCTTCTAGGCCAAGGGAGGGCAAGAAGAAGAAGAAGGTCAAAGGCCAAAAGCAGTCGAACTCAACTGTTGCCAAGGGCAAGAGCAAGATGAGGGATGCTGGGAGTATCAAGAAGGATCCAAAGGGGAAGTGCTTCAACTGCTGTGAAAAAGGACATTGGAGGTCTGCCTGTCCCAAACCTAAGAGGAATGGGAAGAAAGGTAATTCTCATGCACTAGTTGTTGAAACTTGCTTAGCGGCGTATGCTACCCACTCATGGGTAGTGGATACGGAATCCACTGATCATGTTTGTTTCACGTTACAGGGGTTCAAATTGACCCGGTAACTTAGTGGAAGTGAGATCCTCATCACACTGGGCGATGCTATGAGAGTAGCAGCTGAAGCAGTGGGAGACGTGCACCTGTCTTTTGAAGATAAGACTTTAGTTTTAAGAGATGTTCTTTACGTTCCTATTTTTCGCAAAAACCTTATTTAAGTTTCAAAACTATTTGTTGATGGATATTCTGTTCATTTTTCTAAACAAGTTACTGTTTTTCGTAACGATGTGTTTATCTGTCATGGAACGTTGCAGAACAATCTCTATACTATTAACTGTGCACACCACTCACAAAATGCATCTTTTAACACATCGGCTGTTTCAAGTAATAAGAGAAAACGTTCAGAAAAGGTGAACGAGACACTTCTTTGGCATCTAAGATTGGGTCATATTAATCTAAATAGGATCCAAAGGTTGGTGAAAGATGGTTCATTGTCGGACCTACAGATGGAACCATTTCCAACCTGCGAATCATGTTTGGAGGGTAAAATGACCAAGAGGGCATTTGGAGCCAAGGGGCATAGAGCCACAGAAGTGTTGCAAATCATTCACACTGACGTGTGTGGTCCAATGTCAACCAAAGCTAGAGGTGGCTATGAGTATTTCGTGACGTTCACTGATGATTACTCAAGGTTCGGATACATTTTCCTAATGAAACACAAATCGGAAACCTTTGATAAATTCAAAGAGTTCAAAGCCGAAGTGGAGAATCGTATGGAAAAGAGTATCAAGTTTCTACGATCTGATCGTGGAGGTGAATACCTCAGCGATGAGTTTTTGAACTACCTGTCAGACGAGGGCATTGTTTCCCAGTTGACTGCACCAGGAACCCCTCAACAAAACGGGGTTGCAGAACGAAGAAACATAACACTCTTAGAAATGGTCAGATCCATGATGAGTTATTCAGATATTCCCAAGTCGTTTTGGGGTTATGCCTTGGAAATAGTGTCTTATGTTCAGAACTTGGTGCCATCCAAATCGGTTCCCAAAACCCCTAAAGAGTTGTGGACTTGGCGTAAGCCCAGTCTGAGACATCTTAGAATTTGGGGGTATCCGACATATGTGCTAGACAAGGAAGCCGGTAAGTTGGATGCACGTTCAGAACTAAGGCTGTTTATAGGATATCCCATGGGAACGAAAGGGTGTATATTCTATGGTCCCGAAGATCAAAAGGTAGTAATAAGTACGCACTTTAGATTTTTGGAAGAAGACTTTATGAACAATAAAAAGCCCAAAAGTGAGATTACCTTAGACGAAGTAAGAGGGCAAACTCCTATACCAACTGTACAAGTTGATATACCAAGCGTCACACCGACACAACCGGAACCTCGTCGTAGTGGAAGGGTTGTTGACAACCTGAGAGATTCATGGGGATAGGAGAATCTTCGGATTTGGTCCTCGGGGATAATGAATCAGACCTCTGGTCCTACAAAAAGGCGGTCCAAGATAAGGATTCTGAATCCTGGCAAACTGCGATGGAAGCCGAGATGGGCTCAATGGATCATAATCAAGTGTGGGAGCTAGTGGAACCACCCAGTGGGGTAAAACCCATTGGATGCAAGTGGGTCTACAAGAGAAAAAGAGGACCGAATGGGAAGGTCGAGACCTTTTAAGCTAGGCTTGTGGCAAAGGGATACACTCAAAAGGAGGGTATCAATTATTAAGAAACCTTTTCGCCTGTAGCCATGCTTAAGTCCATCCGTATTCTCTTGGCAATAGCTGCACATCTAGATTTTGAGATCTGTCAAATAGATGTCAAGACAGCTTTCAATAACGGGAGACTTGATGAGAAAATCTATATGCAACAGCCCGAAGGTTTCATCGCGAAAGGCCAAGAACACCTTTGTTGGGAGATGAATTTAATAAAGATATGATTTTGATTAGATCTCAAAACCCCTGAGTATGACATGTTCAGAATAATCTTGATAGTTGAGTCAGGATTCAGTTTTAGAGTATTCAGGATGTTATCTACAAAATGTATAGTCAGCAGATATAGATCAGGTTAGGATCTGAAGATTCTGAAGAACTCAGTAAGTTTATGAAGAAACCGAAGTTTCAGTATGAAAATGAAGTTTCTGAAGTTTCAGTATGAAACGAAGAAACTGAAGTCTCGATGAAAAATCGAGATATCAAGACTCAAAGATGAAATCGAGATATCAAGACTTAGATGAAATCGAGATATCAAGACTCAAGATGAAAACTGAGATACTAAAGACTCAGTATGAAACTGAGGAACTAAAGACTCAAAGATGAAGACTCAAAGATATCGGCCAAGACACATCAGAAGACTCAAGAAGACGCCAAGACTCGAAGATTCAAGACTCGGAAGACTCAAGACTCGTAAGACTCAAGACAGAAGATGTAAGACCGAATGTTCCGAGGCACTGAACATATCTATCTGAAGGATGCAATACTGAGAAGATCGCGATTCCTTAGAAAAATAGATATTTGCCAAGACATTCAAATGCAGACAAAAGGAACTAAGACAAAGTGTTGTTAAGGTTATATCACTCAGAGATTGTAACCAAAAGAGCCGTTGAAGTTGTCTACCTTTAACTGGAGACAAAAGTCAAAAAGAGGAAGACAACAAAGGTACCATTCTCGATTAATCGACAAATGACAGTCATCGAAAAAATATGTCAAGTACTAAGTTCCAGACTGCAAAAAGTGAAGACCGGCTACATGAAAGGCTATTGCCTAAAACGTGTTAGGGAGTGTCAAACCCTAAATATAGCCATTTCTCACACACCATAAGAGGAAACTCACGAAGCTATCTCTCCAACGGATAGTTTTTCAAGAGTGACCTTGGTGTATGCCTATAAATACTTGTGACCTTCTACATTGAAAGGTTACGGGAAATTTGTAAGCAACTCAAGAGCTCAAACTTATTATTATTGCAAGTTGAAGCACTTAAAAAAAACTGAGAATTTCCCAAGTGCTTTAAATCGAAGAGAGCTCATTCCACTAAGCCTAGCTTGATAAGATATATCCAAAGCTTAGTCGAGATATCCTAGCCTTTGCATTGTTCTTTATTGTAAAGGATATCTCATCCTAGTTGGAAACCAACCAAGAAACCCCAAACCCTTTGTAAGGTAGTTTGAGTGTGATTGTTGGTGAGATTGGAGTTGTAAAGAGTGAGTAAACTCCATTGAGGTAGTCGTAAAGCTTTAGAGGAGAAGTGAGTAATCTATCTTGGATGACGTAAAGCTTGTGTGAGTTTTGGGTTAGTAAACTGAGGTAGTCATAAAGCTCAAAATTAGAAAGGTTAGTAAACTCTGAGAGGTAGTCGAAGACCTTAGGAAGTGATTAGTGAATTTCTCTAAAAAGATCGGGAGAGTGGACGTAGGAACTTGAGTCTACGAACCACTATAATTTCTTTGTGTTATTTGCTTTTCTTTTTGCTTGATTTATCCGTTGCATTACTTTGTCTTGAAAGCATATTTTCACCGATATTTGGGTTGGAATCAATCCACCGAAAGTTGCATATAAATTGAATCACGCCTAATCACTATTCCATTAAAGGAAGGTTTTCAAAGAAAAGCTTAAAAACGAGTATAAACTAAGGGCCAACCATTCCGCACATCCGAAAGTAGCTAGAACATATAGTTACCAAACCGAACTTACTCTTCCGAGGGTTGATAAGTTAGTTATATCGATCCAAACAACTCGGGATCTCTCAAAACTCGGGACTCGGTTGGGATTATCCGAGGTATCCGAAAGCATTTCGGGATCTTTGTCTCGAGATAGACTTTGACTCAGAGCGATTTGTGCTTCTCAGGACCAAATCATCAAGACAACCTGACCCAAGCTGACCTCAGGAAGAGAAGTTTTAAAAACACTGAACACGTGTATTCCCCCCCCATACACGTGTAAGACTTCTTTGCACCGGGACCAACAAGTGGTATTAGAGCAGTGGTTCAACTTGACCACCTGCTTTGTTGACCTAAATTTTATTTGCTAAAATACTTGTGGTCTATCTGAACTGATCTTATTTGCTAAATTCTTAAAAGACTCAGATAAAATGTCTTCTAAGAAACTTCCCATGTTCTCAGTGGAGAACTATGATTTATGGAGATTGAGAATGCAGGCACACCTGTATTCTAAACATGAACGAATGTGGAGAGTGGTCTCTGAAGGGCCATTCCAATTTACTGTGGTGAATCCCAGAGGAACAGAAAATGAGAGAAAGGTCCTAGAGCCAGAATTTCCTAAGTCTGATGACCAACTGACTCCTGAGGAGAGGAAGTTAGTCAATCTAGACTATATTGCTAAAGACACACTATACAGTATAATTGATGATGGTTTGATGGGAATGATCTCTCACTGTAATCTTCGCAAAATAAATTTGGGATACACTAGCTGTAATGTGCCAAGGCACAAATCATATCAAGGAAAACAAACTTTCAGTTGAAATTGGAAAGTTTGATAGTTTTGAAATGGATGAAGGTGAATCTATAGACAAATTGGAAGTCAGATTCACTAGCATTATGAATGATCTAAATGCACTTGGTAAGAAATATCCACAGAGAGAAGTTGCATTGAAAATTCTTAGAGGTCTTTCTAAGAAATGGGATATACATGCAGTGGTGATTGAAAACACCAAAAACATTAATTCAATGCCATATCAACAAGTCTTCTCCGAAATTTGAAGGCCTATGAGTTAAGAATTGATAAGAAATCTAAAAAGATCGACAAAGAAAGATGATTCATCATCTAGTAAGAATGTGGCTTTTAAAGGCCAAGGATAAAACCTCGTAAAACTAGAGAGTTCGAGAACTCCCTTGCTAAAAATCGGGATGAGCTTGAGGATAAGCTAAAGATCGATGGCAAGGAGGTTTGAAAGACTTAATAGTCGATATGGAAAATACAAAAACTATTACAGGAATCACAGGTACCAGAAGAAACCTGAGGACAAATCAATTGAGAAGAAGAAGGACCTGAAAGCTGAGGGATCTTCATCCAAAAGGAAGGACTCCAAGTCCAAAGAAGAAAGTGATCAGGATGATGATGCCAACATATGCTATAATTGCCAAAAGAAAGGTCACTTCCAAAGATGATTGTCAAGATCTGAGTGCTATGGAGAGAAGAGAAAGACAGGCAAAAAGAGACATGAAGTTCTCCAACAGAAAAGCCATGGTTGCAAGAAGAAGAACATTCGAGGAGGATCTAGCTCTTCAGATGAAATATTCTCAGACAGTGAAAGTGATGACATATGTCTGATGGCTATTGAGAAGGTAAACTCTTTTTTCTCTGTTGTTGCTCCTACACTAGCACAAGAGTTGTCAAGTTCAACTGTCAGAAATGATCATTTTGACTCGATGGATTCTTTTTGAGAGTCTAATGAAGGACTATCTTTTTTTACAAGAACGCTAAATGAAACTCAAGAGCGAGAATAAAGGAATCAAGGTGAAAATCTTAAGTGGAAAGACTCTAGCAAAACCGAAATCACTTCTCAATTAATGGGAGCTCTTGATGAACTGGATGTTTCGAAAGTACAACTCTCGAGAAAGAGAAGTTGATAGTGACCCTAATCGAAAAACTAGAGAAATCCCATGAAGAGATTCAAATTGATCGTAAACTAAGTTCAATGACCTCTCGAGAAGCATGAAACTCTATAGAAATGTGAGGATAGTGCACGAAGAAGCTAACTCTATTGAATATCGCATCTAAAGTAATAGATGAAATTGAGTTACCAAAGATCCGGTCACTATAAAACTGGATTGGGATACATTCCGGGGAACCTCACAAGGTCATCGAATCTCGCATCAAGTAGCAAGAAGACAATCTTTGTAAAACCAAATTGGCACCCACACTTCAAAATGAAGAAATGCCCAAGGTTGTAAACAAGGAAAATGACCCATGGTTTCAAGAAACTGAATGATCAGTAAGAAAGCCCAAACCTCGGTGAAGGCTAGAAAACCCGAGCACTCGATTGGAAAATTTCGAAGCAAGTACTTCAAAGCCTCAGACTAAGAATGCAAACACGAAAGGATGCGCCTTTGAACCATCGAGGAATCTTCAGAAGAGAAACACTCAGCAGAGACATTCTCAACTGAAGAAACCAAGTCCTCAATATACTGAAAGACCAAAATTCAAGATCTGAAGCAACTTTGAACCCCACTTGCCTAAGGGTAAAGGTTACCCGAACCCGAAGTCAACAAGGATTGGATACCAAGACAAAAGCTAAAGCAAATGAACAAAAGGCCTGAACCAAAGAAAAATTCAAAAGCCCATGTTCATGCTAAGGCTAGCACTCATACACAAGAAACTGCTAAGGCACCCAGAGTAGTAAATGTGTATGTAGATGTTTATGGAAGACATATTAGCCACTCTAAATTGATTAGAGTTATCAGGCAGATTTGGATTCCGAAAGTTACAGCTAACCTTGTAGGACCCTACACAAATTGGGTACCTAAAAATTGATCTGTTTTTCAGGAGGAAAACAAGGGCACTGAGCTGATTGAAGATCACATAACACTGATGAGTAGAGATGAAAAAGCCCCTGATGTATGGTATCTTGACAGTGGATGCTCAAGACATATATGACATGATTCAAGAAGATACTCAGTGACTATGTTGAACAAAGAGGCCCTCAGATCACTTTTGGAGAAAACTCAAGGGACGGATCAAGGATATGGAACTTTGGAAATAGACTCGATTCATATCCATGGTGTTTCATATGTATCTGGATTGAAGCATAACTTGCTTTCAATAAGCCAATTCTGTGATAAGGGTTTTAATGTTGAGTTCTCTAAGAACTTATGTTATGTGAAAGTTGATATCTCATAGAAAGTATTACTGATTGGTACTAGAAAAGGAAATGTGTATCTTGCTGATTGGAGTTCAACTCCTAAAGATACATGTTTGGTTGCAAAAAGTTCCACAGATACCAGTTGGTTATGGCATAAAAGAATGAATCACATGAATTTCAAAACCCTGAATAAGCTTGCAAGATTAGCTCTTGTGAGAGGGTTGCCTAATGAAGTGTTCAAGAAGGAACATATTTGATGATGCGCAAAAAGGAAAACAAATTAGAGCATCATTTAAAAGCAAAGTAGATGTTTCTACTGAAAGAATACTTCAGTTGTTGCATATGGATCTTTTTGGTCCTATAACACCAGTGAGCACCAATGGCAGGAAATATACACTAGTAGTAGTTGATGACTACTCAAGATATACTTGGGTCATATTCTTACTCAGTAAGAAAGAGACTCAGATAAAGCTTACCGAATTACTGAAAAGGCTCAGCATTGAGAAAAATCTGAGTGTGGTCAAAATCAGATCTGACAAGGGAACTGAATTTATAAATCATATCATATCTGATTATTGTGCAACAAATGGATTTTCTCATGAAACATCAGCTGCAAGGACCCCTCAACAAAATGGTGTTGCTGAAAGAAGGAACATGACTCTTAAAGAAGCTGCAAGGACAATGATAGCTGAAGCTGATATTCCTAAAAGATTTTTAATTTGAAGTCATCAACACTTTGCATGCTATTCTCGGAAACAGATCCATGCTGACTAAAAGTCAAGGCAAAACACCTTATGAGCTTTGGAATGAAAGGAAGCCTCTTGTTTCTTTCTTTCGTGTGTTTGGTTGCAAGTGTTTCATACACAATAATGGTAAAGATCAGTTGAAAACATTTGATAACAAAGCTGATGAAGGAATATTCTTAGGGTATACGAAATCGGTAAAAGCTTTCGAGTTTACAAGCAGAGGACTCTTATTGTGGAGGAAACACCTCATGTTGTTTTTGATGAATCTACTTGTGTTCAGAAGAAACAAGAACATGATGCAGAAGAACTGACCAAGAGGATCACCAGATTAAGCTTGAAAAAGAATGACAAATCATTCACTGAACCTGAAAAGAAGAAGTCAGTCACATTCTATGATTGGAGTGACTCGGACTCGAGATAAAGAAGTTGGGATGGAACTCGGGATGGTGAGACTCATGAAAGCCAACACACCAAAGGTGACCAATCTGAACAGACACCAGTTCAGACTCAGGTATGTGATGCCAATGAAGATGTGGTCACAACTGAGGTAAATTCTGAATCTATCAACCAAAGGGGAACAAATGTCTCTAACAATGTTCTGAATAGAATTTCCTCTGAGGAAGATGATTCCTTTCTCATTTTTCATTGTTGTTCCTCGAAGTTTATTGAATTAATCGAACCTAACATTTTAAATGTTGAGGATACTATTGAAGGGGGAACATCTAGAAGAAGATGGTTAGATAGTCATCCTACAAGTCGATTGTGGGTGATATAAGCGATGGTGTCAAAAACAAGAAGGTTCCATGGTGAGAGTGCACTATTCTCGCCGCTTCCTATCGGAGAAAGAGCTCATCGAGATTGGTGAAGCTCTACAAGATTCTCATTGGATTCTTCTATGCAAGATGAAATTTGAATCAATTCTCAAGAAATGAAGTATGGGAGCTAGTGGATAGACACGAAAGGCACAATGCCATTGGAACCAAGTGGATATTTAAGAATAAAAGAGATGAAAACAACAACATTGTAAGAAACAAGGCAAGGCTAGTTGCACAAGGTTATTCCCAAGAAGAAGGCTTGGATTATGATGAAACCTTTGCACGGTTGCAAGACTAGAAGCCATCGATTGTTTCTTGCATATCGCCCACATGAAGTTCGATCTATCAAATGGATGTGAAAAGTGCATTTTGAATGGTGTGCTTAAAGAAGAGGTTTATGTAGAACAACCTCACGGTTTCAAACAGAATGACCAAGTTTACGTGCTCATAAAAGCCTTGTATGGTCTTAAACAAGCACCAGAGAGCATGTTATGATACTTTTTTCTCGGTTTCCATCGACCATGGTTTTGTCAAAAAGGAATGTTGATAGAACTCGTTCGGGATAGAAGATGGGAAAGATATCTTCTTTGGTTCGGATATATGTTGATGACATCATTTTTGGATCTCCAAACCATCAATTTGTGTGAAAAGTTTTCAACACCGATGAAAGGCAAGTTTGAGATGTCAATGATGGGAGAGATGAATTTCTTTCTAGGTCTTGAGTGAAACAATCAAAGGAAGGAATCTTCATCAACCAAGCAAAGTACACCAGGGATCTGATTGCCAAGTATGGTGTACAGAATTGCAATGCAGTTAGAATTCCTATGAATACTAACTACAAGATGGATCCTGATTCTGAAGGCAAATCAGTAAGTCATACTGATTATAGAGGAATCATTGGATCATTGCTCTATCTCACGACAAGTAGGGCGGATATAACATTTCTTTGTTGGGATATGTGCAAAGATACCAAGCTAATCCTAAAGGCTAGTCACATGGAAATTCGCCAAAAAGATCTTGAAAGTATCTTAATGGCACAATAAATAGAGGATTATGGTATCCAGCTGATGATAACCTTGAATTAACTGGTTACTCAGATGCTGATTATGGAGGTTGCAGGATTGACAGGAAGTCCACTACAGGAACTTGTAAATTTCTAGGAAGTAAGCTGATATCTTGGTTTTCGAAGAAAGCAGACCTCGAGAGCAACCAAGATTACTCGGTTTGAATACATTCTTTGCAGGAAGTCGCTTGCGGCTTTCGATTCTTTGGCTCGACAACAATTAAGGGATTATAAAGTTGTAGCCAATGAAGTACCAATATTTTGTGACAATAATAGTGCCATTGCTATTTCACAAAATCCGGTATTGCACACCAGATGCAAGCATGTGGATATCAGACATCACTTCATCAGAGATCATGTCGAGAAAAAGGACATCAGGATGGAGAAAATTCATACTGATAAGCAGAGAGCTGATATCTTGACTAAACCATTGGCTGAATCAAGATTTCAGGAACTATCAGTTGAATTAGGGATGTTGGATCCAGGTGTATAGAGTAAAATATGAAAAATTGAAGATTTTCGGATGCATGAAGTTTTTCATAATTCTCTTGAGAAACTTCGGGATAAAATTGAAATCTTGAATCGAGTCTTAGAAAACTCAGTTTTATGAAGGTCAAGACTAAGAAGATCTTGAACCCATTCAATACTCAGTATCATACTGACATTTTTATCAAGGTCAATACTCAGTAAGACTGATAAGATGGAAATTAGTCTGAAGAAGTAATGACTCATGCGACTCATTTATTGCTTAAGTGAAACTCAGTAATCATTCGCAATAAATACAAAACACCTGAGGAATGTTTTTGGGCGGGATCTTTGAAATTCTTAAGAAGGTCAACAGTCATTAAATGCTCTGTTACATTTAATCACCAATGAAGTTAAAATGGCGGCTTACTTTTAGGGGATCGACCTTTTCAAGATACCCGATTAATCGTGGATTAATCTTATTTGCTTTTCACCAAACCGGTACGACTTCCCACGATCTCGAGCTATTTAATCCTTTGAAAGTCATTCAAGCCAAATTTTATTGAAACCCTTCGTTCCCAAAAACCCTCTGCAAATAAATCCCTTTTACCTAGAAAAACTTCATCGCTCAAAACCCTAAATCTTCAAATCTCAAATGGCTCCTACCATGTTTGAAAAATTAGCCGAGAAAAATAAGCCATGGTATGAGTACGTGGTTTCTTTGGAGAGTACCACCAATGCCAAGCACGAAGAAGAGACGCTCCACTTAATCAGATTGGCGAAACTGACGAACCTCGTCGCAAATCGACCGGAGGCAGAGTATACTCCCAAGGTAATAAAGTTTGTCGCTAATTTGGAAATAAATGAGGATGATTGTATAGAGTCAAAGATTTCTGTTTCTCATCTTGAACAATCGATGAAGTATGTGGATTTTGTTCGAGAGCTCTACATTGTCCCTAAGAACTTAAACGACGTATTTGAGTTGTGCGATAGGGGAGATGACCCCTCATTGTATATGTTGGGACGGGAGCAAGAGTATCTTGATGGGATTGTTGAGAATCCTATTAAGTTTGAGCCACTCTGCATAAACGGCATCTGAAGCCGAAGTACAGAGTATTGATGGATATTGTTGGAAAGTGCATCATGAGTCGATCTGGAAGCTTCGAGCAGATCAGCACTCCCAAACTCCGACTTATGGCGGCGATCGAGGACTCACCCACCAAGGAGTTCAACTGGTTGAAGTATCTAATCAAGGTGGTGAGTGAGCAAGCCAAGGTCATAAAAAGGGAGGAGGATGGGGCAATATCTATCAAAGGCAGAATCCTCCACGCCACCAAAATAACCTTTATTTTGGAGATGTGCCGAGAGGAGGAGGATATCTTCATCAAATCTACTCCATTCCCTAAGTCCAAAATAATGTTCAAACCTATTGCTGCAAAGAGGACAATCAAGGGAAAGAAAAAGAAGAAAGTGGAATCACCAATTACGGCTGCTGCTGAAGAAAGCCAACAAACTAGGGGGAAGGTTTTGTTGGATGCCAAGAAAGAGCAGGGTGAGAAATTGAAGAAGCAGAAAACCCTTGCTCCTAACTTCAAAAGGATGGTGGTTCTCACTGATGATGATGAGGAAAGTGAGACTGAGGAGATTCAGCCTGAGAGCCAAATTGCTCAGAAATCGCCCTTACTTGTATTGGCTCAGGCTATCTCAAAGGCACAAGATCAAACTGAGGAGCAAGTCTTCTCTGAGGTTCTTGAGACATCATTCAGTTCTGATAAGTTTTCTCAGGAAATATTCCAAGGACCTCAGACCTCAGAAAAAGTACAGATTCCCTCTGAGGACATGCCGGCTCAGACCGCAGAAGATGCTCAGATTCATGCTGAGGATGTGCCCACTCAATTCTCAGAGCAAAATGAAATTCCCACTGAGGAGGCGCCAGCTCAGACCTCAGAACCAAGCCAGATTCAAACTGAGGAGCTGCATGCCCAAACCTCAGAGTTTGCTGAGCCTCAGGAGCCGATGAATTTTGATGAGCTCCTGAATGAGCTATTAGTCGACCTTTCAGCAGAGTTTCCAACTGAACCTGAGAGCCCGATGCTCAAGAAAGGTGAAGCTGAAGAGACCGAATGGCGAAGCAAGGGGGAACGGTTCATTCTTGACCGCTACCCGTGAGCTCATTCCCCGACCTCCAAGACATCTTCTTGATTGAGGTCAGCGGTCTACATCCTCAACCGGACTCTTCGGGAGATGCTAAACATTGCTTCATTCAGAGGCGAAGACTGGTGGAACGAGGAGATAACTTTTCTCACTGAATTCTCAGGATTCAGAAAAACCAAGCCCAGGATGAAAATCTCAGACTTTGATGAGCTTGTGAAGAGGAAGCTTGCTGAGAGGATTGCTGAAGTTGGATCCCCGAGCTCCAAAGACAAATCTCAGGATGGGGACCAACAAGGGGATGATGAGAGTCAATCTCAGAAGGAGAAAGACTTAATCGATGCCGATCAATTTCTTTGTTTAACATCCTCGATCAAGTTAGCCTTCGTGTAACTTTTTGGCACTATTAATAATTATGCTAGGTTTACTGAAGTTCCTACCTTTAAATCTGTAATGTCTGATATGCAGACTGAGGCTCAGGTGGACACCCAAGCTCAGGGTGAATCCCAGACTCAGACTGAGTCTGAAGCCCCAGTTCAAACTGAAGCTCAGGTTCAGACTGAGACTCAGGATGAACAGCCAACTCAGGAGTCACAGCCGATCAGATATACTCCTGAGATTGATCTCACCCCACTGATGGTGAAGCTAGAGAAGGTTGAGCCGATCCTGACCAAAGTTGCTCAGATCGAGGAGGCATTGGCCAACCAAGCTCAGAAGATTGATAATTTGAGTTCTTCTTCAGAACTGGTGCAGCTTCAGGATTCTCTGACAGACAAGCTGACCTCCATGGAAGGAAAGTTAGAAGCAAAGATGGAGGGGGTCAAGGCTGAGCTTAATGCAGAGCTGAAGCAAAAGCATCAGGAGCAGACACAAATTCTAGAAGCAAAGTTGGTTGAGAAGAATGAGATGCTGGTGAAGAACGCTGTTGAGGAAATGAGCTCAATGCTCATGGCCAAGATGACAGATATGTTCAAGGAAGCTCTCTCAAGCCAATTAGCTCATCTATCTGAAGAATTCTCTGTGGCGAAGAACCACCTCAGAAGGCTCGAGGAGGAGCAAGATCAGATGGCAGGGGAGGTGCGGAGTGTCAGAAAAGAGCAATACCATATGGACACAACACTCTCCAAGGCTTCGCCAGAGTATGGTTCCAAGAAGGGGAAAGACACGAGCCGATCTCGTGGTTTTATTGGAACATACCGAAGGGCAAGGTTGTCAAAAATGCCGAAAAGAAGATTATCGACGGCTTATGAAGGAGATAGAAGCCAATCGAGAAGCTTAAGTTCAAAGAGATGGAGAAGCCGGGCCTACACTCGTGTTTCGAGGAAACAATGCAGAAGTTGTCAGAGAGAAACTGAGTGGTAGAGAAAGGATTGGTACAAGCCTAGCTGGTGCTGAAATGCCCATCAAGAGAAAGGCTATGGCGATGGAAGAACCTGAGGGCAAAAGAGCAAAGGCTTCTAAGCCAGTTCAGAGGAAATTGATATCGGTAATCAAGATTCAAGTCGAGCCAAAGAAGAAGGTCTTCAATACCGTAAGCGCTTATGAAAACACTCCAGATTGAACAAGCGAAGAAAACGGCCGCTTCGTTTTCGTGTACCAAAGGATCGGAAAAAGAAGGTAGAAGAAGAGCAGAAAAGAAGGAGTGGGTTCAAAAAGTTCGCAAGCAAGAGAAGAGGGAACACTAAAGCACAGAAATGGCCGCACGTTGACAAATGGATGCCAGTCCATCTCAACGATGCGTGGGAAGAAATCAAGAGAACCTTCTGGTTCTACTATGATGTGCTCAGAGAATTGACGGGGAGAGCTCAGATCCAAATGAGGCTTTTTCATCGACTATCTCCCGACCTTCTATCCAAAAATATCTTCAAGGATGGATAAATCTTGCGGATGAAGGAAAGGTGCAGATAACTGCCCTTGGTCCATATGTGTACCCTCCTCCCAGGCTGGAGAATGGCTGTGTGAATGAGAAAGCCATTGCTCAAGAAATATCTCAAGACGCCTATTCGAGTTAGGGTCCGACAGTGAACAATCGATATCATTAAAGAAAGAATCTTATTTGAAAAGAAGATATTACTAAATGTTCAACCTTGAAGTCCTTTTGATTGAGGTGGAAGAGGTGAATCAAGAGCCGAACTAAAGAGCCGAAATAAGAGCGTAAGAAGGCGTAAGATGAAGACTCGTAAGATTCTTGTAATCTTTTATTTTTTTGTCTTTTTGATTTTGTTCAGATAAGATTCATTGTAACTTATAACAGTATACCTATCATCAATGAAAACTTATCATTTATGCTCAAAAGATAATATCTCATTATCTTATTTACATGTCTTTTAAATTTGATATGCCTGAATGATTGTCTCTGAGATTAATTGATTGAGAAATTAAGTATTTGGTGATGAATCCTTTGAGAGATTCATTACTGAAGAAATTGTTGTGAGAATCTCTGTATGGAAATTGTTGGGAGATTAATTGTTAAGAGACTCATTATTTATGGGGGAAATTGTTGAAAATAAAACCAATCTTGTAATAGAATAAACCAAACACGAGTATAGGTTAAGTATGTTTTGTAACAAGATAGGTTTTGGCATCATCAAAAAGGGGGAAATTGTTGGGAGATGAATTTAATAAAGATATGATTTTGATTAGATCCCAAAACCCCTGAGTATGACATGTTCAGAATAATCTTGATAGTTGAGTCGATTCGGCTTTTTAGAGTATTCGTGATGTTATCGCAAAATGTATAGTCAGCAGATATAGATCAAAGTTAGATCTCAAGATTCTCAAGAACTCAAAGAAGTTTCAAGAAACCGGTTTCAAGATGAAATCAAGTTTCAAGTTTCAAAGATGAAACGAAGAAATCAAGTCTCAAAGGAGAAACCGAGATATCAAGACTCAAGATGAAATCGAGATATCAAGACTCAATATGAAATCGAGATATCAAGACTCAAAAAAGATGAAAACCGAGATACTAAAGACTCAAGATGAAATCGGCGAACTAAAGACTCAAAGATGAAGACTCAAAGATATCACCAAGACATCCAGAAGACTCGTAAGACGCCAAGACTCGTAAGACCTCAAGAATCGTAAGACTTAGACTCGTAAGACTCAAGACACGTAAGACGTAAGATCAAGAATCAAGATCAAGAATATCAAGGCACAAGAATTATCAAGAAGAGTCAAGAATGCATCAATGCTCAAGATAAACCGAATGTTCCGAGGCAATTGAACATATCTATCGAAGGATGCAATAATCGGAGAAGATCGCGATTCCTTAGAAAAATAGATATTTGCCAAGACATTCAAATGCAGACAAAAGGAACTAAGACAAAGTGTTGTTAAGGTTATATCACTCAGAGATTGTAACCAAAAAGAGCCGTTGAGTTGTCTACCTTTAACTGGAGACAAAAGTCAAAAAGAGGAAGACAAAGAGTAAATTATATCGATAATCGACAAATGACAAAGTCATCAAAAGATGTCAAGTACTAAGTTCCGGATCGCAAAAAGTGAAGACCGGCTACATGAAAGACTATTGCCTAAAAACGTGTTAGGGAGTGTCAAACCCTAAATATAGTCGTTTCTCACACACCATAAGAGGAAACTTACGAAGCTATCTCTCCAACGGATAGTTTTTCAAGAGTGACCTTGGTGTATGCCTATAAATACTTGTGACCTTCTACATTGAAAGGTTACGAGAAATTTGTAAGCAACTCAAGAGCTCAAACTTATTATTGCAAGTTGAAGCACTCGAAAAACTGAGAATTTCCCAAGTGCTTTAAATCGAAGAGAGCTCATTCCACTAAGCCTAGCTTGATAAGATATATCCAAAGCTTAGTCGAGATATCCTAGCCTTTGCATTGTTCTTTATTGTAAAGGATATCTCATCCTAGTTGGAAACCAACCAAGAAACCCCAAACCCTTTGTAAGGTAGTTTGAGTGTGATTGTTGGTGAGATTGGAGTTGTAAAGAGTGAGTAAACTACATTGAGGTAGTCAGAAAGCTCTAGAGGAGATGTGAGTAATCTATCTTGGATAGACATAAAGCTTGTGTGAGTTTTGAGTTAGTAAACTACAGAGGTAGTCAGAAAGCTCAAAATTAGAAAGGTTAGTAAACTACAGAGGTAGTCAGAAAGCCTTAGGAAGTGATTAGTGAATTTCTCTGAAAAGATCAGGGAGAGTGGACGTAGGAGCTTGAGTCTATGAACCACTATAATTTCTTTGTGTTATTTGCTTTCATTTTGCATGATTTATCTCATCAGATTACTTTGTCTTGAAAGCATATTTTCATTGATATTTCGGTTGGAATCAATCCATCAAAAAGTTGCATATAAATTGAATCACAACCTAATCACTATTCCATTAAAGGAAGGTTTTCAGCAAAAGCTTAAAATGAGTATAAACTAAGGGCCAACCATTCCGCACATCTGAGTAGCTAGAACATATAGTTACCAAACTGAACTCACTCTTCTGAGGGTTCAATAAGTTAGTTATCGATCCAAGCAACTCGGGATCTCCAAAACTTCGGGACTCGGTTGGGATTATCCGAGGTATCCGAAAGCGACCAGATCACTTGTCTCGGATAAACTTTGACTCGGGCGATTTGTCTTCTCGGGACCAAATCATCAAGACAACGACCCAAAGTGACCTCAGTAAGAGAAGTTTTAAAAACACTGAACACGTGTATTCCCCCTCCCCCATACACGTGTAAGACTCGTTTGCACCGGGACCAACAACCTTGTTTGTAAGCTTAGGAAGTCCATTTATGGACTAAAGCAAGCATCTCGGGCTTGGAACCAATGTTTTGATCATGTAATCAAGTCTTATGGGTTTGATCAAAACGAGTTTGAAAGTTGTGTGTATAAGAAGTGTGACAGAACTGCCTTGGTATTCTTAGTACTATACGTAGACGATATTCTGCTCATCGGAAACGATGTAAAGGTTTTGTCAGACGTAAGGGTATGGCTGTCAAAACAGTTTGATATGAAGGACTTAGGGTAAGCCAGTCATATTCTTGGGATCAAGATCAGTCGAGATCGAAAGAAAAGAATGAATGACTTATCGCAAGCTTCATACATAGACACTGTTTTGAAGTGATTCAGCATGCAATATTCCAAGAAAGGTTTTGTACCCTTCAGGCACGGAATCCATCTATCAAAAGACATGTGTCCCAAGACACAAGGGGAGATAGATGACATGAAAGGCATTCCTTATGCGTCGGCAGTAGGGAGTCTTATGTATGAAATGCTGTGTACGAGACCAGATATTTGCTACGTAGTCCCGGAAATCAACACTGGACTGTCGTAAAGAATATTCTAAAGTATCTGAAAAGAACTCGAGATAGAATGTTGGTTTACCAATCAGATAGTTTGTTTTCAGTTGGATACACGGACTCGGATTTCCAATTGGACAGATTCCAGAAAATCTACATCGGGTAGTGTGTTTTGTCTGGGGGGAGGAGCTGTAACATGGAGAAGCGTTAAGTAGAAATGCATCGTAGATTCTACCATGGAAGCCGAATATATAGCTGCTTGTGAAGCAGCAAAAGAAGCGGTGTGGCTCAAGAACTTCCTAGTGGACTTGGACGTTGTTCCGAATTTGCCCAGCACCATCACGGTTTTCTGTGATAATGCTGGAGCAGTTGCAAATTCAAGGGAACCGAGAGCCCACAAGGCCAGCAAACACATTGAAAGGAAATACCATCTTATACGAAAAATCGTTAAGAGAGGAGATATAGAGGTGAAAAAGATCGCGTCGGAAGACAACCTAGCTGATCCATTCACAAAGGGTCTACCTTTGTTAACATTCGAAAGACATGTGAAAGGAATGAGTGTCAAGGGTGTTGCCAATCTGCTTTGAGTATAAGTGGGAGATATATTATTAGGTTGATGTAGGTGACATTAGATGTCACTGTATAATACATTAGACGTGTTGTGGTATACTTAAAAGCAAACTTTGAGTATAAGTGGGAGATTGTTGGGGTTATACGTGAAAGTATGCTTTTACTTTGTATAACCTATGTATTAAACACTTATTTACTGAAATAAATTATTTATCACTGTTGCTTTAAATATGATTGAATGTTATATATATTTATTGCAAACCGTTCATATAATAGCACATGTTACATTGTAGTTAACGTGGTGATACCAAATCACAGAATATCATGTTAACAGTCTCTTGTTAACTAACGCGTGTTTAACAACATAAATAGACACAAACAGTTTATTGGTAGACGTTGATGTGTAAGACTCAGATTGACTTTTCTTGACCAAGAGATTACACTAGTGCATTCGATGCGCTGAAGCGGACCTGCGGAGAGGATAAACTCATTCGCACTGACTTATAGGATGAAGAGTTAGACCTCAGTGGTTGTTGATTTCTTAATCTCTGTCACTTAATAAGGACCGTGTGTGATTAGTAATTATTGCTTTGACTTATAAATGGGAAGAGAATCATTGAGACTTCGATACTCTATATCTTGGGCAATAATATTAATTGTACGACGATTGCTAAATTAATACAGAGAATCGTGTGCTTGCAAAGACTTGCGTGATTGGTCCCCTTGGTGTGCTCGGAACCTTTATTATACCAAATCTTGCAAGTGGAATTAATTTTCTGGTATGGATAATAAAGCCGAGCTGTCCTTACTCCAAGGATCAAGATATTAATTAATATAAAGCTTTTCAGTGGCTTAATTAATTAATGGACTAAATAATCTTAAACACGGGAAATAATAACCGGGAGCCATATTACCGTAATATGGGTAAAGAATGGATAGTGCAATATTAATTATATAGTGGTATTAATTAATATTAATGGGCTGAATTATATTGTGGCTCAATATTGGAATTCAGAAGTCCATTGGAAGGTCCATCTTAAGTCTCCTAAAGGCCCCTCAAGTAGCCCAATTATAGTCCAATAAATAAAAGGTGCTTAAAATAAAATAAATGATTGTTGCCTAATATTTCATGTATTTTTCGAAAATTTTAAAGAAAAGAGGGAGAAGAAATTTTCTTGAAAAGATTTTATGGAAAGGATATAAGTATTCTTGGAATACAAGATTATCTTATAAATTCAAGAAATCTCCCACTTGGTATCTTTAATGGGATTTTTCGAAAATATTGTGTAAGAAAGGGAAGAAAGATTTTCTTGGAAAGATTTTATGGAGAAAGATATGTATTCTTGGAATACAAGAATATCTCATAAATTCAAGAAAGATCCAATCTTGCAAATCTTCTTGAAAATTTCAAAAATTAGGAGTAAATAAGGGTGTGAGATTTTTGTGGAAAAATACACTTGGAAAGAAGAATATATGAGATATATTCAAGATTTCTTGGAGATCAAGAAAAGATATTTCCTAACCCTAATTTGACTCTAAATTTTTGACGACCCCCCTCTTATAAATAGGGGATGAATTTATTCATCTCACACCAATTCCATGTGTTGGAAATATTAGAAATCCACAAAGGTGGTGCAATAATTTTATTTTTTCCTTTGTTTTATAAATCGTTCATCGGAGAACCTCCCACCGGGTTGTTGAGCGAGGACTTGGGAATACTTGAGAAGGACTTTCGGTTGGTAGTCAGATACTTGATCCTGTCCATCTCATATTGTCTCTCCAACGGGTACGTTACTTAAACTCCTAGAAATTCCGCATGCTAGGATCTTTTACGTGAATTTTATTTGCATGTCATTGTTGGTGTAATTATTATTTGAATTCACTTAGGTAAATTCATGCTAGTAATAATTGTTAATTTAAATTTGTGTTTATGAGGTCATCCCGATAGATCCTGACAAAAGTTATCCCAACACGTGCGGGTCGCCCCGACGCCCAGCCCAGCCCCGCGCATCCGCTTTACCCCGTATGCGACCGCCTGACGATGAGCGCGGTCGCTAGGCCTTTGGCCTAGCCCACACGTTCTGCCTTGGCTCGTGTACGTACGTGCACTTGGACGTCTGACTTTTAATCTCCGTCTCCGTCTTCGTTCTTGATCCGATTACAATTTATTTATGAAAAATAAATAAACCTAGATCTAGACTAGTATATTATATTGAACAAATCAAACAAATTCTAATCTACTCGTGGATTTTCTCACGAGGCAAACGAGTTCGAACGAATCGAATTAAAAAACAATAATTTATTTGCATGTAAATAGAGCACATTAAAATACCATGACAATTGGATACCTGCAAAACAGATCTAACAGTTCTATTATCCAATTTCAATTTTATGGAACAACAATTTAAATTACAGTTTAAAAGATCAGAGCCTGAACCATGGCTCTGATACCAGTTGTTGGGATACTATATTCCAGGATCTATCGGGATGAACTTATAAACACAAATTTAAATTAACAATTATTACTAGCATGAATCAACCTAAGTGAATTCAAATAATAATTAATCCAACAACAACATGCAAACAATAATTCACGTAAAAGATCCTAGCATGCGGAATTTCTAGGAGTTTACGTAAACATACTCGTTGGAGAGACAACCATTGAGACGGACATGATCAAGTAACTGGCTATCAACCAAAAGTCCTTCTCAAGTATTCCCAAGTCCTCGTTCAATAATCCGATAGAAGGTTCTCCAATGAACAATTTATAAAACAAAGGAAAAATAAATAATTGTTGCACCACCTTTGTGGATTTCTAATTTTTCCAACTCATGGAATTGTGTAGGGGATGAAAAATTCATCCCCTATTTATATAGAAGGGGTTGGACGAAAATTAGGCTCAAAATAGGGTTAGGAAAGATCTATTCTTGATCTCCAAGAAATCTTGAATATATCCCATATATTCTTCTTTCCATGTGTATTTTTCCACAAAAATCTCATACCCCTTTTTATGCCTTATTTTCGAAAATAATAGGGAGATCCTCAAGATTGGATCTTTCTTGAATTTATGAGATATTCTTGTATTCCAAGAATACATATCTTTTTCCATAAAATCTTTTCAAGAAAATCAAGAAAATCTTTCTTCCCTTTTATTTCTCTATGATTTTCAAAAATTACTCATTAAAGAGGCCAAGTGGGAGATTTCTTGAATTTATGGGATAATCTTGTATTGCAAGAATACTTACCTCCTTTTATTAATGGACTTTAATTGGGCTACTTGAGGGGTCTTTAAGAGAAATAAGATGAACCTTCCAATGGGCTTCTGAATTCCAATATTGAGCCACAATATAATTCAGCCCATTAATATTAATTAATTATTCTATATAATTAATATTGCACTATCCATCTCAACCCATATTATGGTAATATGACTCCCAGTTATTATTTCCTGTGTTTAAGATTATTTAGTCCATTAATTAATTAGGCCACTGAAAAGCTCTATATTAATTAATATCTTTATCCTTGGAGTAGGGACATCTCAGCTTTATTATCCATACCGAAAAATTAATTCCACTTGCAAGATTTGGTATGATAAAGGTTCCGAGTCCACCAAGGGGACCAATCATGCAAGACATTGAAAGCACACTATTCTCTATATTAATTTAGCAACTGTCATGTAATTAGTATTATTGCCCAAGATATAGGGTATTGAAGTCACAGTGATTCTCTTCCCATTTATAAGTCAAAACAATAATTACTAATCACACACAGTCGTTATTAAGTGACAGAGATTAATAAATCAATAACCACTGAGGTCTAACTCTTCATCCCATAAGTCAGTGCGAATGAGTTTATCCTCTTTGTAGGCCCGTTCAGTGCATCAAATGCACTAGCGTAATCTCTTGGTCAAGACAAGCCAATCTGAGCCTTACATATCAACTTCTACCAATAGACTGTTCGAATCTATCTAAGTTATGAAAGGCACACTTGTTTACAAGGGTATGTTAACGTGATTTTCTGTGATCTGGTATCACCACGTTAACTACAGTGTAACACGTGATATGAACGGTTTGCAATAAATATATATAACATTCAATCGTATTTAAAGCAACAATGGTAAATAATTTATTTTAGTAATTAAGTGTTTAATACATAAGTTATACAAAGTAAAATTATACTTTCACGTATAACCCCAACAAAGTGGACAATCAAAATTAGGACAAAGGGAGTACTTGTTAAAATGAAAATTAGTACTTGTTTAAATAGAAAATAGTACTTGCTTTAATGAAAAGTAGTGCTTGTTTAAATAGAAAAGTAGTACTTGTTTAAATGAAAGGTATTATTTGCTTAAATGAAAGGTATTACCTGTTTTAATGAAAAGTATTACTTGTTTAAATAGAAAAGTAGTACTTGTTAAAATGAAAAGTAGTACTTGTTTAAATGAAAAATATTACTTGTTTAAATAGAAAAGTAATACTTGTTTGAATGAAAAGTATTACTTGTTTAAATAGAAAAGTAGTACTCCCCCCGTCCCGCGATTACTCTAACACTTGCCTTATTTGGACGTCCCAACATTACTTGAACATTCCCAAAATAAAAATAAATATAATATTAATACACTCACAATACCCTTATTTTATTCCACTCAAACCCACTAAAACTCACTTTATTTGGTTTGTGTGTCATTTTCAGTGTTCAAGTCCTCATGGGACTGAGGGAGTACTTGTTTAAATGAAAAATAGTACTTGTTTAAATAGAAACGTAGTACTCCCTCCGTCCCGCAATAACGTGCACAACTTCTTTTTTGGTCCGTCCCACAATAACGTGCACATTTCTTAAGATGGCAAAACACTCAGAACTTACACACTCACAATATCATTATAATTAATTTAAATAGTACCAATAAAGTAAGTTTTCTTAGTTTCTGTGCCCGGATAGGGGTGCACGTTATTGCGGGACGGAGGGAGTACTTTTTTAATTTTTAAGTGAAAAGTATTACTTGTTTAAATAAAAAAAATAGTACTTGTTTAAATAGAAAATTAGTACTTGTTTATAATTATTATATTAAAATGTGGTTAAATCATTAAATTAGATAATTGAAATAAAGGATTTTAAAAAAAATTTAAAAAAAATTAATTTTTAGGACATATAGAATTAATTTTATTAAGTAAATGCAAGAAAACAAGTGCTCGAGTAGATTGATCCCCGCTCAGGCGCCCATAGGTCCCGTGTTCGGTCCCCTTGGGAGTGAAAATTATTTGACATTGCTTAACATAATTTATTTTTGGTAATTATCCATTAAAAATTCAATTTTAAAAAACTATAATTATTTATTTATAATTTGTAAATAAAATAAATAATTTATTATATTAAAATATAATTGAATCGTTAAATAAGATAATTGAAATAAAGAATTTTAAAAAAATTTGAAAAGAAAATGATTTGTTAGGACATATAGAATTAATTTTATTAAAAATAAGTAAAAAATACTCCTACAATTTTAATATAACATAATATAATTTAAATTTATAAATAAAAAATATAAATTATTATATTAAAATTGGATCATTAAATAAGATAATTGAAATAAAGAATTTAAAAAAAATAAAAATAAATATAATTTTTAAGACATATAGAATTAATTTCATTAAGTAACGCAAGAAAGCAAGTGACCGAGCGGAATTGATCCCCGCTCAGGCTCCCAAGGTCCCGCGTTCGATCCCCAATGGGAGCGAATAATTGTCTCATTTAATTGGGAGGCTTTGTGGCTTATATATGAGATGCTTGGTGGCTGGGTTCAAGATGGTTCGTGGCTTGGGTGGTTCGCTGCCCACCCGGGCGCCCCTTGGGCCCAGGTTCGAGCCATTTTTTTCGTAAATTCACGATTTAGGATATTGTTGGGTTCGAGCCATTTTTTTCGTAAATTCACAATTTAGCGACGATTAGCGACCCTCGATTCAACGATGAATTTTTTTTCATCGCCAAAACCATCGCTAATGTCGTTAGCGACAGTTTTTTCCTTCTCTAAAAGCGTCGTTAAAACCCGTCTTTTTTGTAGTGTAATGTTATCTTTTTTTTCAAAAGTCATGGTATATAATAAAAAACTCACTCGTAGGCTGAATTATTTTACTCAATCATTGGGATGAGGTCCATCCAATAAAAAATATAATATGGGCGTGAATCTTTTGACTTTAATATATACCATACAAAAATTGCAACTCTACAAATAATAATAACATATAGTTTACATTATTATATTAAATTATTTTCAATAGAATAAAATTTTAAAAATACATAGGATAAAAAACAAAACAGTTTGGGAAACACATTAGTTGTTATTCTTAAATTATTACTAATGCTAAATAAACCAAAAAAAAATCATGATTATTTAGTAGATTATATTTCAAATATAAATGTAAACATATAAGAGCATTTATTTGTTAAGAGAAACTGGTTATGTGCTCCTCCTTCAACAAATAAAAACATCTAAAATATAAATGAATTCTACATGATTTACTAGTTTTTTAACAAGTACTTTGCACGTTTTATATAAATAGTTTCTAAGAAAATTTTGTAGTTTTTTTTTTTTTTTTATAAAAGTTGATTTGTGAAATTTTCACTTTTTGCATTAAAGTTAAACATTAGTCATCATATAAACTTGCATGTTTGAAAGATAATTGTATCAAATATAATATGCATGTTTTCTTGAGTACTGAGACATAAAAAAAAAGAGACATAAAAAAGAATTAACTGAAAAAAAATCACCACCTATATAAAAGAATATTTGAAAATTTAAGAATAGAACCCAAAAAGAAATAGTAAGTATGTAGCATTTTAAATAAAATAATTATGTCAAAGTGGCTTAGCTCATGTTAGAGCACCACTACCTAGACCAAGAGGTCCTGGGTTCGAGACACGCAGCCCCCCCCCCCCCCTAATGGGATTTAAGTGGATTTTTCCACCTTCTTTGGGTATTCTCTGCCCTCTATGAGTTTATTGCAGGTTCTCTCCACCCTCTATGGGTTTGTTGCAGCCAGTGCAGAAGTAATTTACGGAGCCAAACGAAGAAAGAAAGACGCGCTGCGGTTGAGGTTCCAGTCGATAGCAGGACAAAATACATGTGCCATGACGTGCGGTGGATAATGCCTTAGTCCGAGCTTAGTCCATATACCACGAGCTCATATCCAGGGTCGCCCCCAGTTTAGATGAATTTGCGTCATCCTCCTCCGATCCTCACGCTTGGTTCGAGGCAGGTCTTCCCCCGAGTTGGGTTTGAAGAATTAGCTTCGCTAGAAAATAGATTAATTGTTCTAGTTGAGTTGTATTCTTCTTGTCAAAAAAAAAAAAAATAGTTCTACAATTTTAGTGAGTACTACAAGCAAAAGAAATCATTATACCTACACAAACTATGTAGAATCAAATTAATCAACATGAACTATAAGATTTGTAGTCTTAGTAAGTATTACTTGTAAAAGAAACCATTAGACCAACATAAATTGTGTAGTAATCAAATAAATCAACTTGACTAGAGGTGAAAAAATTCATTTAGACGTAAAAAAGAAAAAAGAAAATCAGACCAATTAGTCCCCAATTAATCCCCGCCTAGGCAGCCTAGACGCTAGGCGGTTTATATCCGTCTGACTACTGTTTTCGAGTTCTGCACCCTTGCAAAAAATATGGTCAGATATGAAAATAAAAAAAGTGAATATCACACTTACAATAGAATCTGATCATGAATTGATTAAAGCGTATGATAAAATTAAAAAATATAAGAAGTTTTAGAAAGGAGGAACACAGAGAAATAAAACTCAAGGATACAAGTCATTTTTTAGACATATAATAATTCTATACTATAATTCTATACTATCTCTAGATAGATAGAATTTCAGGTTTTCTTTATCGTAAAAAAATAAAATAAAATTATGCAGGAGATAAAACACCATTAATTGAAATAGACACCATTAATTGAAAGGCTTTATTGCGAATAAAATCACTACTTTTTCACAAATTGCAATTTAATCTAAACTTTAAAATTTTGACAAACAAATTATTACTTTTACTCTTTTTTGCAATTTCAACTTTGGGCAGTTTGCCCCCTTGCCCAAAAGTTGAGGTGTACAAAAATGTACCATTATCAGCCCAATAAACATCCACGTTAATAAATACTTATTAACATAATAAATAAAAATTAAAAATAAATTAATAGTATATATACTGTAAATAAATTTTGTTGTGACCTAGATTTTATGTCTAGGGCAACTTAATGTTATTAAATGGGATCAATCAAGTAACGAGTAACAAATATGAAATAGACTCAAATTTGGTTACCCAGTTCGTCTTTTGAATAAGACTACGTCTGGGGGCGCCCAAGCCAGGAGTATCTGCCTAGAGTTCTAAGATTTCGTTCTTTTACAATGGATAATACAAGTTGTATTTTTAGACAAGAAATTAGGGTACACTCCTCCGTGGGCTTCCTTCGATGGGCTTGTCCAGAACTAGGGTTTTATCGGTCAATCCCACGATTTCCGCGTCTGGATACAGCTGCCTTGCTTACCCCGCGATATCCGCGCTCTCGGTTACCCATATCCTTGCTATAAATACCCATCTGAGGTCGCCTCCGACTTGTGGTCTTTTCCAAGGTCGAAGGCGACTTTCTCGTTTCTTTTAAGACGCCTTGCGACCTTCTCCGTTCCGAGGAAGTCGCCATGCGGCTCCTAATTCTTATCGAGGTCGCTCTAACCGGTCGCCTCACCGTGTTGGATTATTCTATGGTACAACAATTGCCCCTCAAGTTGAGGTCGCGTGCCCGCATAGGGACCTAGGCTTGATTTGTAACTTGATCGACCCGGGGAGAATTGACCTCGGGAAACATTCCCGAGACGCCTGGTTAGTTGTGGGAAGGTGGACCGTTGCGTCGATTCGTGCGAGATTTGATGGATTTGCTATGATGATGTTGCGGGTGGATGAGGTCATGCGCCACAAGCCTCTCCAATCGGGGAATGCGGTGTAGATTACGCGCGACTTGCGCGACTTTGTTTCTTCGAGAGGTGTCCGAATTATGTTTTTATTGCACTTTGACCCCCTTTCCCTTCTATAAAAAGAGCTAGGGCTGCATCTTTGTTGCCATTTCTTCTTCTTCGCGCAGCTCCAGCTTCCCTTCGAATCCAAGATCCCACCTCTCCGGCTAGACTTAGTTCTCCCTTTTTCCACACTCTTTCCATGGCTTCTGATCCTTGTACGCCCGCTGCCCTTCGTCCTCTGGCCTCTTTGTCCTCAGAGGAAGACAATGTAGCGATAGCCCACCTCTGGCAACACCGCGGCTCCCGTTCTGCCGCCGGCCGCGAGGGCGGATCCGCATCAGCGGGTATCCGACGCGTTGTCCGGGACACCGAGGGCATAGATGAGCGGTTTCTACAGGAGTTGGAGGACATTACTCATCTCCCTCATTTGGACATTGGCACGTTCCGCCCCGCCGCGTCAGAGCGGGAACAGCCCGTCGGTACCTCAGCTCCGGCCCGGGATTATGGGGCCTATGAGCGAGCTTTCGACTACCACTTTTATTCGGCTGAGGCCCCCTATAAGCGACCTGAGCGCGGGTATAGGAGGTCGGTTCAAATTGAATACATGGCTTTCGACCTGCCCCGGTACAAGTTGACTCTATCTGAACGACACGTGCGTTCCCTCCGCCGGTTGTATAAAGTACCCCGAGACGTGCATTTTTATGGGGTGACCTCCGATGAGAGTGCTGATCAGCCACCTCCAGGAATGATTGCGGTTAACGAACACACGATGGAGGCAGGGATTCGCTTTCCCCTTCACCCGACGATCTCCCACTTGCTAGCGGCTTGGAACCAAAGCCTTACCCAGATTACTCCGAATGGCTGGAGCTACATACTCTCGACGATGACGGTTCTTGGCTTGGATGGGCTACACCGGATGCCGACCCCTGGCGAGGTCGCTTATGTGATGTCGCCAATCTTTCAAGCCAACGACTATAATGTCGTGCGACTTCGCAAGGGCCGGGAGCTCGTGAGTGGGATCCCGAATAAGGTCTCAGATTGGCATCGGAAGTGGTGGTTCGTTGGGGGCGCTTGGGAATCAACGGGCCCTTTGAGTACACTGCCCATTCGGGTTCCCATGGACTACGCACGCCGAGTTGAACATGGTAAACCTTTGTCTTTATACTTCCGAGGCCGTACTGATCTAATTCCCCTTTTCTTTTGCAGTGTTCGCTCCCTCGACCACCGACCTGTTCTGGGACTTTCAAGAGGCGTTCAAGACTGTCCGTGACACTGCCCCAAGTCTTGGTGACGTCAACGCCCTCAACTTTGAGATCGATCGGTTAAAGGCCAGGCTTTACACTTATCCCCTCCATCTGAATATCCCTTGTGAGTACTTGTTCTTTGCCTTCGATTTTCTCACACTTCTTTTGGTTTCCATCTGACATCTTTGGCGTCGAATCCCGACATTCGTCGCTTCATTTGCCATCCCTCCATGGCGATTATGGCCTCCAGGAAGAAGTCGGTGCTGGGCCAAATGAAACATGTGGCGGCCACCGACGTCCCTCCTCCAAGCTCGACTCCATCCGGCCCCTCAGCCGCTGACAGGGGTAAGAGAAAGCAGAAGGAGCCCACTCCTGAGCCTGCTTGAAAGAGGGCGAGGGACGAGACCCACCAGGAGACCGGGAGGTTGCAGCCCCGCCCATCCTCGTAACCCACCTCCGTTCCTCGAGGAGATCGACTCTCGGAGGATAACTCCTGGTTAGGCTGGGGCATGACCGTGTCAGCGTGTAAGTTCTCGACTATGAATCTCTCTCTTGTTTTTTTTTTTTGATTGACCCCCGGATTTCTTTTTTGTTCCTGAGCTCACCTCAAGACAAGTTTAGCCCTCAAGTGCCTCGAAGCTCGAGTACGGGTCATATCGGGCCCAGACCGTCTCCGGAAGGTTGGCCCGCCATTCTCGGGCGGGTCCGCAGAACCCTAATCTTGTGGGATGGACGCATCGATCTGCAATGCTCGGCCAAGGCGGCTGGGCAACTCAGACTAGCCAGCCTCCCAAGCGCGATCTTCTATCCGGAGAAGACCAAAGGCTCACCGGAGGCCGAGTTGAGAGCCGGGCGAGGTGCTGTGCTGTGGTCACCGACGCCAAGACATCGGTCACCGGCCGAGGCTCAAGAGGCTGGAATCTCCAACTCCGACCATGGGCGCCTTTCCTCCGGCGACCGGCGGGCGATGGCCAGGCTGAGGCGAAGCCGAGGCCAAGAGGCTAAGGCGCACTACTGGAGCAGGCGGTAGCCGGGTGAGGCCGAAGTCTTGCCGATCTGAAGGAGGGCAACTTCAGGAGGACTGAGGAGCTTAATGCCAACTTCGTGTATGTGATGGCCTATGTCGGGGCCATCCGGGTCTTTCACAAGGCAAATCCGGCCGGCGACCTCGCTCCTTTTGTCGCCGAATTTTCAGATTATGTTTGCGACTATCCTCCTGCCCCTACCGTCCTCCTGGAGATCAAGGACTTGGAGGACATGGACATCGACCTTTCCTTCTTTGCTAACCCAATCGGATTGTGCGCCCGGTCCCCAACCGGAGGTCGCCCAGCCGGAGTCCGAGTCGGCCCCTGAAGTTCCCTTGTCGGAGGTCGTGGAGGGGAATGCGGAGGAGGGGTTGATCGGTGGTTCTGCAGGGCCCTGAGTGGCGAAGTTTCTGGAAGCTCACTTTTTTTTTCTTTTGACATTTTGATGTATCGGCCTTCGGGCTCGTTTCTTTGTATGCGCCTTCGGGCCCCCCTTTTATCACTATTAATGGAGTTTCCTTCTCATTTTTACGATGTGTTGACTTGATTTCCTTATACGACTCGTTATTTATTTGTCCATGTCATCTTATCGTTAGTGCGACTTTATGTTTGGACTTTATTTTTATGGTCGTCTTATAAAGTCTGGGGAGGTCGCCCCTCATGGGGTGTCGATCCTTCCCTCTGTATGTCGAAAGTCGTACCTCAGGTAACTTATGTTTTCTTTACATAATCCTTTGGGTTTTACACAGTAATTTTGAGATGAAGGAAAAGACATTATTATTGATAAACAACTTATTACAAGAGTGTAAGTTTATTGATAATATTTTCCTCAAATGTGTTGCGTTCCACGGGTATTGAGCCTTGGCGCCATTTGGTTGTTCGAGCTCGTAAGCTCCATTAGATAAGATTCTTGAGACCTTGAATGGGCCCTCCCAGTTCGGGCTGAGGGTTCCTTTCGATTCGTCGAGTACCTTTTTGAGCACCAAGTCTCCTTCTCCTGAAGCGTCGAATTCGAACTTTGGTGTTGTAGTATTTCTCCGACCTTTGTTTGTACCTTGCGTTTCTCATGTTGGCTTCTAGCCGCCTTTCTTCGAGCAGGTTGAGGTTTTTGGTTAGGGCTTCCTCGTTTTGGTCGAAGGAGACTTGACTTGTGCGGAGGCTGGGGAAGTCAATCTCCGCGGGGACTACCGCCTTGGTCCCGAAGGCTAGTGAGTAGGGGGTTTCTCCGGTTGAGTTTCTACAGGTCGTCCTATAGGCCCACAAAACATCCAGGAGCTCGCTAGCCCACTTCCCCTTAGCTCCCTCGATCTTGGCTTTGAGAGTATGTTTAATGATCTTGTTCACGACCTCGACCTGGCCATTTGACTGAGGGTGGCATGGGGTCGAGAAGAGCTTTGCGATTTTCCATTTCTTGAAGAACGCTTCGACCTTGAGGCCGTCGAATTGTTTACCACTGTCTGATATGATTGCTTGTGGTAAACCGAATCTGCATATGATATTCCGTCAAATAAACTTGATGACCTGGTTTTGATCTATGGTTGCCAGTGCCTCAGCTTTGGCCTATTTTGTGAAGTAATCCACCGCCACCAGGGCGTATTTGACCGAACCTGGCGCTATTAGGAGTGGGCCAATGATGTCTATCCCACACTTTGCAAATGGCCAGGGGCTGAGGATACTTGTGAGCTCTTCCGGGGCTCTTTTGATGGAAGGAGCATAGACTTGGCAGGCACTTGCGAGCGAAGATGATGGCGTCGGCCCTTAGTGTGGGCCAAAAATACCCTTGTCTTGTGGGCCAGCGATTCTCCCCCGGTGTGGTTTTCGCATACTCTTTCGTGTATTTCGTGTAGGATCACTTGTCCTTGCTCGGGTGTAATACACAGGAGTAGGGGGATGCTGAAACCACGCTTGTACAACTCATTTTGGATCATCGTGTATCTTGCTGCTCGCAATTGTAACTGCTAAACTTGGACCCTATCTGTTGGCAGGAGGCCTGTTGTCAAATATTCGATGATGGGTGTCATCCAGTTCGGTGTTGGGGCTTCTAGGTTTGCGACCTTCGCGTGTGCGGTGGAGGGGTGGGTTAATGTCGTGATGGTGACATCTTTCATCTCTAGTGATCCTTCGGAAGTCGCTAGTCGCGCTAATGCATCAGCTCGTGAGTTTTGTTCTCTTGGGATTAGCTTGACATGGATTTGGTCAAACTTCTGACATAATATTTTCACCACCTCTTGGTAAGCTGCCATTCGGTCGTCTCTTGCCTCATATTTTTCTGAGACCTGGTAGGCTACGAGTTGGGAATCTGTGTGAACTTGTAATCTCTTGACACCCATCGCTGTTGACATTTCTAGGCCGCTGATGAGCGCTTCATATTCGGCCTCGTTATTCGTTGCGGGAAAGTCGAAAGTGATGGCGTTCTGGAACGAGGTTCCTTCCGGGCTTGTCAGAACTATATCAGCCCCCGACTTATGGGAGGTCGCTGATCCGTCCACGAATAGCTCCCAAGGTTGGCCGTTTAAACACCCGGCTTCAGATGTGAAGGTGAGTTCCACGATGAAATCGGCTAAAGCCTGGGCTTTGATGGCAGGTCGGGGTGCGTAAGTTACACCGTATTGTCCGACCTCAATTGCCCATTTGAGGCATCGTCCTGACGTATTTAGTCGATGTAAGATGTTTCTCAGGGGTGTGGAGGTAAGTACCTCGACTTGATGGTCGAAAAAATACGACCATAGTTTCCTTACGCTCATGACCAGCGCATATGTCAGTTTTTCCAGGGCCGGATATCGTTGTTCGGTTTCGTTCAATGTCTGGATGACGAAGTAGATTGGGAATTCATTCCTGTCCTCTACTCGAACGAGTACCGCACTCAGAGCTGTCTCGGAAGCCGCGAGGTATAGGAAAAGTTTTTCCCCCGGAACTGGTTTTGACAGAATGCTTACATCCGCCAAGTAAGCTTTGATTTTGTCTAAAGCTTCCTGGCTTTTGTGTGTCCATCCGAACTTTGATTTTTTCCGGATGGTGTCGAACAGCGACTTGCATTTGTCCCCCATTCGGGAGATGAAACGGTTCAAGGCGGCTAGGCATCCCGTGAGTTTCTGTACTTCCTTTACATTTCGAGGCGCTCCCATGTCCAATATGGCTTTGACCTTGGTAGGGTTCGCCTCTATCCCCCGTTTGCTCACCAGGTATTCCAGGAATTTCCTGGACTCGACTCCAAAATTGCATTTTTTGGGGTTCAATCGCATGTTGAATTTCCTCAGGATGTCGAAAGTTTGGGCCAAGTGTGTCAAGTGGTCTTCCGACCTCAGACTTTTGACGACTATGTCATCTACGTAGACTTTCACCGACTTCTCAATGAGGTCGTTAAACATGTGGTTGACCAGCCTCTGGTATGTTGCCCCTGCGTTTTTTAAGCCGAAGGGCATCCTCTTCCAGCAATATATATTTTTTTCTGTCAATAATGAGGTATGTTGCTGGTCAGATTCGTACATGGCTATCTGGTGATAGCCTACAAAGGCGTCCATGAAGTTGTTGTCACCCACTGGGGTTGGTCGGCTTGCGTGATCAAGTTGTTGTCCAGTAACTTTTTTACCTCCTCGGCTAATGCTGCGTACTTTTCGGGGCCGAACTTTCGCCTCTTCTGAGCTATCGGTTTTCGACCTGGATCTATGAACAACTTATGGCATGCGACTTCCGGGTCGATTCCCACCATATCCTTATGCGACTAGGCAAAGACGTCTAGATTCTTTTTGAGAAAGTCGATGACTTCCCCCTTCAGGTCGTCCGACATTCTTGAGCCTATGATTACTTCAAGATCTGGTCGGGCTGGGTCCACTTTGACTTTCTCGAGGTCTTTCCCTGGGATGGCCCTTGGGATATTTTGTCATGGGTCATCGTGATTTTTCTTCCTGGTCGAATTTATATTTCAAATTTCACATTGTTCTTCGCTATCTATTACAAGTACTTGTTTGCTAGATATTGGTGCAGAATTTAAACGAGACGAAGAAAAAATCAAACAACTCCTTGCATCAACTTGGTCACCTTTAACGATGCCGACCAGCCCACTCTTGGTGGGAAACTTTACACAGAAATAAAAGGTTGAGGACGCAACCTCAAATTCATGTTCAAATGGCCTCCTGAGGAATCCATTATAGGAGCTCGGGAGGTCGACAACTAAAAAATCTAAAAGCCTAGTGGCCCTAACTTTTTCATTCAGAGTGGAGACTAATTCTATAGCAAGTCGGATCATTCCTGTTGGCTTCACTGTCGCGTCCCCGAAGCCTTTCACGACATGGTCGCATGGAGTGATGTATGCGTCGTAATCTCCGAGCTGGTCCAGGGTCTTCTTGAAAAGTATGTTGTAGAAAGCCCCTCCATCCACTAGCAGGCGGCATACAGTGGTGCCCATGATATTGACTCTGATTACCAGTGGACTACCCCGGCCTTGTCCTTCTCACCGAACTCAATCGTGCTAGTCTCTTCTCCTACTGCGAAGAAGGGTAACACCATTTTCCTGCGTTTTCTATTTCTCTTATCTCCGCCTTCATCCACCTTTTGGATGAGCGGTTGATAAACCCCCTCTTGTCCCCGGTGGGGACAAGGTATGTATCCTTGACCTCTCGCCCTTCATACGGCATGGGTGGTCTTGGCCGTTCCCCACAAGCATCTCCGGAGCAGTTCGCTTTGTGGGTTTACTTGTTGGCGACCTCTCTGAGCTTGATCCTGATTCTTCTGAGGTCTCTTGACAAACTCGTCCAGTAATCCATCCTCGTATAGCCTCCAAAGCTTGGGGAGTAGGTCCTTGCACTTTCCGGTATATAGTGCCATTTACTCGTGGAAGTATACTGAAAAGTATGCTTTTTACTTTGTATAATCGAAATGAATTTTCAAACTTATTCTTGAAATAAATTGTTTATCATCGATGCTTTAAATATTATTGAATGTTACATATATTTCTTTGATAACTGTTCAATAAAGTTAAACGTGTTACATTGTAGTTAATTTAGTGATACGGATCACGTAAGATTAAATTAAGGTCCTTGTAACTAAAAGTACGTTATTCACGACCTAGATGGAAATGAACAACCCATCGTGAAAGGTTGAAGTGTAAGGCTCGAGATTGACTTGTCTTGACCAAGAGATTACACTAGTGCATGATTTGATCTTATTTGAATAGGACCTACAGGAGGATAAATTCTTCAGAACTGAACAAGGGAGAATTAGACCTCAGTGGTTCGTTATTTCTTAACCTTCGTCCCTTAAATAGGATCACGTGGGATTGGTAACTATTGCTTTGACTTATCATGGGTAGCGAATCAAAGAGATTCAATACTTTTTATCTTGGGCAATATTATTGGTCACATGTGATTGCTAAGATTTAATACGAAGAATCGTGTGCAAGTACGCTTGTTTGATTTGCCCCCTTGGGAGGTTCATAAGCTTTATCATACCAAATCTTGCAAGTGGAATTAGTTTCCGGTATGGATAATAATGTTGAACCGTTTCCTCGACCAAGGATAAAAGATGTTAATTAATGGAAAGCTATTTCAGTGGCTTGAATCAACTAATGGGCTAGATAATCTTAAACACGGGAAATAATGATCGGGAGCCATATTGACTGTAATATGGGTTAAGATTGATAGTGCAATATTAATTATGTAGTGGGATGAATTAATATTTATGGGCTTGAATTATATTGTGGCTCAATATTAGATATTCAAGGTCCATTAGAAGGTCCAATCTTAATTCTCCTAAAGGCCCCCTGAGTAGCCCAACAAATAGTCCAATAACTGAAAAAAGTGATTAAAATAAAATAAATATTGTTGCTTATTTTTCCTCTAAATTTTCAAAAATTATGAATAAGTTGGGAGAAAGATTTTCTTTGAATTTTGTTATGGAATGAAGATATGTATTCTTGGAATACAAGATTATCTCATTAAATTCAAGAAATCTCCCACTTGGTTATTTCATAAGAGAATTTCGAAATTTTGAAATATAGTGGGCAAGAAAGATTTTCTTGATTTTCTTGAAAAGATATTATGGAAGATATGTATTTCTTGAAATACAAGAATATCTCATAAATTCAAGAAGATCCAAATCTTGGATTCTTGCATCATTAATTTTCGAAAAATCCATAATTAGAGGAGGTGGGATTTTGTGGAATATTTTAATTATGGGAAAAAGAATATAGGAGATATATTCAAGAATTCTTGGTGATCAAGAAAAGTCTTTTCCAACATTGGTTTTCTATTGAAAAAATCGACCACCTCTCTCCTATAAATAGGGGATGATTATTTCATTCCCAAGTACAATTCCATGTGCTGGAAAAATTAGCAAATCCACATAAGTGGTGCAACAAAGTTCATTTTTTCCTTTTGTTAATTGTTCGACAAGTGTCCTTCCACCGGATAGTTGAGCAAGGGCTAAGGGAATACTTGGGAACTCCTTTTGGTTAGTCCGTCTAACCGAATTCACTGCCATCCCGAGAGGTACGTTCACGTAAACCCGTAGATTCCGCATGCGTAGGTTTTACGTGGCTTATTATATGCATGATATGTTGTTGCAATTATTATTTGAATTAATATATGATTAATTAATGCTAGTAATAATTAAAGAATTAAATTTGTATTTAAATATTCACCCCGAATAGATCTGTGCAACTCATTCCCCAACATAGGTGCCAAAGAAGTGTCTCGTTCACGTCAGCCGAGCGCTTTCGTTTACAAGAAATAGTAGATGTGTTATAGGATGCATTTTTTGAGTGATGTGCACAGTTAATAATATAGAGATTGTTCCTTAAAGTTCCACGACAGATAATCACATCGTTACAAAAAACAGTAACATCTTTATTAAAACGAACAGAATATCAATCGACAAATAACTTAGAAATTTAAATAAGATTTTTCCGAAAAACAGGAACATAAAGAACATCTCTTAAAATTAACTTCTTCTCTCCAAAGGACAGGTGCACCTCTCCCACTGCTTCAGCTGCCACTCTTGTAGCATCGCCTAGCGTGATGAGGATCTCACTCTCACTTAGTCGTCGGGTCTGCTTGAAACCCTGCAATGTGAAACATACATGATCAGTGGATCCCGTATCCAATACCCACGAGTAGGTAGCATACTCCGCTAAACAAGTTTCAACTACTAGTGAGTGTGAATTACCTTTCTTTCCATTCCTTTTGGGTCTGGAACAGGCCAACTTCCAGTGTCCTTTTTCTCCACAGTTAAAACATTTTCCTTTCGGCTTCTTCTGGATTTTCAACCAACTGGCTTTCTTACCTTTTTTGTTTGTGGCCTTGCTTTGATTCAGACTATTCATCTCCTTCTCAATCTTCCCTTCCATTGGTCTAGATTTTGAGAGCAGTTTCTTAGTCACCAAAGCTTCGTCTTCTTGTCCCAAGTGTTTCTCTACCGTCTCCAAGATCTCTTGTAGGGTATCCATGGTAAACATGTGACCACTCATCGCAAAATTACAATAGAACTCATTAAAACATCTTGGCAGAGTTAGGAACAAGAATTCGACTTGAGCCTCATCATGGTACCGAGTACCAAGGTAAGCAAGTTTTTCAAAATGGCATCTGATTTTGAGAATGTGGTCCCTTACGGGTGTTCCATCAATCATTTTCAGCCTTTCGACTCCATTTTGATGAAACTCTTTGATCATGCAGCTCTCAGAGGAAAACATTTCCTCAAGACTTTGAACAATTTCCGCAGCTGAATCAATTCCCTCATGAATGAGCCTCAAATCATCAGACAATGAAGTCAAGATTATTGGTTTCATTGATTCATTGGCTTGCTCCCAGATTTTGTACAAACATCTTTCCGAACTAGATGACCCTTCAGTGATTTTTTTCAGGTTTTTGTCCGCCAAAAACCCAATAATGTTTTTGTGCAGAGAGGACAAAAGTCATATTACGTTTCCAGGTGACATACTTTTCACCAGTGAGTTGGTTTTCTTTCAGAATATTGAACAGTGGATTAAAAGGTTGCGACATGATGGACTGAAATAAACATATATTTTGTATCAATATCTAGATCAACACAAAATTAAATCACATAATTCGATCACATGATTCATATTAAAATCTCAATAAAATATGAACATGGATCAACCAACATCTCAAAACAGATTTAAATGAGCCTCGTGGGAGGGTCATCATTTAAATCATATTCAAGCAGGTTACAAACAAGAACAGTTACAAACCTTTAATATTAAAGAAAATTAATAGTCGGCTCCCACTTGACCAATATAAAATTGACAGGGACTTCGGAGAAGTATATAAATATCAATTTTATACCTAAGTAATAACCATGATTAAACACAGAATTATTACTTTGTTTTGATCGAGCCTCGTGGGAGGGTCATCGTCGCCACTAATAATAATTCACAATCATCATTTTGGGAGTTTATTCATGTGAAAGCTATCTTTTGACCGTCCCGAAGGGGAATTTCTCCAAAATATTTCACAAATAAATAAATCATGGAAGTCAAAATTAATTTGTGTCAAAACCAAATTAATTATTAAAACATACTTAGTAATTTTTGAATTTGAGATTTTTCGTTGGACAATTCTCATGCAAACATATTTAAACAAATTAAATAAAGCATAAGAAAATACAACATAAATAAATCAAAATAAGCGTAAAATAAACACGTGGGCACAAATTATCCAACTATCGTGGTTTGATTTTCTTTTGGCTTGATCTTGAAGAAACACCGCCTTGAATTTCTCCCATTTCGTTCATCACAAAAGAACTCGTCTTGAAGCGCCACATGGCGGCTTCGCGTGGGATACGCCCATCTTATTTGTAGCTGGGGCGCTAAGCGCGCGGCCTTGGCGTCGCCCGCATCATCTCTCGGCGGCATCAGCGTATCGGTAAGCGGCGGGTAAACCGCCCACTTGCGTGTCTTGTTGCAATCCTGTATAACCGTCGCCCCCACACGGCTCGGCGCTCGCCCCGACCCAGTAGCAGCGATCGCCCGCGCCGACTCGCTTCACTTCGCCCGAGCTAAATCACGCCCTCGCGCGCCGCTGTGATCGCTGGCGCCTAAGCGCTGGAAACCCGTTCCGTCTTGGCGTCAGCCGCCTTAGCCGTAGCGTCTCACTGGCGGCGTTCGCACGGCTCAAGTCGCCAACGTAAAGTTCCGGATCCATCTTTTAACTCCCACTCGTCTCCGTCTTCGTCTCCGATCAGGTTACAATTTATTTAACGAAAAATAAATACCTTAAATCTAGACTAGTCTATTACATTGAACATATCAAATAGCCTAATCTACTAATGGATTTTCTCACGAGAAAAACAAATCCGAACGAGTCGAGTTAAAAACCATTCATTCATACGCATGAAAATAAAACACATTAAATACCATGACAATTGGATACCTGTAAAACAGATCTAGCAATTCTACTATCCAATTTCAATTTAATGTTCAACAATTTAAATAACAATTTAAAAAAATCAGAGCTCGAAACCAGAGCTCTAATTCCAGTTGTTGGGAAATTAAGGTGCCCAGATCTATTCGAGATGATCTTTAAATACATATTTAAATTAAACAAATAATTCCTAACATGAATTAATCCTAAATTATTTCAACATAATAATTAAACAACATGCGTATACGTAATTCACGTAAATCCTAAACATGCGGAACTAGGAGTTACAGAATTACTAACCTCTTGTAGAAACAACCTTTTAGACGATGGATCAACCCAATAGCCTTCCCAAATATATCCCAGCGCCCACGAACGTTATCCGGTGGGAGGATTTGCACGAACGGTTTTAATGGGAGAGAAATTAAATATTTTGCTACCACCTTTGTAGATTTCTATTTTTTTAAAACATATGGAATTGCACTTGAGAATGAAGAGCTCATCCCCTATAAATAGGAGTGAGGGGGTCGAATTTTTAGGTAAAAAATATAAGGAAGATAATCTTTTCTTGGTCTCCAAGAAATCTTGAATATATCTCCTATATTCTTTTCTCCTTAATTAAATTTTTCATAAAAATCTCTTCCCCTTTTTATCCTATTATTTTCGAAAATAACAAGATTAAAGGAGTCAAGATTTGACTTCTTGAATTTATGGGATAATTATGTATTCCTACAATAATTATCTCTTTCCATAAAATATCTACAAGAAAATCAAGACAATCTTTCCTTCCTCTTATCCACATATTTGTCGAAAATATAAGCATGGAAATATAGCAAAATATTTTCTTCTCTCTCTCATTAATTGGACTTTATTTTGGGCTATTTGGGGGGCCTTTAGGAGAATTAAGATTGGACCTTCAATGGACTATGAAGCTTTAATATTTTGGGCCAAATATTATTCAAGTTCGTTAATATTAATTTATTCCACTATAAAATTAATATTGAACTATCCATCTTAACCCGTATTACGATTTCACATATAACATGGCTCCCGGTCATTATTTCCCGCGTTTAAGATTATATTAGTCCATTAATTAATTAAGCCACTGAACAAGCTTTATATTAATTAATATCTTTGTCCTTGGAGTAAAGACAACTCAACATTATTATCCATACCGGAAATAAATTTCCACTTGCCAGATTTGGTATGATAAAGGTTCTGAGCCCACCAAGGGGACAAATCAAGCAAGACGTACTTGCACGCGATTCTCCATATTAAATGTCAGCAATCGTCATGTAATTAATAATATTGCCCAAGATATAAGGTATCGAATCGCATCGACTCTCTTTCCATCATAAATCAAAACAATAGTAATTAATTTCACAGGATCCTATTTAAGGGACGGAGATTAAGAAATAACGCACCACCGAGGTCTAATTCTTGTATATTCAGTACCAAAGAATTTTTCCTCCTGTAGGTCCTCATTCAACGCACCTAAATGCGCTAGTGTGATCCCTTGAGACAAGCCAATATGGATATCACACTTCAACAGTTCATGATGGTTCGTTTATTTCCATCTGGGTTGTGAATTTGTACTTAATTACTAGGGCTGTTAATTTAATCTTCAGTGATCGGGTATCACCAAATTAACTACAACGTAATACGTACTGTCTTATTGAACGGGTTTGCAATAAAGATATATAACATTCTTTCATATTTAATGCAACAGAGATTAAATAATTTATTTCAGTAAATAAATAAGAAACTTCAGTTTGGTTATACAAAGTAAAAGCATACTTTTCAGTATAACCCCAACAATCTCCCACTTATACTCAAAGTCTGCTTTTAAGTATACTACAGCATGTCTCGTGTTCTATGTGACATCTAATATCACCCTACATGAACCTAATAATATTTCTCCCACTTACACTAAAAGCAGATTGACAACGTCCTTGACACCCATTCCTTCCACATGTCTCTCGAATGTACTCTGAGGCAGACCCTTTGTGAATGGATCTGCTAGGTTGTCTTCCGATGCAATCTTAGCCACCTCAATGTCTCCTCTCTTAAAGATTTCTCGTATGAGATGGTATTTTCTTTCAATGTGTTTGCTGGCCTTGTGGGCTCTCGGCTCCCTCGAATTTGCAACTGCTCTGGCGTTATCACAGTAAACCGTGATCGTGCTGGGCAAATCCAGGACGATGTCCAAGTCCACTAGGAAGTTCTTGAGCCAAACCGCTTCCTTCGCTGCTTCACAAGCAGCAACGTATACGGCTTCCATGGTAGAATCGGCGATGAATTTCTGCTTTACGCTTCTCCATGTCATGGCTCCTCCCTCCATGCAAAACACACCACCCGAGGTAGACTTTCTGGAGTCAACATCTGATTGGAAATCTGAGTCTGTGTAACCGATGGGGATTAGACTGTCTGACTTGTAAACCAACATTCTGTCTCGTGTCCTTTTCAGATACTTCAAAATGTTCTTTACATCAATCCAATGCTCTTTCCCAAGGTTACTTTGATATCTTGCCACCATGCCTACGGCAAAGCAGATATCCAGTCTCGTACACAACATTGCATACATGAGGCTTCCCACAGCCGAAGCATAAGGGATGCCCTTCATGTCATCTATCTATTTCTGTGTCTTTGGACACATCTCTTTGGACAGATGGATTCCATGTCTGTAGGGCACAAAGCCTTTCTTGGAATCTTGCATGCTGAAACGCTTCAAAACAGTATCTATGTATGAGGCTTGCGAAAGCCCGATCATTCTTTTCCTGCGATCTCGAGTGATCTTGATCCCTAGGATGTGACCAGCTTCCCCTAAATCCTTCATATCGAACTGTTTTGACAGCCATGCCCTTACGTCTGATAACACCTTTACATCGTTTCCGATGAGCAGAATGTCATCCACGTATAGTATAAAAAATACCAATGCAGTTTCGTCACACTTTTTATAAACACAACTTTTAAAGTTGTTTTGATCGAAACCGTAGGATTTTATAACTTGATCAAAACACTGATTCCAAGTGCGGGATGCTTGCTTCAGCCCATAAATGGACTTCTTAAGCTTGCAAACCAGATGCTCTTGGCCTTTTTTCAATGAAGCCTTCGGGTTGTTGCATATAGATTTCTTCGTCAAGATTTCCATTGAGGAAAGCTGTCTTGACGTCCATTTGCCAGATCTCAAAATCTAGATGCGCAGCAATCGACAAGAGAATGCGGATGGACTTGAGCATGGCTACGGGCGAAAAGGTTTCCTCATAATCGATCCCTTCTTTCTGAGTGTACCCTTTCGCCACTAGTGTTGCTTTGAAGGTTTCAACCCTTCCATCCGGTCCCCTTTTTCTCTTGTATACCCACTTGCATCCGATGGGTTTTACCCCATCAAGTGGTTCGACTAGCTCCCACACCTTGTTGTGATCCATTGAACCCATCTCGGCTTCCATTCTTTGTTTGCGAGATTGAGCATCTTTGTCTCGGATCGCCTCGTTGTAGGACCCACGGATCGACTCTTCTGCGGATATCAAGTCCAGAAGACTCTCCGATCCCCAAGAATCTCTTGGGTTGTCGATAACCCTCCCACTACTGACGAGGTTCGGTTGTGTAGGCGTGGACGTTTGGTATATCATTTTATGCGGTTGGCAATGAAGTTGGCCCCTAAGTTATTCTATGGTAATTTCACTTCTAGGCTTTTCATTTGTTCATATGAAGCTTCTACCAAAAATCTAAAGTGGTCTTGATCACCACCTTTTGATCTTCGGGACCATAGAACATGCATCCTTTAATTCCTTGGGTACCCTATGAACATCCTTAATTCGAACGCAGATCCAATTTACCGGCTTCCTTGTCTAACACGTATCTGGGACACCCCGAGATCCCGATGTGTAAAACCGGCTTGCTGCGCCCGTCCACAATTCTCTCGGTGTTTTAAGTATCGATTTGGATGGCACTAGGTTCGAATATAAGCCGTTGTTTCTAATGCGTAACCCCAAAACGATTTTGGTAAATCCGCATAACTCATCATTGACCTTACCATTTCTAAAAAACATTCTATTCCTTCGTTCTGCAATCCCTTTTTGTTGAGGGGTACCGAGTGCAGTCAACTGGGATGCAATCCCCACTTTCGATAGGTAGTTCATGTTGGGATTATTTCTCCAACAGTTCAGAAATTCATCGCTGAGGTATTCGCCTCCAAGATCAGATCGTAGAAACTTGATACTTTTTCCCTTATGATTCTCTGCTTGAGCCTTAAATTCTTTGAATTTATCAAAGGGCTCAAATTTATGCTTCATTAGGAAAATGCATCCGTAGCGTGAGTAATCATCGATAAAAGTAACAAAATACTCGTAGCCACCTCTAGATTTGATTTGCATTGGATCACACACATCGGTGTGAACGATTTCTAACACTTCTTTAGCTCTAAGCCCCTTGGCTCCAAATGCCCTCTTGGTCATTTTACCTTCCGAGCACGATTCGCATGTCGGAAATGGCTCAATTTGGAGAGACCCCAAAGAACCATCTTTCACCAACCTTTGAATCCTTTTCGGGTTAATATGACCTAATCTTAGGTGCCAAAGAAGTGTCTCGGTCAAGTCGGTACCGCTTTTCGTTTACAAGAAATAGTAGATGTGTTATAGGATGCATTTTGTGAGTGATGTGCACAGTTAATAATATAGAGATTGTTCCTTAAAGTTCCACGACAGATAATCACATCGTTACAAAAAATAGTAACATCTTTATTAAAATGAACAGAATATCCATCGACAAATAACTTAGAAATTGAAATAAGGTTTTTCCAAAAAACAGGAACATAAAGAACATCTCTTAAAATTAACTTCTTCTCTCCAAAGGACAGGTGCACCTCTCCCACTGCTTCAGCTGCCACTCTTGTAGCATCGCCTAACGTGATGAGGATCTCACTCTCACTTAGTCGCCGGGTCTGCTTGAAACCCTGCAATGTGAAACATACATGTTCAATGGATCCCGTATCCAATACCCACGAGTGGGTAGCATACTCCGCTAAATAAGTTTCAACTACTAGTGAGTGTGAATTACCTTTCTTTCCATTCCTTTTTGGGTGCGAACAGGCCGACTTCCAAATGTCCTTTTTCTCCTGATTAAAACATTTTCCTTTAAAACTTTCGAATTTTCAACCAATGGCTTTCTTTTTTTTTTTTGTTTGTGGCCTTGCTTTGATTCAGACTATTCACCTCCTTCTCAATCTTCCCTTCCATTGGTCTAGATTTTGAGAGCAGTTTCTTAGTCACCAAAGCTTCGTCTTCTTGTCCCAAGTGTTTCTCTACCGTCTCCAAGATCTCTTGTAGGGTATCCATGGTAAACATGTGACCACTCATCGCAAAATTACAATAGAACTCATTAAAGCATCTTGGCAGAGTTAGGAACAAGAATTAAACTTGAGCCTCATCATGGTACCGAGTACCAAGGTAAGCAAGTTTTTCAAAATGGCGTCTGATTTTGAGAATGTGGTCCCTTACGTGTTCCTCAATCATTTTTTAGCCTTTCGACTCCATTTTGATGAAACTCTTTGATCATGCAAACTCAAAGGAAAACATTTCCTCAAGACTTTGAACAATTTCCGCAGCTGAATCAATTCCCACATGAATGAGCCTCAAATCATCAGACAATGAAGTCAAGATTATCGATCTCATTGATTCATTGGCTTGCTCCCAGATTTTGTACAAACATCTTTCCGAACTAGATGACCCTTCAGTGATTTTTTTTTTGGGTTTTTGTCCTTTGAAAAACCCAATAATGTTTTTTGTGCGAGAGAGGACAAAAGTCATATTACGTTTCAAATTGACATAGTTTTCACCAGTGAGTTGGTTTTCTTTCAGAATATTGAACAGTGGATTAAAAGGTTGCGACATGATGGACTGAAATAAACATATATTTTGTATCAATATCTAGATCAACACAAAATTAAATCACATAATTCGATCACATGATTCATATTAAAATCTCAAAAAATATGAACATGGATCGCCCAACATCAAAAAAAAGATTTAAATGAGCCCGTGGGAGGGGTCATCATTTAAATCACATTCAAGCAGGTGTTACAAACAAAACGATTTACAAACCTTTAATTTTAAAGAAAATTAATAGTCGGCTCCACTTGACCAATATAAAATCGACGGGGACTTGAGAATATATAATTATTAATTTTATACCTAAGTAATAACCATGATTAAATACAGAATTATTACTTCGTTTTGATCAAGCCTCGTGGGAGGGTCATCGTAGCCACTAATAATAATTCACAATCATCCTTTTGGGAGTTTATTCATGTGAAAGGTATCTTTTGACCGTCCCGTAGGGGAATTTCTCCAAAATATTTCACAAATAAATAAATCATGGAGGTCAAAATTAATTTGTGTCAAAACCAAATTAATTATTAAAACATACTTAGTAATTTTTGAATTTGAGATTTTTCGTTGGGCAATTCTCATGCAAACATATTTAAACAAATTAAATAAAGCATAAGAAAATACAACAGAAATAAATCAAGCAAAGCAGAAAATAAACACATTGGGCACAAATTATCAAACTATCATGGTTTGATTTTCTTTGGCTTGATCTTGAAGAAACACCGTCTTGAATTTCTCCCACTCGTTCGTCTCGAAAAGAACTCCGTCTTGAAACGCCACGTCAAGCAACTTCGCGTGGGATGCCCGCCAGATCCAACCCCGCCCGCTTGGGGTTTAGCGGCGGTAGCTTGTCGCCGCATCATCTCTCGGCGTCGGTAAGCGGCGGATGGCGGTGCCCGCCGCCTGCTACCGTCGCCCGCACTAAGCCGTGTCCGCCCACCAGCTCGCTTTGCGCCCAGCCTTAGCGTCGCCCGGCCTTATTTCCTTTCGCTGCGCCCTGACGTCCAGCGTCGCCGCCTTCTTCTCGATCCCCTGGCGCGCTAGCGCCCTAAACCCCTATCGTCTTGGCGTCGTCGCTCACGCCTTGTAGCGCCTTGAAGACGCGTTTCGTGCGGCCGCCGACATCGCCAACGTCAGTTCGGATCCGCCTTTTAACTCCCACTCGTCTCCATCTTCGTCTCCGATCAGGTTACAATTTATTTAATAAAAAATAAATACCTTAAATCTAGAATAGTCTATTACATTGAACAAATCAAATAGCCTAATCTCTTTATGGATTTTCTCACGAGAAAAATAAATCGAGCGAGTCGAGTTAAAAACCATTCATTCATGCAGCGTGAAAAAAAAAACACATTAAATACCATGACAATTGGATACCTGCAAAACAGATCTAGCAATTCTACTATCCAATTTCAATTTAATGTTCAACAATTTAAATAACAATTTAAAAAAATCAGAGCTCGAAACCAGAGCTCTAATACCAGTTGTTGGAAAATTAAGGTGCCCGGATCTATTCGAGATGATTTTTAAATACATATTTAAATTAAACAAATAATTACTAACATGAATTAATCCTAAATTAATTCAACATAATAATTAAACAACATGCGTACAAGTAATTCACGTAAATCCTAAACATGCGGAACTAGGAGTTACTGGATTACTAACCTCTTGTAGAAAAAACCTTTTCGACGATGGATCAACCCAAGAGCCTTCCCAAATATATCCCAGCGTCCACAAACGTTATCTGGTGGGAGGATTTGCATGAACGATTTTAATGGGAGAAAATATTTTGCTACCACCTTTGTGGATTTCTAATATTTCCAACACATGGAATTGCACTTGAGAATGAAGAGCTCATCCCCTATAAATAGGAGTGAGGGGGTGAGGGGGTCGAATTTTTAGGTAAAAAATATAAGGAAGAAAATCTTTTCTTGGTCTCCAAGAAATCTTGAATATATCTCCTATATTCTTTTCTCCTTAATTAAATTTTCCATAAAAATCTCTTCCCCTTTATATCCTATTATTTTCGAAAATAACAAGATTAAAGGAGTCAAGATTTGACTTCTTGAATTTATGGGATAATTATGCATTCCTACAATAATTATCTCTTTCCATAAAATATCTACAAGAAAATTAAGACAATCTTTCCTTCCTCTTATCCACATATTTTTCGAAAATATAAGCATGGAAATATAGCAAAATATTTTCTTCTCTCTCTCATTAATTGGACTTTATTTTGGGCTATTTGGGGGGCCTTTAGGAGAATTAAGATTGGACCTTCAATGGACTATGAAGCTTTAATATTTTGGGCCAAATATTATTCAAGTCCATTAATATTAATTTATTCCACTATAAAATTAATATTGAACTATCCATCTTAACCCATATTACGATTTCACATATAACATGACTCCCGGTCATTATTTTCCGCGTTTAAGATTTTATTAGCCCATTAATTAATTAAGCCACTGAACAAGCTTTATATTAATTAATATTTTTGTCCTTGGAGTAAAGACAGCTCAACATTATTATCCATACCGGAAATAAATTTCCACTTGCAAGATTTGGTATGATAAAGGTTCTGAGCTCACCAAGGGGACAAATCAAGCAAGACGTACTTGCACGCGATTCTCCGTATTAAATGTCAGCAATCGTCATGTAATTAATAATATTGCCCAAGATATAAGGTATTGAATCGCATTAACTCTCTTCCCATCATAAATCAAAGCAATAGTTATTAATTTCACACGATCCTATTTAAGGGACGGAGATTAAGAAATAACGCACCACTGAGGTCTAATTCTTGTATATTGATTACCAAAGAATTTGTCCTCAGAAGTCCTCATTCAACGCATTCTAAATCGCTAGTGTGATCCCTTGGTCAAGACAAGCCAATATTGGTCTCACACTTCAACCGGTCATGATGGTTCGTTCATTTTCATCTGGGTTGTGAATTTGTACTTAATTACGAGGGCTGTTAATTTGATCTTCAGTGATGGGTATCACTAAATTAACTACAACGTAATCATCTTTATCTTATTGAACGGGTTTGCAATAAACATATATAACATTTATTCATATTTAATGCAATGATGATTAAATAATTTATTTCAGTAAATAAATAAGAAACTTCAGTTTGGTTATAGAAAGTAAAATCATACTTTTCAGTATAACCCCAACAAGGTGAACCATTGGTGGGCCTGGTCGGTCAAAGTCAGGGAAAACAAAAGACACTTAGTGGTGGCTGTCATTGCGCCTATGGAGGCCATGTAGGAGTTATACTTGGCCACGTGGACCTTGGGTCCGTATTTCCTTTAATAGCGATCTAGGGTCGCCGTGTTGATTTTTTCATTGGGTGGGTGCCAAAGTATTTGCGGGTCCCGAGGGGGGAGTCGGGATGATAAGGTTATGGTGCCTTGGCGTCGCCGCCTTTGTTCTCGGCTCGCTCTAGAAGTCACTGGACCGTCCTGGCCAGCGCGTCGATTTTGATGTCGTGATGGTCTTTGGGGGGGTAGGTCGTTAAATGGATTGTCTGGCGAATTGCAGACCCTTTCGGCTCATCATGATGTAAGTTTAGAGCCATGGCGGATCTCGCTCCATCCGGGTCGGCGTGGCGGGTGAGATCGCGCCGTCCTCGATGGCTATTAGGGCCTACGGGCATCTTGTCTCCAAGTCGGTCGAACATGTTGCACGACCTGTTGGCCTTTCTTCTGAGAACTGCGATTAGAATGATTTAGTGTTTCACGAATCATATGCCATTAAATTAACTGAGGCGCCCTTTCTCGACAAAACATTCTTGCCCAAAGTTCTGGATTGGGTGCCACTTTCTTAGCCGGTAATTTTGTTTGTCCTCGTCATCGGCGATGCAGGTATTTTTATGGAGGGCGGCCAACACGGCCTTGGCGTCCTCCGGTGTCTCGCGAGATTCCACCAGTCGGGGGTGGCCTCTGGAATGATGGGGTGAGAGCGCTCTGAGCTCCTGGAGGCCTCGACACCGTCGCGGTGGTCCATCTCGTTTCTGGTTACGTTACCTTGGTTGATCGCCATTGATAAGGGATGGGTTTTCTGCGGATTTTTTCAAAAATCGTGAGCCTTTCCTACGAGCCGGATCAATATTGTGACCTAGATTTTACGTCTAGGGCAACTTAATGTTATTAAATGGGATCAATCAAGTAACGAGTAACAAATATGAAATAGACTCAAATTTGGTTACCCAATTCGTCTTTTGAATAAGACTATGTCTGGGGGTGCCCAAGCCAGGAGTATTTTATTATTCTTTTCTGCCTAGAGTTCTAAGATTTCGTTCTTTTACAATGGATAATACAAGTTGTATTTATAGACAAAAAATTAGGGAATACTCCTCCGTGGGCTTCCTTCGATGGGCTTGTCAAGCTTCCAGCCGCCAGAACTCGGGTTTTATCTGTCAATTCCGCGATTTTCGCGCCTGGATACACTTGCCTTGCGTACCCCGCGATATCCGCGCTCTCAGTTACCCATATCCTTGCTATAAATACCCATCTGAGGTCGCCTCCGACTTGTGGTCTTTTCCAAGGTTGAAGGCGACTTTCTCGTTTCTTTTAAGCCCTTGCGACGACCTTCTCCGTTCCGAGGAAGTCGCCATGCGGCTCCCGATTCTTATCGAGGTCGCTCTAACCGGTCGCCTCACCGAGTTGGATTATTCTATGGTACAACAAATTTAAAATACATTTATATTTTTTAAAGTATTAAAAGTTAAAAACTTAAGAAAAATACTTCCTAGTTTAGGGATAACGTGCACTTACTCTATCAAGACGTAAAACTAAAAAACTTATTTTATTGGTATTATTTAAATAAATTATAATGATATTGTGAGTGTGTAAATTTTGAGTATTCTGCCATTTTAGGAAATGTGCATGTTATTGTGGGACGAACAAAAGGGGAAATTGTGCATGTTATTGCGGGACGGAGGGAGTAAAAGATATATATAATAATAAAAAAAATTAGAATAACACTTCTAAAAATGAATTAATAATAAAACAGAAATTAAAAGAATAAAATAAAAAGTATACAAATAAAATAATTAAAATGAAAAATGAAAAATAAAAAAAATAATATTCGTACTCTTGACTTGACATCTTCATCCTCGAGAAAAAAAAATGGTTCTGCAAAAAAAATTCAAAATTCAATTACACAAAAATCCCTTCATCTTCTACCTCATGTTGCCTCCGCCACTGCCCCACCCCCACATTCCTACATTCCTTTCGCCAATGCATCTTCATTAGGTTTAGTTTCCTGGGCTTGTTTTTTTCTTCTTTTAATTTGATATTGTGTTACTTGGGGCAAATAATATTTCCCAAGAAATATTATTTGTGTTTAATCTTTAATAACGACCGTTTTAATTATAATAGTGATTTTGAATATTATTTGTTTGTGTTGGTTAGTAATTTTGATTTTATTATAATATATACTTAATTTATTTTTAATCTATTATTTATTATGTTTATAATTATTTATTGATGTGGATGCTCACTAGGATGATGACTGTGTACATATTTGTACACATTACTTTTCGGGCAGGGGGCAAACTGCCCGAAGTTGAAATTGCCAAAAAGAGTAAAAGTGATGATTTATTTGTCAAAATTTAAAAGTTTAGCTTAAATAAGTGTTTTCATAACCGAACCGGTGATCGAACTGGACAGATCACCGGTCAACGGTTCAACCGGTCGGACCGGTTCAACCGTTTAAATGATTTATGTGTATTTTTTTAATTGTTTTTTATATTTTACTATTTTTTTAAATGATTAATTCATCATTGGACTTATAATATAAATATTTAAATTTAATTAATCAAACTTGAACCATAAAAATAATATAAACGTTAAAAAATTTGTCCCACATCGAATAAGTATTAGAAGAAATATAAAATGAAGTTATATAAAAGGGAGATGAGGTAGATTTTATGGATCTCCTATCCCACATCGAATAAGTATTAAAAAAGATGTGAGATGGAGTAATATAAAAGGTGGATCTCCCATTCCACATTGAATAAGTATTAAGAAAGATGTGAGATGGAGTAATATAAAAGGGAGTGGAGGTGGATCTAAATTCTACCTAAATCTCCTATCCCACATTGAATAAGTACTAAAAATATGTGAGATATAGTAATATAAAAGGGGTAGGGTCTATATCCTTACTCACAAGAAATATTAGTTAAAAAATGATTGGTATTAAAAATAATAATTTTTTTTTACCTAAATAATTATTAGTTTAAAATGTTAAAAAAAGTTAAAAAAAAAAAAAACCGGTCGAACAGGTTTTGGCCGGTTCTGAACGGTTCTAACCGGTTTAACCTATAATTCGGTTCTTAGGGGGTGTTCGGAACGGTTCCGGGTCCCGTTCCCGATTCAACCGGTTGAACCGGCCTGTCCGGTCCGATTTTGAAATCATTGGCTTAAATTGCAACTTATGAAAAGGTGATGATTTTATTCACAATTAAGCCTAATGGAAATGGAGAATCTTTTCTGACCCCCAAGCCAACTGATTAATTAAGACTAAATCTATTTGTCTACACTAATTGTGAATAATTGTATGTGAATAAAATTTGTCAAATGCATATATTTAGATAAGATTTCAAATTTTCTGAGTCATAAAAAAAGTTAACACAAAATGAAACACCATTAAATGAAGCACCATTAATTAATATTTATTATACATTTGTACGGTGGAGTTAGTACACAATTAAAAAAAAAGAAGTGATATTGCCCCAAATCCTATTTAACCGTTCCATTTTATTCAAAATGGTGTTCCTTTATATTTGTCACTATATCAATTTCAATGCAATTTTATCTCCTTTTTCCAACAATATCCCTAATAAATAAGCATTAAATAGTGATTTTACAGTGATTAATATAAATTTAGTAAGGATTATAAGTATTCTGATACCCTAATTAATGAAAAATTAATTTATATAAATGGATAAAATGAGACAGATAATACAGCCCAAAAAAAGGAAACTAATATTATTAAATCAAAACATACTCCCTCCATTCATATTTCAATGTCCCATTTTATCCATAATGATGATCCTTTTTAATTGTCATTACTTCAATACCAAATGCGATTTTATCTTCATTTCACTAGCACTATCCCTAATAAATACACAATAATTGTAACTATCCCTATATTCTTCCTCACCACTATATATAATTAATTAACAACCTCCATCAAATTCAACCCAAAAACAAGAACAAAAACCATGAATAACATCCTCATACATTTCCTGATTCTTTCACTATCAATCACTTTCTGCAAATCATTTCCTCTCTCAACAAAATCAAGATGGATCATCGACGAGCCAACTGGGGCCCGTGTGAAGCTGGCCTGCGTCAATTGGGCCGGCCACCTCGAGCCCATGTTGCCAGAAGGCCTCGACAAACAGCCCGTTGACAAAATTGTCAACCACATAAGTTCAATAGGTTTTAATTGTGTGCGGCTCACGTACGCTATCCACATGTACACCCGCCACTCGAACGTCATGGTGGCCCATATTTTGCATGATCTTGGGCTTCGTGATGCGTTGATTGGGGTGACCAAAAATAATCGGGCCTTACTTCATCTCACTGTTGTTCAGGCCCAACAGGCCGTGATTCAGGCGCTTGTACGCAGGGGAGTGATGGTTGTACTTGATAACCATGTTAGCTAGCCCATGTGGTGTTGTAGTGATAGAGATGGAAATGGGTTTTTTGGGGATCAGTTTTTTGATCCCAATGAGTGGTTGCATGGATTGCAAATTGCAGCTGCCCTTTATAGAAATACACCTCAGGTATCTCTTTATTTTATTATATTTATTTTTGTTAGTTGATTAATTTTGTGGTTTATAGAATATATATAATGACATTTCTCAGGATAAGTCTTGTATTCATCCAAATGCACCATTCACTTATAGTGCATTTTAAAAACATATAACTTATTATATTGAAATATGTAACTCGTTTACACTGAATCGTGCAATTATTAATATGAAAAAATAGTTATACGGTTCAATGTAAACAAGTTCCATCTTTCAGTATAACAAGTTGTATATTTATAAAACGTATTATGAGCGCACCTGAATGCACATGAGACCCACTTCATGCTTTAATGTCTGATTTGGGTTTTAAAGAATTTTTAAAATCTGTTAGATTTGGAAATCGTGATAAATATTAAATAGTGACTATTCGTGTTTTTATGATATTTAACAGAGCATGCTTTAAATTTATACATCATATGAGAATGTGTAAAAATATATGATGTTGTAATTTATAAGCGTCATTGTAACTATTTAATTATTTAAATACATTTTTATATAAACTAATTAATAAAGTCAAAAAGTTTGTTTAATTAGAAAGTGCAATATCGTAAAATTCATAAGTCTTTCTAAGAATTGAGATGTTGGGATTATGAAATACAGATAGCGTGAAAAAAACCTTAAAATTCTACAAAATGAAATAAATTAAAAAAAAATAACTAAAATATTAATAATGACATTTTATCTAAATCAACTTATATACATCAATTAATGACAGGTTGTAGCATTGAGTCTACGGAACGAGCTTCGTGGGCCCCACCACTACATGCAACAAGGCGCAACAACAGTTCACCAAGCCAATCCAAATGTCCTAACAATTATTTCAGGATTAAGTTATGATCTCACCTTAGAGTTCCTAAAAACAGCCCCACTAAATTTAAATTTCAAGAACAAAGTAGTTTACGAAATCCATAGATATCCATTCAGCCATGGGAGTTGGTTAGCGTTGGACCAACAATCTAATTCTAATAATGCATGTGAAAAATTCACCCAACAGTTTTACAGAGAGGCACGATTTTTAACCGAGGGTGCAAGCGCATTTGTCTCTGAATTTGGGGTTAATCAAGCACAATTGGGCCGGTCCGATAACGCCTTCTTGGATTGCTTTTTGGGCTATTTGGGGAATACGGATTTGGACTGGAGTTTGTGGGCCATACAAGGGAGTTATTATATTAGAAGTGGGGTCCGTGGGTTTGACGAGGCGTATGGGATGTTGGACTCGAGTTGGAGCTCCATTAGAAACCCGGCTGTTTATAGGAGACTTAGGCGGATTATGAAAAAGAAATGGATTGTATAATAATAATGCAATGCACGCTATAATTTCACAACGAATTAATATTAAGACTTTATGAGTATTTTATATTAAGGTGATTTTTTAATTCTGAAGAGATATATTGTTGTTGTTTTCATTGACGTTATATTTTTTTTAAAGTCATGGTAATATAGATTCGGAAAATTTTATGATAACAAACTCACCTGTGGACTGAATTCTCTTACTCTATCAATGTGAGGAGGCTCATTGAGTGAAAAATATAATCTAGTTTTAATTATTAATATGAGAAACAAATTGCATATTTTAATTTAAACAGGTTGCATGATTCTAAAATACACTAATATATTGATATATATTCTTTTTTTAAGGGAAATTGAATATATAATCGACGTGGGATAAAAATACTAGATGTTTTATTAAGTACTTGTTGGTCCCGGTGCTAACGAGTCTCACACGTGTATGGGGGGGGAATACACGTGTTTAGTGATTTTCAAAACTTTTCTTTCACTGAGGTCAGATGGGTCAAGTTGTCCTGATGATTTGGCCCTGAGAAGCACAGATCGCCCTGGGTCAAAGTCTACCTGAGACAGTGATCCCGGAGCTGCTTTCGAAGCCTCCAGATAATCCCAATCGAGCCTCGAAGCCAGAGATCCCGTTCTTTGGATCGGATAACTATCTTATGAACCCTCAGTAGAGTTTGTTCATTTGGTAACTATCTCGTTCTAGCTACTCAAGTCTCGTGGAATGGTTGGCCCTAAGTTTATACTCGTTTTTAGCTTTGCTGAAAACCTTCATTTTAATGAAAAAATGTTGATTAAAATTTGTGATCAGTTAGATGCAAGTTCAGTGGATTGATTCCAACTGAATATCAGTGAAAATATGCTTTCAGTGAAAAGATATGCAACAGATAATCAATGCATTACAGAAAGCAAACAACACAGCAAGTTATAGTGGTTCAGAGACTCAAGCTCCTACGTCCACTCTCTCTGAACTTCAGAGAAATTCCTTAACCACTTCCTAAGGTTTTCTGACTACCTCAATGTAGTTTACTAACCTTTCTACTTTGAGTTTTCTGACTACCTCCTTGTAGTTTACTTACTCAAACAAACACAAGCTTTTACGACTATCCAAGATAGTTTACTCACTTCTTCTCTCAGAGTTTTTTCGACTACCTCAATGTAGTTTACTAACTCTTTACAACTCCAACTCACCAACAATCACACTCAAACTACCTTACAAAGGGTTTTGGGGTTTTTCAGTTGTTTTCAACTAGGATGAGATATCATTTACAATAAGTACAATGCAAAGGCTAGGATATCTCTACTAAGCTTTTGAATATATCTTATCAAACTAGGCTTAGTGAATGAGCTCTCTTCAATGTAAAGCACTTGGGAAATTCTTGGGTTTTCTAGTGCTTCAACTTGCAATAATAAGTTTGAGCTCTTGAGTTGCTTACAAATTTCCGTAACCTTCAATGTAGAGGGTCATTTAGTATTTATAGGCAATCACCAAGGTCACTCTTGAAAAAACTATCCGTTGGAAGAGATAGCTTCATGAGTTTCCTCTTATGGTGTGTGATGAGCGACTATTTTAGGGTTTGAACACTCCTAACATGTTTTAGGCAATATGCTTTCATGCAATCACTCACCACTTTTTGCGATGCGGAACATAGTATTACCGACATGCTTCATGGTGACTGTATTTTTCGATGTCGAGAAAATCTGATCTTTGTCTTCTTACGATTGGCTCTTGTCTTGATGAAATGTAAAACAAACATAACGACTCTTTTGGTCAATATCTCGAGTGATATAACCTTAACAACACTTGGTTTTAGTTCATTTTGTTCGCATATGAATGTCTTGGGCAATATCTATTTATCCGAGTGTCAGCGTTTTTCTCGTTTTGTAGCCGCCAGATAGATATTATTCAATTGCCTCGGAACATTCGGGTTATCTTCGAGCATTGATGATTGCGAGTCTTCATTAACTCACGGTGGTGTCTTGATATCTTCCGAGTCTTCGGTGTCTTCGAGTCTTGATTGTCATCTGAGTCTTGGTGTCATCGAGTCTTGATGTCATCCGAGTCTTGATGTCTTCGAGTCTTGGAGATATCTTGATTGATATACTAAGTCTTGATTTCTCGATTTCATCTTGAGTCTTGATTTCTCGATTTCCTCTTGAGTCTTGATTTCTTTGAGTCTTGATGTGTCATCGAGTCTTGATGTCTCGATTTCATCTTGAAACTTGAAACTCATCGAGTCTTCAGAATCTTCAGAATCTAACCGGATCTATATCTGCTGACTATACATGGTGCAGATAACATCCTGAACACTCTAAAACTGAATCCTGACTCAACTTTCAAGATTATCCTGAACATGTCATACTCAGGGGTTTTGGGATCTAATCAAAATCTTCTTTGTTAAATTCATCTCCCAACAATTTCCTCCTTTTTAATGATGCCAAAACCATCTTGTTACAAAAACACTTAACCTATACTCAGGTTTCAGTTTTTCCTATTACAATCCAAGAATGACAAATCTCCCCACAATTTCACAACAAAGGCATATTAAATATAAAAGACATGTAAAAAGATAATGAGATATTATCTTTGAGCATAAAGATAAAGTTTCATTGATTGTAGGAATAGAAGTTTACAGAGTACAACGAAATTTATCAGAAACAAAAACAAAAATAAAAGAAGTACAAAGAGTCTTCAGTCTTTAGTCTTCAGTCTTCTTCAATCTTCAGCTTCAGCTCTTCAATCTTCTTCAACTTCATCCTCAGGTACCTCCAGGTTGAACATCCCATAATATCTCTTCTTTAATGCATCTATTTCTTTGATGATATCTGGGTTGTTTCCTGTCAGTCCTAATTGAATGGCATACTGAGCAATTTCTTGAGATATGGCTGTCTCATTCACCAGGCCATTCTCTAGTATAGGAGCAGGGTATGTGTATGGACCAGGGGAAACAATTTGAGTATTACCTTCATCTGCTAAGTTTATCCAACTCTGCAGGTACTTTGGATAGAAAGTCAATAACTAATCAATGAAGGCTTCATTCGGGTCTGAGCTTGTCCCACTACATTCCCTCAGAACTTCATAATAGAACCAGAAGGTTCTCTTAATTTCTTCCCAGGCATCATTGAATTGGATAGGCATCCACTTATCAATGTGCGGCCACTTCTGAGTTCTAGCAGTACCCCTCCTTTTGCTCAGGAACTTCTTGAAACCACTTCTACGTTTCTGCTCTTCTTCTTCTTTCTTCTTCCTTATTAAAGGAACTCCTGATACAGAAGCAGGAGTTTTCATCTGTTGTTCCACCTGAAGTGATCTCAGAGCTCTTCTTGTGTCAAAGACTTCCTTTTCAGCTTCCTCTTCAGACTCTTCAAAATCCATTATCAGCTTTTTTTGAGTAGCTTTTGAAGCTTTAGCTCTCTTCTTCTCAAGTTCAACAAATGCCACAGCCTTTCTCTTGATAGCTTGCTCTGCACTGGCTTGGCTTGTTTCAACTGTTCTTCTACCACTCAGTTTTTCAGAAATAACTTCCTTCATTGTTTGCTCAGAAACATGAGTGTAGATTGGCTCTTCCACTTGCTTGAACTTGAGCTTTTCGGTGGCTTCTACTTCCTTTAAGGCATCAACAAGATTTTTCTTTTCAGGTTCCTTGTCTGCCTTCTTCTTCAAGGTATGTGTCAATAACTCCTTCAGCTTGCCTCCAGGCCTTTCCCACTTCTTGGCACCATACCTTGGAAGAAGTTGAGACAGTGCGGTATCCATGTGATATTGCTCTTTGCTGATACTCCACACTTCTCCAGCCAACTGGTCTTGCTCTTCCTCCAGCCTCATCAAGTGGTTCTTGGCCACTGAGAACTCTTCAGACAAGGGTGTAAACTGGTTAGAGAATACATCTCTCAACATGTCTGTCATCTTGGTCATGAGCATGGAGCCCATTTCCTCAACAACACTCTTGATCAATTGATAATTCTTCTCCACCAGCTTGGCTTCAAGAAATGAAGTCCTCTCCTGATACATTTGCTTCATCTCTGCGTTCAGTTCAGTTTTGACTCCATCTACCTTCCCTTCAATGGCAGTCATTTTGTCATTCAGAGATGTCTAAAGCTGCATCAAGTCTGAAGTAGAACTCAGGTTCTCTAGCTTCTGGGATTGGTTGGCCAATGCTTCTTCAACCTGAGCAACTTTCTCCACAATTGGCACAACTTTATCCAGCTTGTCCACTATAGGACTGAAGTCAATCTCTGGAGCATATATGACTTGTTGTTCCTTCTGAGCTGGTTGCTCCGCCTGAGCCTCAGTCTCCATCTGGGCTTCAGTCTCCATCTGAGCCTCAGTCTGCATACCAGACATAACAGAATTAAAGATAGAAACTTCAGTAGCTTTGGCATAACGTTTAGTAGTGCCAAAAGTTACCTGAAGAGTACTAACTTCAGTCTGAGGATGTGAGATATCAGGCTGTCCAGCATCAGAATTTTTCTCCACAAGAGATTGCTTCTCAGCAATTCCTTGTTGGTCCCCATCTTGATCTTGGTCGTTTGAGCTCGGGGCACCAACATCTGCTTCCCTCCTTTCAGCCACCTTTTTCCTGACCAGCTCATCAAAATCGGCAACTTTCATCCGGAGCTTGGTCTTCCTGAAACCGGAGAACTGAGTCAGCACTGCAGTCTCTTCATTCCACCAGTCCTCTCCTCTGAATGAGGCAATGTTGAGCATTTCTGGCAGAGTCTAGTTCAGAATGTTGACTGTGGTCCTCAGTCTAAAGACGAGATCCTGAAGGTCAGGATATGAGCTCAGCTCAGGGTACCTGTCCAAAATGAACCGTTCCCCCTTGCTGCGCCACTCAGTCTCTTTTGCCTCGCCCTTCTTCAGCTTCGGGCTTTCAGGTTCAGTAGGAATGACTTCAGGTGCTGAGGGATCAAAGAAAGGTTCACTCAGGAGCATATCAAGATTCAACAGCTCCTGAGGCTCAGCTTGTTCTGAGGTCTGAGCAGACAATTCCTCAGTAGAAACCTGAGGTCCCTTGAATATCTCTTGAGAAAATTTGTCTAAGCTCAGAGATGTTTCAAGAACCTCAGAGAACACATGTTCCTCAGTTTGTTCTTCTGCAGTGGTCACAACCTGAGCCAGTACTTGCAATAGAGATTTCTGACCTTGATGGCCCTCAGGTTGGACTTCCTCAGGTTCACTCACCTCCTCCTCAGTAGAGATTAGAACTCTTCTGCACTTAGGAGCCAGAGCTTTCTTCTTCAGGGCTTCTCCCTTCTCTCTTTTCACCTCCATCAAAGCCTTCCCCCTGGCTTGATGGGCTTGTTCAGCAGCTCCTTCTGCAGCAGTCTCCACTTTCTTCTCTTTCTTTCCCTTCAAAGTCTTATTTGATGAAGTTGGCTTGAAAATAATCTTAGACTTTGGAAAGGGTGAGGAGTTGGCAAAAATATCTTCTTCCTCCCTGCACATCTCCAAGATAAATGCTATCTTGGTTGCATGAAGGATTTTTCCTTTAATCGCAACCGAACCATTCTCCTTCTTGATTTGCTTCGCTTGGTCACTCACCACTCTGATTAAATACCGCAACCAGTTGAAATCAGTGGTGGGTGAGTCTTCAATAGCCGCCATCAATCTTAGCTTCGGCGTACTGATTTGTTCAAAACTGCCAGATCGACTCATAATACATTTACTTACAATATCCAGCAAAACTCTATATTTCGGCTTCAAATGCCTTTTATTTAAAGTAGCCTCAAACTTAACAGGATGCTCTGTAATCCTATCAAGATATTGTTGGGGAATAAATTGCACGGATCTATTCGGGATGAATATTTAAATACAAATTTAATTCTTATAATTATTACTAGCATGAATTAATCCTATATTAATTCAAATAATAATCCAACAACAAATCATGCATATAAACAATTCACGTAAATCCTACGCATGCGGAAATTCTACGAGTTTACGTGAACATACCTCTTGGGACGGCAATGGTCTTGTTGATTAGACACACCAAAAGAACTTCCCAAGTATTCCCTTAATCCTTGCTCGACTATCCGGTGGTAGGACGCTTACGAACAATTAACAAAAGGAAAATAAACTTTGTTGCACCACCTTTGTGGATTTACTAATTTTTCCAGCACATGGAATTGTACTTGGGAATGAAAGAATCATCCTCTATTTATAGATAGGGTGGTGGTCGAAATTTTAGGGCAAAAACAATGTGGGAAAATCTTTTCTTGATCTCCAAGAAATCTTGAATATATTTCCTATATTCTTTTTCCCATAATTATAATATTCCACAAAAAATCCCACCTTATCTTTGTTATGGAATTTTCGAAATATTACGCAAGAATCCAAGATTTGGATCTTCTTGAATTTATGAGATATTCTTGTATTTCAAGAAATACATATCTTTCATAATATCTTTTTCAAGAAAATCAAGAAAATCTTTCTTGCCTTTTTATATTTCAATATTTTAAAAAATTGCTTCATGGATAACCAAGTGGGAGATTTCTTGAATTTAATGAGATAATCTTGTATTCCAAGAATACATATCTTCATTCCATAACAAAATTCAAAGAAAATCTTTCTCCCCTTTTATCCATAAATTTCGAAAATTATGAGGAAAAATAATCAACAATATTTATTTTATTTTAAACATCTTTTTTTGGGTTATTGGACTATATGTTGGGCTACTTAGGGGGCCTTTAGAGAAATTAAGATTGGACCTTCCAATGGATATTGAATTATCAATATTGAGCCACAATATTATTCAAGCCCATAAATATTAATTAATCCCACTACATAATTAATATTCAGACTATCCATCTTAACCCATATTACGGTCAATATGGCTCCGATTATTATTTTCCGTGTTTAAGATTATCTAGCCCATTAATTAATTCAAGCCATTGAAATAGTTTTTTCCATTAATTAATATCTTTTGTCCTTGGTTAAGGAACGGTTCAACATTATTATCCATCTGGGAAACTAGTTCCACTTGCAAGATTTGGTATGATAAAGCTTATGAACCTCCCAAGGGGCAAATCGAACAAGCGTATTTTACACACGATTCTCCGTATTAAATCTTAGCAATCACGTGTGACCAATAATATTGCCAAGATAAAAAGTATTGAATCTCGTTGATTTCTACCCATGATAAGTCAAAGCAATAGTTACCAACCACACGTGATCCTATTTATGGAGCGAAGATTAAGAAATAACAAACCACCGAGGTCTAATTCTTCCTTGTTGATTTCAAGAATTTGTCCTCCTCAGATGTCCTATTCAAAGCAAGATCGGTCATGCACTAGTGTAATCTCTTGGTCAAGACAAGCCAATCCGAGCCTTACACTTCAACCTTTCACGATGGATTGTTCATTTCCATCTAGGTCGTGAACATCGTACTTTTAGTTACAAGGGACTGTTAATTTAATCTTCTGTGATCTGGTATCACTAAATTAACTACAATGTAACACGTCTTATTTATTGAGCGGTTATGCAAAGTAAATATATGTAGCATTCGATGATATTTAAAGCATCAGTGATAAACAATTTATTTCAGTAAATAAGTCCGAAATTCAGTTTTGATTATACAAAGTAAAAGCATACTTTCCAGTATAATCCCAACAGATATTCCTGTTCCCTACCCAACATATACATCGTAGGGTCTTCTCCTCTATTACTCAACTCATATACTTCATTTAGATTCTTAGGAATTATATACAACTCCCTCACAAAATTGACGTATTTTGAGCTATGCTCCAAGTGAGAAACTGTAATTTGTGACTCTATACAGTCCAAATCGTCTATTTTCAAGTTCAAGATAAATTCGATTACCTCCTTTGAATATTCCGCCTCTGGTTGATTCGCAACCAGGTTTGTGAGCTTTGCTATCCGTATCATGTGCAACGCCTCTTCTTCATGAGTTGCATTTGACGAGCTCTCGAGTGAAACAATGTACTCGTACCATGGCTTGTTGGAAATAGCAAGTTTATCATAAACGGAGAACGTCATTTTGAAGGATTTTTTTTGAGTGAAGGGTTTTGAGAATGATGAAGAATTTCTGGGCAAAATGATAGGTTTTTAGTTGCAGAGTATTTTGAAGACGAAGGTTATGTAATGGGGCTTTGAGGGAATTCTCAATGAATATATAGAATTGATTTGTGGGAAATCATATAGATTAAATAAATCTACGGTTGAGATTAAACACCGACTAATCGGGTATATGAAAGGACGATTTTACGAATATTACGCCGCCAATTTAACCTTATTGGTGATTAATGAACAAAGGCAATTAATTATTGTTCTGCGGACCATTGACCTCCTTCGGTATTTCAAAGGTCCCGCCCAAATATTCCCTTCAGGTGTTTTGGTATTTATTGCCAATGATTTCTGAGATTCAGTTTGGACAATAAATGCATTGCATGAGTCATTACTTCTTCAGACTAATTTTCCTCTGTTAGTCTTACTGAGTTTTGACCTTGATAAAATATCAATTATAATCTCGAAAGTCTTTGGCGTAGTCGGTATGATATCGAGCATCGAGCAAGATCGATAATAATCGATCTTGATCTTGAGGATATCCGAGTTTTAAGACTCGATTTCAAAGATTTTCAATTTTATCCTGAGTTTCTAAGTAGAATCATGAGAAAACTTCATGCATCTGAAAACCTTCAATTTTTTAGATTTGCTTTATACATCTGGATCCAACATCCCTAATTCAACTGATAGTTCCTGAAATCTTGATTCATCCAAATGTTTAGTCAAGATATCAGCTCCCTGTTTATCAGTATGAATTTTCTCCATCCTGATGTCTTTCTTCTCAACATATCTCTGATGAAGTGATGTCTGATATCCACATGCTTACATCTGGTGTGCAATACCGGATTTTGTGTAATAGCAATAACACTATTATTATCACAAAATATAAGTACTTTATTGGCTATAATCTTTTAATCCCTCAATTGTTGTCTGAGCCAAAGAATCTGTGCACAACAACTTCCTGCAACCATGTATTCAAATTTTCAAGAAGATGGTTGGTTCTGAGGTTTGTTTCTTTGAAAACCATGATATCACTTACTTCCAAGAAATTGACAAGTTCGCGTGGTAGACTTCATTGTCAAGTGCATCCTCCATAATCAAGATCCCGAATAACCGGTTAATTCAAGGTTATCATCATTTGAATACCATAATCCTCTATTCACAAATTGCCCTTAAGATATTTCAAGATCTTTTTGGCGACCTCCATGTGACTATTTTAGGATTACTTTTTGGTATCTTGCACATATCCCAACAACAAATGTTATATCGAGCCTACTTTGGCGTGAGATATAGCGTTGATCCAATGATCCTCTATAATCAATGTGACTTCATCGATTTGCCTTCGAGGATCGGGATCCATCTTGTAGTTAGTATTCATGGGAATTCTAATCTGCATTGCAATCAGACACCATACCTTGCAATCGGATCTCGGTGTACTTTGCTTGATTGATGAAAATTCCTTCCTTAGTTTGTGTTGGGAAATTTATAGTTTTGATGAAAGTTCCAAAACACATGTAATAGGACCCGGTCGGACACTGACCGATGTTGATGTTTATCGCTATAGGAGACCAGGTTGATAATGATTGTATAGAAAAACCGATGTAATAGATAGGTCACATATTGGGGAACTCAATATGTAAAGGTCGAATCTGAAGATTGAGAAGAAAAGTCGATATCAAGCCGAGAGCGTAGCGCTAAACCAAAGCGGAAGATCGATCGAATCGATCTTGTCGGATAACTTCCGTGAGGAAGTCATAAAGCTCAAACCTCTATCTTAGAAGATCGGATGACTTCGGAAGATAAGACCGGAAGACCTACATCGGAGTCAGTCGGCCCGGTTGAAGCTAAAGTCAGCCGCGAGAAGACTCCATCGGTGGTAGATCGATTCGGTGATCGGATCGACTCATAAGATGAAAACTGATGTTTCATCTTATCATACGTCTGCGATCTGAACAAGATGAATACCAACCTTAGTTGGAGGAACAACACCGCAAAAGCAAGGCTTTCATCCAATAAGGAAGAGACCGTATTAATGAGAGGCGATACTGGCGGGATTCGATGTTGCTCTCTCAAAGCTTTTATAAACTTTCAGCCATGCCGTTCTCAAGCACGTCACATCAAGCGCAACTCTACCTAAAATAGCCACGAGATTCAAATTGCTCTCCAACGGCTATTTGATCTCAAGGTCTATAAATATGGGATCACACTTGAGTGAAACACGGAAATGCTTGGACAAACAACATAATCAAGAAGCTCAAACTATAGTCGATTTCCCGCGAAGAACACAACTACAAGCTTATTTTATATTGTGTTCATCCCATAAGTTCTTAGCAAGAAATCTTTTCATCTAGCTATTGTCGCTTATACTATCGCAAAAAAAGATTTCATAGTTGGAACCTCAACAATCTTACCCAAACCCCCAAGTTAGGATAAGTTGTTTAAGAAGATTTCGATCTAGGGTTTCTAATCTTGATTTACGGGATCGGTTGAGTGAGAACTCTTAAAACATCTGTTGGTGTCTTGTGTTGGACTAACACACTAATCTAAGTCCGATCGGTTAATTCGGTTAAGTTGGTGCCCCTTGTGAAAGGGAAGAGTGGGACGTAAATTTGGTTTGTCCGAACCACTATAAATCTTGTGTGCCTTTTCTTTGCTTTGATTAACCGCTCTCACATCGCACAATCTTAAAAGCGCATACATTCTAAGTTAAGATCGACAAACACCAAGCTTCGATCCGACGGACCGATTTCGACATCCGATTAAAAGATAAAACTTGGAATCGATTTTATACAAACCGGTTTTTCACGGGTAAAACTTAAGCTTCCGCGACGATCGATTAATCGATAGTTACGAATCGACCGCTTTACGGCGTTCAAGAAGTTGGTTATCGACCGAATCGATTCACTCAGAGACTCTGGTCAAATTTATCCGCTCTCACACTTTTGATCTGACGAAAAAGTTTTTTAAGTCTATTCACCCCTCCCCCTAGACTTACGCCCTCACTTAACCCGTTCGGGACCTACAAGTGGTATCGAGCGGTTGGTTCTTCCCGACCATCGACTCGTGTCATTGTGGTCATCCGAAACCGATCTTGAAAAAACAGTTTAAAAAACTCATTCATTTTTCCAAAATCACTTTCGGCATGGATAACACGTCCGGTATGTATCATGATCCCGAAGTTCTCTATTGATGAGTATGCAGATTGGGCCATATATATGTCCAACCATCTAGGCTCGATCAATTGGCGAGAATGATGGAAGTCATCGAGAGGACCCATCATCATTTACTACGACAATCCCTGCGATCGGAGGAGATCCAGACTTTTCCCACAGAAGTCTTGTACCGGCGCCCATACGATGGATGGAAGAAAGAAAAAGCGCATACTCTGGACACCATTGCAAGACATATCATCATGAAGACAATGGATAAGGTCACTAAAGAAAAGAAGATTAAGTATCTCAAATCTGCCAAAAGCAATGTGGGATACTCGCCGAGATCTGCGAGGGAAATGAAGCAGATAAAAGACAGCGTTCAATCTTTAACCGGTAAAGTTCGAGAAACCGAAGATGCTTTGCCATAACGAAACCATCAACGAACTCGATGGAAGAATTACAATGTCTATAAACAAGCTTCGAGAACTTGGTAGAGAGATGTCTGATAAAGATATCAACTATAAGATCCTAAGGTCTCTCACCAAGAAGTGGGACATGAAGGTCACGCAGAATCAAAGATTGCGGGACATTTCAAGAATGAAACCTAGTAGCTTGTTCTTGAGTCTCAAAGCTCACGAGTTCGACCCGATTGAAAGAGGTCAAGCGATGAAGACGAGGTCCCCTTTGAAACCTCGACTTCAAAATCGGATTCTTTCAAAGGCAACCAAGAGCGAACAAAGGCCAATGAACCCATTGGAAATATATTAAGTCAGGAGAACAGATCGCGTTGCTTACTGGGAAGCTTGAGAAGTCGATATACAACTTGGTAAGTATCGAAGATTCTACAAGGACTATCAACATAGCCGAGGACGAGATAGGAGATCAGACAATAGATCTCCAGAAAGAACCGGATCGATGATCGGAGGGATCACAGAGATGAAAGGGAAAGAGATAGTCGACGAAGGAAGGTAGAGATAACCAATCGATAGAAGAAACTCGATTACTATCGAAGGAAATCACCGATAGGTCATACTGAAGGAGTGATTCACACGGAAGGAAAGGGCAGTGGATCAGAGCGTGCTTCAATCGTGTGAGAAAGCAGTCACTATAGACAACGCCGTGACCGGACGTGGCCCGAGAGAGAGGAAGAAAAGAGGAACAAAAGAGAAAGCGGTTTAGAGACGTAAGAGCCATGGTTGCTGATACATCCGAATTGACGATTCCTATCGCCTCCGAGGACTCGGGATACTCCTCTGAGAAGACTTAAATACGACAAGAAGGTACGACTTCTATGAAAGTGAAGATCGATATTCTCGTCGGGACGATAATGAACTCGCTGCGATGGCGGGGAGGACCGGTCGAGGTAACCTCCAAACCCCGCCCGTTCGCTTCTACACTGCTATTATTAGCACACCGGGGAGATTGACCTGTGGCTCTACCGGAAAACAATTGTTTTGACGATCTCTCCAATGCACGGTAGAAACTTATGCTATTGTGGAGTTCGAGAATGATAAGTCGAGGATCGAAATAATCGCCTGGTCAAGAAAATGATCTCGAGAAAAACCTCGAACTTAGATCATTTAAATCGCCGAAGGTATGGCGAGAATTTAAAATTCTCGAAGTTAAAGCTTTCGATCAGAAAAGCAGATCAAAGAACAGATGGAAATTAACAGACAAAGAAGCCGATGACTTCAAAATCTTGCAAGCAAAATTCGATGAGCTATTAGAGAATGCATGAAAGTCCGAAATCCTCGAGGACAATCTGCGTGAAGAAAATAGATGTGTTTTCAAAATCATCTCAAACCGTTAAAGACATGAACGCTTTATTTTCGTGTAAAGATTGATAAGGAGGACTTGGCTAGAGAGAAACCCTCCACATCCTCAAAAGCCCCGATCGATTCATCTCGTAAAGGTGTAATCGGGCAATTTTAAAAAAGATACACCAAAAGCTAAACTTGTATCTAATAGGGGTAAGAGACCGGGTTGAGCGGGTAAGGCAAGTGCCTAACCGTAAAGCGGAATGGTAAATGGACCCCCAACTGGTAAAGCATCAGCCGAGGAATCAACGGAAGAACCCAGTTCTTCTGAAGAAACCTCAACCTGATCAACAGATCAGGAATCAGAAAAGACAACCTACTAAAGGGAAGTCTAATCTGAGACCCGGTCAAGGTCAGCTGCCTAATAAGCATGCTTCAGGTAAACTGCGAAAACCATCTATGCGAAAAGGATATGAATCTTTTGATGGTAGCAGTCGTACCTACCCCTATAGCTTTAAATTTAGGCTCTTCGACCGAACCACACTGGATAAAAAGAAGACAAACTGAAAAGCTAAATCATAAGTCTTCTAAGTCATCCAAGGTTCACACAAGTAATCATACAAATCAGAAAGCATATGAGGATAAGTATGATTATGTTGACAGGTACGGGAGACAAATCAGGCCTTCTGATCTGACTGATCACCATAGAAGTGCTCTGTTTGTATGGATCCCCAAATCCAAACCTAACCCCTCAGGACCCAATCCGAAAGGGGTACCTAAAACCCCGATCCGATTGCGAGTTCGTGGGTGGTCCGCCAACAAAGGAGGTGTGCAAGCAACTATCGGTACATCGATAGTGGATGCTCAAGGCACATGACCTGGAAGCAAACATCTCCCGGTTCTACATAGAAACGAAGGCCCAAGCGTGTACTCTTTTGGTGATGATAACTTTGGTTATACCAAAGGGTTGAACCTTAGAGAATGATGATGTACAAATAATCGGAGTCTCGTATGTCGAAGGTCCGAAGCACAACCTATTATCGGTTTCACAAATCTGCGATAACGGATTCGGTGTTGAGTTCTCGATCGATCAATGCACTATCAAGAATCGAAGTCACTCAGCGGATATTGCTAACGGGTTCAAGAAAAGGGACGATCTACGGTGATTGGAGCAGTTGTCCAAGAAATGCATGCCCCGATTGTTAAGAGTTCCAAAAGTAGCGGTTGGCTCGCACAAAAGAATGAGCCATCTGAACTTTAAAACTCTTAATAAGATAAGCTAGGATGTCTCTAGTGGAAGGACTTCGAATGAAGTATTCTCAAAGGATCGGACATATTACGCATGTCGAAGGGAAAACAGTCAAAGCTTCATTCAAAGGAATTTCCGGACCAGCATCCAAACATCTGCAACCATTTGCTTCATATGGATCTGTTTGGACCGATTACACCGGTCGATCTCAGCGGGACGAAATACACTCTGTAATCGTGGATGACTATTCCAAGTTTACGGGTTATATTCTTACATAAGAAGAATGAGGCGACAACCAAGATACCGAGCTACTACTAAGAAGATTACAAAATGAGAAGGGTGGTATTAGTAAAAATCGGATCGGATAAAAGCATACAATTTCGAACTCTTTTATAACGATTTTTGCTCTAAGTTTGGTATACATCATGAAACATCATTTGCGAGGGCGCCACAACAAAATGGAGTAGAAGCGGAGAAAGCAGAACTCTCAAAGAATTCGCTCGAACAATGTTAAATTGAACATGCGATACCAAACCGTTTAAGGAATAATCAACCTTTGCATGCCATACGCAGAACGGATGTCTCTCGTTAAAGGCTCACTACAAAACACCTATGAACTGTGGAAGGCGTAAAACCTCGTGTTTCTTACTTCCATGTTTTTGGGTGCAAGTGTTTCATACATAACAATGGGAAAAGTCGGTTGAAAACCTTTTGAGGCTAAGTTCACGATGGGGTATATTTCTAGGGTATTCCTCATCTAAGCAAAGCCTTCGGGGTCTACAACAAACGAACCCTTGTTGTGGAAGAAACACCTCACGAAACTTTTGATGAAGCATCTTCGATCAAGAGAAATCGCCTCGAGAACAAGAAGTACACGATCTACCGTAACCACGATATTCGTAAAAATGAATCAGCTAACGATCAAGGATAACGGATCAGAAACTGTATCAATCTACATTCCAGATCTAGCTGATTCACCAGATCAATCAGATCCTAAGGTACGAACAACTGTCGATGAAAAGTCGATTCACCGAGATAAGAAGAATCGAACCATCCGGTTCGGGGAACTTCGGTTCTCATTTAACAGACATCAAAGACATGATGATTCCAACATCACCGAGACTTGTTCTTATCAAGTGGACCATAACCTCGCACCACTCCCAATCACTAGTAATAAGATTTTATCGAAAATCCGACGATGTTCTCAAACCGACGCGAAATCAGAACAGAAGGACCTGGATAACCAGTCATCCAACTGATCTGATAATTGGAGACCCGTCTGATAAAATTAAAACTAGACATCAGATTGGTGAAAGTGCCATGTATTGCTGTTATCTGTCTATGAAGGAACCGACTACAATCGAGGAAGCATTACAAGACGAAAAATGGATTCTAAATGCAGGAGGAGGAACGGTTCGAGAGAAATGAAGTACGGGAACTAGTAGATGCAGACCAAAGTCATCAAGACGTAATTGGCACTAAATGGATCTTCAAGAAAAGAGAGATGAGAAAAATGTTATCACCGCGAAATAAAGGCAAGACTTGTTGCTGGGCGGTATTCACAATCGTATGAATTGATTACTTATGAGACCTTTGCACCCGGCCGCCGTCTTTGAAGCCATTCATTCAAGTTAGGGGCTTATGCTTCCCACAGAGGGTTCATCGTGGTATCGATGGACGAAAGAGTGCTTTTTTAAAGGGGTACTATGAGGAAGTTTATGTCGAACAACCTGTGCTTTGAAAAAGGGCAACCAAGTGTATCGCTTAATAAAGCTCTTTATGGTTCAAACAGTTCATGAGTTCGGTATGATACACT